>WAAB01002273.1:100607-122021 GCA_013389865.1 Piaya cayana
TTCTTGGCCACCTGGGCACACTAATCTCACACACATTTTCTCCCCAAATGTCCTCTTTTTGCATCCTCATTTACAGGGACCGGTAGCCCATCTCCCCGGGCTGGTGGCCCACTTCTCCAAGCCCCTGATGCGATGGACCCCAGACCCAGCACTGCCAAACACCCTCCTGGACCTCTTAGGGCAGGAATTACCCATCATCTCATCCCCCTCACCAGTCTTGGTGCTCACAAACACACACACACAGAGCACGGTCCCAGCAGCAGCCGGTGCGCACTGGTGCGCGAGTGAGGGCGCATGTGCCAGTGGCAGCACGCAGGAGGCGAACGGGGCCGCGCTTTCCCCCCAACGCCAAAATTTACATTGAACCACAAATTAATTTCATAATTTTTTCCTCTCTAATTATGCCAACATCTGCTGCAAGGCCCAAGCTGTGCACATGCATTTTAATACATCCCTCCCCACCTCCCCCCTGCCTCCCGTCTCTCTCAGCACTGAACTTTTCAGTAATTATCACCAGGAGAAGGGCTCCTTTCAGCAGGAGGGAGAGGCGAAGGCTGGCAGCAAGGCAGGAGCACGCAGAGCGAGCGGCAGGCAGCGCAGGGCAGGCAGCGCCGGCTTCATGGGCTGCTCTTGGGGCTCTGGCTGGCACCAACCTCTGCTGAGCCACTGCACAGGGACCTCCAGGCAGCAGCAGAGGATTTGACTTATTAAAGCCTAGTTTTATTTCTAGGAGAAAAGAGAAAGATGTGGCTGCTCTCGGGGCAGCTTTGGAGAGTGAAGGGGCAGCAGGGACCCTACACGTGCAAGGCAGCTCATTGCTCCATGCGCTGGGTGCTGACTCTGTCCCTGGGAAGCTGCATCCCAGGGGATACTGCACTATGCTGGGGTCCTGAGGTACCAGCTCTGCCCCAGGCATGCTCCCCAGGGTAAGGTGGACCATGGCTGGAGGTATCTGGCTCACTTTTGGGCTGGGGAAAGGTCCCTGCCCCTGGACATCTTGGTCCTGTTTTCATCCTGGGATCTCCAGCCACACTCCCCCACCTGCACAGCAGCCTCTAGGTCCAGATTTTTGCTCCTCGATGTCCTGTCTGCAGCAAAGAGGAGCACTGTGGATATTTGAGGTCTAGAGTCCCTGTGCTCAGCCTCCAGCACACCATCCTCCATCCTTGTCCCCATCACCTATGGGGCCAGAGAAGCCGGTGGCCTGGCAGCCCCTTCCTGTCCCCCACTGCATGTCTGCTCCCACTCAGGGAGATGTTTCACAGCCTCTCTGGCAGATGCAAAAGGTCATTTGGTTGCCGAGTAATTAAAACCTGGCAATTATCAATTTAGAGCAGTAAGCTCCTGGCCTGGTGAGTGCTCTGGTCCTCCCTTGTGAGCTGCAGGATGCAGTCGAGGTGCAGAAACAAGCCAGGTGCCAGGAAGGGGACAGGGGTGATGCATGTCCCCCATGCTGGGACCTCACCTTCAGCCCCAGCAACTCACTGGAGAGCCCACAGGGATGCTGTACTCTCATTACATAGTTCATTGAGTGTTTTAATTAAAAGGTAGGTGGATGAAGGTGGTGCTCAGGAGGCAGGGTGAGCTTGGCTGCTGCTCTCCGAGGAGGAAAAGCATCCCTCCTGCTCTGGGCACGGATGCACAGCCAAACTCTGAGTTCAGGAAGCAGTTCAGAGCTGCCTCTATGATGGGAAGGGGCCCTATCCAGGGCTGAGCACCAAGCCCATGGCACAACTGAGGGGATGAAACCTTCCTCCCCTCTTCCTACCTCCCCACGGCTATGGGTTTTGCCATTGCCAGAGGTACAGCGTGGCTGGGAAGCTCATTCCTCATCCCAGGGGCGCTGGAGCTGAACACCTCCCCAACCCTGCACTCCTGTAATTAATTACAGCTATAAATATCAAGGTGGATGGCAGTGCCGGGGCTTCACTCTGAGTCTGCCTGCAGCAAGCCAGAAATCAGGATCAGACCCTGGGGCTGGGAGGGGTTGCCCTTTGGGGTCAGGAATGAGGTCTGGGATGTAGCAGTGGCAAAATCCTGCTCCGGGAACAGGCAAGGAACCAGTCTCCAGTGAGGGATGCTGTGGAGGAGCGGAGGGGGCAGAAATGAGGGGCTGGACACCTTAGTGTGACCATTCCTGCGGGATGCCCCATGGCATAGCATGAAGCGCCCACTCACCCCATGGAGCATCATCGTGGGGGACAGCAGGGACACCCCACAGCCACCCAGCCGCCCAGCGTGGTGTTGGCTTTCATGGCAGCCCAGGTGTGACAGCAGGAGCGGGGCCGCGTCAACCCCGTTAGGCTGCTGCTGCCCGCCCGACTCGCAGCCGGGAACAGATGGCAGGCGACAGAAGCTGCCGATGAATAATACACAACTAATGAGCACCGCTCCCAGCCGCCCGCTCGCTTCCTGCGCTGCCCCGCACGCGTGCCCGCTCGCTCCATCTGTGCCCACTGACTTCCATGGGGCCCAGTGCCACAGCACCCCTGTTGTGTGCCAGGTACCCGTGGGTCCTGATGCACACTGGGGTCCCCTATCATGTGTCTGGCACCCATGGGTCCTGCCCCACAGCAGGGTCCCCCTGCTATGCACCTGGCACCCATGGGTCTAGCCTCACAGTAGGGTCTCCTTCCCATTCACCTGGCACCCATGGGTCTTGCCCAATACCAAGGTGCCCCCGCCATGCACTTGGCACCCATGGATCCTGCCTCATACCATAGAATCATAGAATCATAGAACCACCAGGTTGGAAAAGACCCACTGGATCATTGAATCCAACCATTCCTGTCAATCACTAAACCATGTCCCTCAGCATCTTGTCCAGCCGTCCCTTAAACACCTCCAGGGAAGGTGACTCCACCCCCTCCCTGGGCAGCCTGTTCCAGTGCCCAATAACCCTTTCCATGAAATATCCAGGACAGGGATCGGCTGCCCAAGCCCACAGTGCTGCCGATGGAGCTGCAGGGGGTGCACAGCCGAGCAGGGCAATGCAGCGCAGCCACTGGCAATGGGCTGGAAGAGAGGGGTTCCTTCCCCAGCTTGCTAATGAACCCATGGCTAATTAGGACTCTGGGGAGGGATGCTCCTCTACTTTGGGGCTTTGCCTGCAGCATCTGGGAAACTGGCATCATGTGTGGGAGCCCCGAGTTTCTGTTGGTGAGGAGCACACAGGAAAATTATTCATCAACTAAGCACATGGGTTCTGGCTCTCCAGATGCTCTGTTCACTGGCTCTGAGGGGTTTGCACCATCATGCCCTGATGCCCTCAAATGATCTCCTGGCTGTCAGTCTCATCCTGCAGCAAAGCTCCAAGCTCAGGGCTCCCCTTGGTTCCCCCCCCCCCCCCGCAGTCCTGGTCCCTGCCCAGAGCAGTGCAGGCCGGTGGGCACAAACACCTTGGGAAGGGAAGGAGGGAGACAGAAACAAAACCCTGATGGATTGTGAAGCTATTGAAGTGCGGGCAAGTAAACTCCATATTTTTAATGGCATTTAAATGCCTCCAAGCAGATTAATAAGGTCTAGGTAATAGCAGAACCAGTCTATATTTATTCTATCTTAAACACCAGTTTGTCAGGCTGTATTAATATTGATGGTGAGGCTTGGATTGAGGACAGTAAATGCTGGGACTTCACTTTATCTCTCCAAAACAGGCTGCCTCAGCCCCTTTATCAGGGCTGCGGCTGCGGCAGCAGCTGCCTCTTCAAGGGCTCAGCGCATCCCCTCTTTTCTCCCTCCCCCCCCCGCTCCCTCTTTTTAATCAGAGGAGGAGAAGTTGCTGGCTTGATCGTTCCATTTTTATCTCTTTTATTTACTCCATTTTCATGTCTTTCAGTGCATATTTTATTCCCATCAAGGCAGAACCATCGATAGCTTAAGCTGTCCCCCCCTCGGCTCCCCCACGTAGCGTGACGGGGAAGGATGAGGGGTAATTACTGCAAATATGCCCCCTCCTGCCTACCCCTCCTGCCTCGCAGAGGCTGCATCCAGCGTGACCCCTGGGAGGGATGAACTGCCATTCGGGGACCTTGGAGGGGCAACTACAGCACTGGGGATGATCTTGGGGGGTGTCTCAGCCCCTAGTCTCCTGTGCCCCACGAACATTCCTCACTGCTGTTGTGGTGCTACTGCAGAAGGTCCCGTTCCCACTGCCATTCCCACAGCACCCGGGACCGACCTCACCACCCTACCCCACTGTGCCCAATTGGCACAGTCCCAGACACACCGCAGGGCAGCACAGGGCATAGTGGTACCCCAAAAAGTCCTTAAAGAGGTGCTGGGTTTCCTGGGGCTGCACCCACTGAAGGGGAGAACCCTCTTGAGAGCCACAGGACAGAGAGTGGTGCCCCACAAGGGATGCCTCGGGCTGTGGCAGAGGCTGAGGGCAAATCCATTTCCTTCTTGAATATTCCCTAAAGCCCAGATTCCTGCCTGGCTCTTCCCTACCAGCATTTGTAATTCAAAGTGTGCTCTGCCTTGATTAGTGCTACAAATCATCCAGCTGGGGAGCAGCCGCGCAGCCACGTGTCTGGGGTGCGCGACCGGCGTGTATGGTGTCGCCTCCCGGATCCCAGACTCTGAATATTCACAGCAAACTGTTTGTACAGCCCTTCTCCTCCAAGAGCGAGAAAAAACGATGCAAAGACATTTGCAAATTATTTCAGATGTAGTAGAACACTGGCACTCGGCTCCGCTGGGAATGAATGCAAAATAATCATAATAAATGCTAATTGCAGGAGGAGGGTTGCAACCTTCCACAGGTTTTAAAAGATAGTAAAAATTCAATTCAGGAGCAGGACAACCATCCTTGTTTTCCCTCCGTGGTGTCCTGTGGCTCCTGGCTGCTGTGGAACCGTGGCTGGAGCAGCTCCTACTCCCCTTTACCGCAACCATCGGCAGAGCAAACAAGTTGAATTTAACAGCCATTAGTCCTGGAAACATCAAAGGGTCCCTCTGCTGGAAAATGAAAATCCTCATTAACTAATAAAAAGCCCATCGCTCACTCTGCCTTTAATATAATTAACAGCAGCCAAGACTTCAATTAAGGTTTTATCCAAACTTCAAAATGCCACTCTCTCTCTCTCTCTGTGTAATTACAGCAGGCGCAGAGGATCCAACCTTCAGCGGGGCTCCTGCAGCCGCGCTCACACGTGTGCCCTCAGTCCATGGAGCCTCGGGACAGCATCGCAGCTGAGGCTGCAGCGCACGGGGCAGGGGCACCGACATCCCAAATAGGAAATGTTTGTGCAATTGCTGCTTGGCAGGAGACGGGGGTTTTGCCGGGCGGCTCTGACTTCAGCAGGGAAATATTTTGGCGGAGGGGAGCGGTGGTGCTGAGCGATGGGAATGGGCCAGTTCTCACCGCTCTCTCCCCTCCAACAGCTGAGACGACAGAGCTCGTCTCACCCCGAGGATGAGAAAGGCGTGGGGTCAGTGAGGTTTGTGCAGCAGAGCTGGGGAATAGAATCATAGAATCACCAGGTTGGAAAGGACCCACTGGATCACCAAGTCCAACCATTCCCATCAGTCATTAAACCGTGTCCCTCAGCNTCTCTCAGCCGTTCCTCATAAGGCCTGTTCTCCAGCCCCTCCACCAGCTTCACTGCTTTTCTCTGGACTCACTCCAGAGCCTCAACATGCTTCTTGTGGTGAGGGACCCAGAACTGAACTGCATAGATCACCATGTCCCCTGGCCAGTATCCCAGGTGCGTGGAGGTGGCCTTGAACTAGGCGATGGCCCTGATGTCACACGGAGAGAGGGTGGCAGCACTGGCTGAGTGTCCTGAGCCTGTCTCCGTGCGCGCAGGAGGAGGCTGCTGGCACCAAACCCCTTGCCACCCTGCCAGGCACCGTAGCACTGGTGCTGGCACAGTCATGGGGACAGTGTCCCCAGGCTCAGCCGCAGCTGAGAACTGCTCAGCAGGCAGGGCACCTCTCCATCCACATCTGCGCAGCACAATGCGTCTTTATTTCTCTGAGCAGAAATGAGAGCCACGTACGTTTTAGAAGGAAAAATATTGACTGGCTAGTAAATACATATAAGCCACATATAAACTGCCCTTATATACATGTAAACCACAGTTTTAGTAGACCTTTTTTTCTCTTTTTAATGGCCTGACAAACTATAGACTGGGATTTTGTCCTGTCTTCCTCCTAGTTCCCAGCCTGGCTTTCCCATGTGTCACCCTTTGCATTCATAAGGCTGTGAGACAGAGCTCCTCCTGTCACACATCAGTGCCACTGGCTTGGATTGGCAGCACTCAGGACCCTGGGATGTTTCTAGGGCAGGAGCTAAGAACCTGTCCCTGATCCCTGGGGAGACAATGGCTACGGCACAGCTCCAGGGACAGCCTGGATATGCAGGGGAATGTTGAGTGCTGCAAGGACATGCAGGAATGCTGAGGACCCCAAGGATGAAGGAGGATGCTGAATGCACTGGAGATACGGGGAATGCTTGAGAACAGAGGGTTGCAGAGATGCTGGATGCCCCAGGGATGCAGGAGGATGCTGAGTGCCCCAGGGGTGCTGGATGCTGTGCTCACGTGCAGAACAGCATGTGTCCCACCGTGAACAGCCACAAGCCCTTGCTTCCACGTGAGCCTTGTGTTGGATGAGGTGTGAGGTCTATCTCTGCTGGGTGCAGCAGGTCGGCACTGCCGTCCTAGGGCCTCGTATGTGCCAGGGAGTGTCCGGCTGGGTGCATTAGGGGGACAGACATGTCAGGAGACAGATACGCAGATGGCAGCTCTCTCAGAGAGACAGGGACCATAATCCTCCCCATGGGTCCCATTATCATCTCTATCTGGTGAAAAAACTCTCATCCTGGATGTGTCTAATCCTAATCACTCCCTATCACACAGGACCACTTGAGATGGTCCAGACGGACAGACGAGGCTGCCTCCTGCCCCGCATATCTGCACAGGCAGTCCTTGGCTGGGGGGGGAGAGGCCACCCCTTTGCTCCTAATCCCTCTGCGAGGCCTTCATTTAAAAGGGGATTTGCTGTTTATTCCCTCCGCAGGCTGCGCGATCATTACAGGGGTCAACATCTGATCTGGGAGAGACTTGTTAAAAAAATAATAACAGCATGTTAATTTGGGGGGTGGGGAGGACTGGAAGGGGGGCTGGATAATGCACTGGCAAGTTTCCAAGCCTGAGAGCGTCACTTTGCTCTTGTTGCCTTCAACAAGGGTCTGTGGTCTCTGCAGCAGTGGCCAGCTGGGGCTGCTCACTGAGAAGTCCCCTTTGACCCTTCCAAAAGACCTCAGAGGTGTCGAAATCCATTCTGGGACAGGACAGCTGTGACACACACACACATACAGAGGCATTTCCCTTGAGGGGAGCTGAGATTTGAGCAACGCACAAGCCCTTTCCCCCACACTAGCCTTCCCACTCTTGCATTTAATTCAACTTACTCCTGCTTCCACATAGAATCATAGAATCACCAGGTTTGAAGAGACCCACCGGACCATCGAGTCCAACCATTCCTATCATACTCTGTATTTATGGCAGGGTGGGCACAGGGCAAGAAAATCATCACGTGGAGGGGGCTCTCCTGCTCCCTGCCCAACCCCGGGGGTGCCCGGGGCTACCGGTTGAGTGGGAATTAAATCCAGAAGGGAAGATATCCTGCAGCAGGTGCTGCTTGCGACAGGTCTGAATGGCTGCCAGCCGGCTCGGAAATCCCAAATACATCTGTGCTCATCAGTTGGACACCAGATGGGCCCTGGGATAGTATTTTGGGCTGGAGTTAGGCTCGGGGGGGCTGGGGCAAGGCAGGCAGGGGGGCTGGCTGCCCCAGCCTGGGATGCTCACACACCACCTGCATTCCCCTGTATACTTAGCCCAGTATTTTTAGCACATTTTGCCAGCTGAGGACAGACCCCTCTCAGGGTGTAGGGCAGGTCAGGGTTGCATCGGAGACCCTAGCAGTCCCTGTCAGGCACTGTAGTTCCCCGAGTCCCAGGTCTGCCCCTGACTTCTGACCCCAAATCCCCAGCTCCTCATCCCTCCAGGGTACTGCAAGCATCCATCAGGCAAGAGCTACAAAGCCTTGTGCTCATGAAAGCCCTGCCTAACTGCTAAGTATTATTAACCCCCAATATTCTTAGCTGTGGCTGCACATCTAATTCCCCGTCGGATTAGGACAGTCCCAACCCCATGCACCCCAGCCCCACAGGATGAGAGCCCGGGCTCCCTGCCTGCTCTCTGTCACAGCAGATGTTTCTCACCAGCCTCCCAGCTCCCGGCTATTTTTAGGAGCGTGTTGGTGGCTAAATCTGGTGCCGTGTGGGCTCAAGGCTTCCTGGCAGCAAGGCAGCTGCTGCCCTGTTCTGCGCTCTCGGGCATCGTGTCCCCCCCGTCGGATCTGGGAGCACTGTGGGCACACATGGGGCTTGCGCTCCCAAGATGGGGTGTGCTCAGGACCACACCACAGGATGGGAAAACCGTCTGGGTGCAGGGGTGGCAGTGGGGCAAGAGAGGTTTTGCAGTCCCATTGCACCAAAAACTGAGTGTGTGGCACAGGGTGGGCACCAGCAGGGCAGCACTGGCACCTCCAGCCCAATTTATTAGCTTGCTTGTGAGTGGCAGGAGCTTTTATCTTATGCACAGGGATTAAGAGCCCATGAGGATCCCTGATGGCCTTACCTGGTCTAACCTATGAGCAGGGAGATGCCACCACCTGCCTCCACCTTCCCACAGGGCTGGGGTGAACATGGCATGTCTTCCATCCCCATCTCCGCACGAGCACCCTGGCCCAGCTGAGCTGTGAGCCAACAGTCACTTCAATAAGAGGAGAAAATGGCTGAATGCCGAAACGTGGCTCTGGGGAGAGGAGCTGGCAGGGACTTGCATGCCCATGAGGAGGAGGAGGATGAGAGGGAATGGCCTCAAGCTCCACCAGGGGAGGTTCAGGCTGAACATTAGGAATTTTTTTTTCATGGAAAGGGTCATTGGGCACTGAAACAGGCTGCCCAGGGAGGGGGTTAAGTCACCTTCCCTGGAGGTGTTTAAGGGATGAGTGGACGAGGTGCTGAGGGACATGGTTTAGTGATTGATAGGAAGGGTTGGACTCGATGATCCGATGGGTCTTTTCCAACCTGGTGATTCCATGACTCTATGTACCTTCCTCCAGCCCTGCTCCTGCCCAGCCAGGGCTGATCTGGGGGGCTGCAAAGGGTCCTTTCCTCCGACCTACACATAGACTCATCCTCATCCCTTTGCCCATCTCTGAAACCCCAGAGGTGCTGGCGCAGCCCCAGGGATGCTGAGGGATGGCTGCACCCAGGGCGCGGAGCCCAGCACCCCAGCTGGGGACGGCTGCGCATCCCCGCGGCTGGCGACAGCCGTTCTGCTCCTCTCCACACACACCCCCCCCCCCTCCTTCCCCTCTCTCTCCCTTTCTGAAAATTGATAATTAACCTTTTGTCCATGGGGCTGTTGTGTTTATTTGGTGCAGGCGGCTGCAGGGCGCTGATATGGAAATCGCAGCCGGCAGGCAGCTCCCCGTCCTCCCCGCAATCTGCAGCCTCGCGCAGCCGTTGGGCAGAGATAAGCAGGTGCTTATTCACAGCCCTGCAGCTGCCTGCGAGGGCAGCCCTACCTGATCACTCCAATCTCAGTGAAAAACTACTTGAGGTTAGGCTACCGTGATGGAGAGAGATGATAGAGACCGTGCCAGACAGCTCCCCCGGCTCCCCAGCTTCGCCTCCGCCCGCGCCTCCTGCCTCCCTCTGCCTGCGTCCTCCCTGCTCCCTCAGTCTCTTGCTCCGTCTTTCCTCTTATCTCCCTCTCCACATCCCTTTGATTTCTTTTTTTTTTCCCTTAAAGAATTCGTCTTTGTGTTTCATGTGAACTCTCAGCGGTTCCCATCTCCCTGGTTCAGGCTCCGCTCTTCTTCCCATCCCCAGCTCCTGCCTTTTCTACCGCATCCACATTTCCTTGAGGTGGAAGGAGCAGATTTGAGCATCGGTGTGTAAACGCCCCAACCCGGCCAGTGACAGGGGACAGGACAAGAAGGAATGGCCTCAAGCTCTGCCAGGGGAGGTTCAGGCTCGACATAAAGGAAAAACTCTTCACGGAAAGGGTCATTGGGCACTGGAACAGGCTGCCCAGGGAGGGGGTTGACTCGCCTTCCCTGGAGGTGTTTCAGGTGCGGGTGAATGAGGTACTGAAGGGCATGGTTTAGAGATTGGTGGGAATGGTTGGTCTCAACGATCTGGTGGGTCTTTTCCAACCTGGTGATTCTACGATTCTATGCCCCAGCCCGCAAGGCAGTGGCTGCTTTGGGAAGCAATGGTCTCATTTTTGTTTCCGGCAGCTGCTGGTGGCGTTTTGCTCATGGGTTGTTGCTGTGGTTTCCTTTCACCTTGGGTTTCACCCTGACAGGGTGGCCGCATCGCTCTCGTTGGAAAGAGGAAGGCAGTGGGGTGTGAGATCATGGGCAGAACATGGGGCCGAGCAAGCGCCTGCCGGGGCATCCCCGAGCACCAGGGCAGCGTGCCGTGCCGAGCACAGAGTGGGTGCGGCCTTGCCAAGCACAAAGGCAGGTGGTGGGTGCTGCGATGGGGCTCCGACTGCCCCCCAGGGGCTTCTGCTGTCCTCCTGCCCTCTTGCTCTGAGTATGGAGGCAGTAGGAGCCTGTGCTGCTTCTTCTTTACTGAAAAGGAAGTTTCTGCTCAGCAGCAAGTGTGCAGCTCTGACTCAGAGAGAAACTGACTGGGAGCAGCAAAAGGCTCCCCAGGGATTGGGGGGTCACCCCGTGCCCCCAGGGGTTCCCCCATGCTGAGGCAGAACAGGGACCCCAGGGGATCCCTCCACACTGAGGCAGACTCCAGGCGTTGCCCCTCAAGCCAAGACAGACACTAGGGGTTCCCTTATGCCAGGGCAGACCCCGGGACTCCAGGGGTTCCCCTTGTGCCATGAGAGACACTGGGATTCCAGGGGTTCCCCCCACACTGGGACAGAACCCAGGGGTTCCCCACACACTGAGGCAGACTCTGGGACTCCAGGAGGTCCCGCTGCACCCGGGCAGACCCCAGGGCCTCAGGGTTTCTACCCATGCCAGAGCACACCCCAGGACCTCGGGGGTTTCCCCATGCCAGAGCAGATCTTGGGACCCCAGGGGTTCACCCCCTACTTGGGGCAGACCATGGGACCCGAGGTTTCTCCCCATGCCAGGGCAGACCCTGCATCCTCAAGGGTTCTCCCCATGACAGAGTACAGGCCAGAGCCCCAGGGGTTCCCCCATGCTGAGGCAGACCTAGAGACTCCAGGTGTTCCACCCACACCAGGGTAAACCCTTGGACCCCAGGGTTTCCCCCCATGCTGAACAGACCCCAGAACCCCAGAGGTTCCCCCACACTGGGGTATTTCCCATCTCCTGGTAGCCCATTGCTGCTGATGTGCAGTGCCTGCAGCTGCCCGGGCAGGTGCTTGCTGTGTGCAGACAGAACCATCCTGCTGCAGGTGACATGGGGGACAGGACACCGCAGCTGGGTGGGTTTTTCCTGTCCAGCCCTGAAACCCTCTGGTTTTGACTCACTGCGCCGGGGCACTTGCCAGGAGCAGGCGCTGCTGTTTAATCCCCTGTGCACTTTCTGTCTCTCATTGCAGGAGAGCCTGACCCTCACCACATCACACCTTGGCAAAACCCTCAGCTACTAACGCTGAACCCACCTGGACCTGTGGATGCCCGTCTTGCCAGAAATAAAACGGGAAGAGACAACAGCAAGAAACATGTATGGAAACCCTCCTGCTGGGAGTCTGCTCCCCACTTGCAGACCACCGTCCCTTCCCCGCGTCACCCCCACACACCACGAGCCCCAGGCTGAGGGGCATGAAGCAGGGAGCCCCGGGTACCATCTGCGGGAGCCCAGGTGGCCGCCGAGACACGCCATCTGCTCAGCCACCTTCAGGGACCGTGCAGGCGCTGCTGTATTTTTAGGACACATTTCCTCCCTCCCACCTGCAGCCTGGAGCCGCCTTTCGGTTTTCTAACAAGTTGTTTCTCTCTCACTGGTGGCTGTTGGGGAGCCCAGGCCGTGATGCAGGGAGAGTTAGCCTGGGGCTGCAAGGATGGACAGCAAAGAGGGCTCCGTATTTTCCAAGGGGGTTATCGCAAGAACCCAGCGGGCCAGGATGATGCTTGTAGCCAGAGTGGTGCAGGGAGCCTGCATGGCTCGTGCATGGTGCCAATGCTGCAGCTGCAGTCAGGAGGGCAGTAGCAGCCAGGGGACATTCTCATCCCCACAGCTGTCCCCAGGCTAGAGGCTAGAGGGCTGCAGCGAAGAGGGCAGCGTGCAGTGTTGCAGCACACTGGTTGTGCAGAGCTGCATCGTGCTGAGCTGCCTCTTTGACATCCATGCCAGTGGAGTCCAGAGAAGAGCAACAAATCTGGTGAGGGGGCTGGAAAGCAGGCCTTATGAGGAATGGCTGAGAGAGCTGGGGTTTAACCTGGAGAAGAGGAGGCTGAGGGGAGACCTCATTGCTTTCTACAACTACCTGAAAGGAGGTTGTGGAGAGGAGGGAGCTGGGCTCTTCTCCCAAGTGACAGAGGATAGGACGAGAGGGAATGGCCTCAAGCTCCACCAGGGGAGGTTCAGGCTGAACATTAAGAAAAAATGTTTCACAGAAAGGGTCACTGGGCACTGGAACAGCTGCCCAGGGAGGGGGTTGAGTCACCTTCCCTGTAGGTGTTTAAGGGATGGGTGGATGAGGAGCTGAGGGACATGGTTTAGTGATTGATAGGAATGGTTGGACTCGATGATCTGATGGGTCTCTTCCAACCTGGTAATTCTATGATTCTATGCCATGCTGCACCGTGCTACCTGTGCCAGGACATACCATACCGTGCTGCACCATGCTGCTCGTGCCGTTCTGTGCCGCATGGTGCTGCCCATGTCGAGCTGCACCGGGCCAGCCCCTTGCAGTGAGGAAGTGAAGCCGGTGCGAAGGGGAAGTTGTTGGAAAGTCAGACCGGAATGTCTGATAGGGAAGGCAGAGCTGGGCTTGGTCACAGATGGTTCCTGTTGAGGAAGGACACAGGCGCAGCTGCCCAGCCTCCCCCCACCGCTGCATTATCGCTGCCCAGCAGCTGTTCACCTTCCCCCTCGCCCTAGGACACAGCTCTGCTGCCACCCTGACTCCGGTCATCTCAGGAACGGCCCTCCCAGCAGTGCAGGCACTGAATGGGCACAACACCGTGTTCCCCACCACTGCTCAGCATCTCCCTCCCTGGCGCAGCTCCTGTACAGACCCGTGGGACTAAACTGGCTGTGCCGGACACACTAGGGTGCTGACACCCATCTCCAGGGATGCCCGGGCATGGCAGACAGGACTGTCCAAGGTAAGGCTGGGCAGTAGCGGGAGGAAGGTGGTGGATGGCTGTGACCGTATCATGTGCCACGCAGGTGACTTACCCAAATGGTCTTTTGGGTGGGTAGGTGCTCCTGAGGGTGGCACCGGGCCAATCCCCATTGTTCATCCTCCTGGTACCGGCACAGCCACACATAGGGCGAGGGGCACCCCATAGCCCAGTCTTGGTTGAGGGGCTGCAGCAGCTTTTTAGGGGGGAGCAGGGGCTCCTGCTAGGCCTGTGTGCAGTGTGGGCAGGAAAGTGGTTGCTGGCTGAGTCACTGGTGTTTTCCCTGAGTGAACAATAGTGCCCCTTTGCCTCGCTTCCTCTCGTACACCCCTCTCCCCACCAGCACCTCGCTCTGGCCACAGCCCTCTGCCCTGCTGCCCGGTCCTGGCACCCTCCTCATGGGCTGGGGACACAGCAAGGATGGGTTTGGGATGCACGCATTGTGCTGTGCCAGTGGGACCTGCGCTGGGTTCCCTTCCTCCAGATTCGGCACATCCCAGGTGAGGGCCACCCACTGATAAGATGCCAGGAGCTGGGTGAGTGCAGCAGTGTCGTGGTGGCTTGGCAGGCACTGTTGGCCGGGTGGCTGAAGCGAGGGAAGCCGTGCAGATTGCTGAGGGCTCGTCGAGCTGCCCGTTAGAAGCTTGGCAGGAGAAATGTTTATTTTGTTGGCCAAATATCTCTGCAAGCTTCCTGATTTCCTTGCGGCCGGCGAGGCAGCGATAGGGCTGGTGAGGCCGTTGCCTGCCCTGCACTCTGGCTTCGGTGCACAGAGCTGTTATCTCCGATGCACAGCGGGCAGGGAAGAGGTGGAGAAAAGGAAATGAAATACAACAGGGGTGGCACATTTTTTGCTCTTGATAACAAGCCATGCTTTTAGCCTGGGAACTTGGAAACGATGCAGGTGGCCAGAGACAGCCATAACATCCCCCACTGCATCTGGACCTCGTAATGAATCCCAGACCTCCCTGCTGGGGAGCTGTGGCTCCCCATGGCACGGCACGGATCGGCACTGACCTCCGTGTTCCCAGTTCCAGGTTGTTTTGTCCCCAGGGGTGGTATTTGAAAGCATCCCTAGGTCATTGCTCTTGGGCCAAACTGTGTGCTGGAGTGAAGACAGGTTGTGTTGCGACTCATCCCGCTAGCTCCAATTGATTTTTACAGGGACTGGAGGTTTTGGAACTGCAGTGCAAGCTAATTAAATTCCCATTGTTAAAGAGCCCTGTGCAGGTAGCTGCAGGCTGTGGGGTCGGAGGGTAGGCGAGCAGCCAAGTACCGGATGGTTTGGGAGTGAGAGGGGAAGTGCGAGCCCATTGTTGACCCCACTGGGGCTACTCACCGAGCAAGGAACAGGGAATGCAGCTGTAGGGCCGTGATGGGGCTGAGAGATGGTCTCATCTCCCCAGATCTTGGTGTTGCATGGAGGTCTCCAATGGAACCACAGAATCACAGAATGCCACATTGGAATGGTTCAACTAGGATCATCTGGTCCAACATTTTTAGGTGATCTATAGTTTAAATGAGATCCCTGTCAAGCTGAGCCTTAAAAGTGTCCAGTGTAGAGGAATCCACCACTTCCCTGGGGAGATTATTCTGATGTTTAACTGTTCTCATGATGAACAGGCTGCCCAGGGAGGTGGTTGAGTCACCTTCCCTGGAGGTGTTTAAGGGGTGGGTGGATGAGGTGCTGAGGGACATGGGTTAGTATTTGATAGGAATGGTTGGACTCGATGATCTGATGGGTCTTTTCCAACCTGGTGATTCTATGATTCTATGAAAAATTTTCTTCTGGAATCCAACTGGAATATCCCCAGAAGGAACTTGGACCCATTACCCTTTGTGTTTTCCATGTGACTCCTTGTAAAAAGGGAGTCTCCATCCTCATGATAAACACCCTTTACATGCTGGCCCATGGTGATAAGGTCTACCCTAAGTCTTCTCTCAATGATCTGGTGGGTCTCTTCCAACCTGGTGATTCTATGATTCTAAAGCAGTGTTAATGGTCAAGTCCTGAGGACATGGCTCTCATTGGAGGCTCAGCACCACCATTCTCCTTACTGAGCTCTTGCAAAGGGGAACAGTGCCATGGCGGGGGGAGCTCTGTGGGTGAGGAGCCAGAGGGACCGTCCCCATTGCAGGGTGGCATGTGGTCCTCCCAGTGTGCTGTGCTCACTGGGGCAGCTCAGGGGATTTTGCTCAGCGTCTCCTAGCAAATTCCTGGTGTATCCCAAGTCTTCTGGTGTTTAAACCAAGCCAGTGATTTTTTGGAGCCTGCAGCCCAGAGTGAGAAGGGATGATAAGCAATAGGGGCTGGTTTCCCTTCAAATGCCACGAAGCAGGAATGAATCTGTCAGCCAGGAAAATGGGATTTTATTTTTTTCTTTTAATGTCATGGAAGTTGTGAGAAAGCCACAAAGCCCCTGGGTCCACTTCCTTGGCAGAGACAGACAGGGAGGCTGCTCCTTCCAGCCCTCAACCAAGGAAGCAAGGGGCTGAGGCAGCTGCAGGGCAGGTGACCCCAAGGCCAGGGACCCCCATAAGTGGGTGAAAAGGAAAACCAGGTGCAAATGAACCCCTTTTTCTTCTGAAAGCCTGGCGAGCGGCGCTTCCTGCAGAGCAGATGTCACCGCAGCGGATGCAAGTGCAGTGGGCGATAGCCGGCGGGCGGGTGAGCCGTCTTCCCCAGCCGCTGGCTCCCCACCAGCCCCTTATCTCCCCCATGCATTCCCTGTGAATTAACGTGCAAGGAAATGCAGCGCCAGCCAGGGCTCCTGCTGCAAGAGTCATGCCAAGGGAAGAGCAGTGGGGGTTGCAGTCCGGCTCCTGAAGCTGGATTTAGACACTGAGATTCAGGCCACCATGACCGTGCACACAACCATCTGCGGTCACACCAACCATTCCCAGCCCAGCCGCTCCCTGCCCTGGGCACAGTGTTCCCACAGGGATGTTCTGAGCAAGGAGATCCTTGTGCAAAATGGGGACTATGCCAGTAGCTTAGGGCTTTGCATCGCTGCGGCTGCTTGTAAGAGTCCAATCCTAAGCTGTTCACCAGCAACACTCGGTGCTCGGGCAGGCGCTGCTGGCACTGCAGAGGGAATGGCCTCAAGCTCTACCAGGGGAGGTTCAGGCTGGACATGAGGAAAAAAGTTTTCACAGAAAGGGTCATTGGGCACTGGAACAGCTGCCCAGGGAGGTGGTTGAGTCACCTTCCCTGGAGGTGTTTAAGGGATGGGTGGATGAGGTGCTGAGGGACATGATTTAGTGATTGATAGGAATGGTTGGACTCAATGATCCAGTGGGTCCTTTCCAACTTAGTGATTCTGTGATTCTCTGATCAAGCGAGGACTGCAGGGAGACACCCAGGGATGGAGTCAATAGAGGGAGGCACCCAGGGGGGAGCAGAGAGAGATCGAGAAACCCAGACGGACGGACAGACTCACTGGGGGTGACACAGGAAACCTGTGGTGTGCCAGGGGCTGAGCACCAGCACGGCTCAGCACCTTCACCTCCAGAGAAACCTCCTGCGAGAGCCTGTGGTGCCCTGCATGGTGCCACCGAGGGGCTGCAGGCACCCATGGGTGCTGCCCGTGGCAGGGCAGGTCGGTGCACGGTGCCTGCGTGAAGATGAGTCACCAGCACAGCGAGGGGGAAGGTGTGATAAACCAACACCGTCGTGGGCTTTTTTAAAAAGCCGGAGGCTTGCGATGAGGGGATGCAGCCTGAATAGCAATCAGCTCTTACAAGCACACTGGGAAGTGATGGGACTGAGCAAGAGAGAGCTCATGGAGAGCTGGGAAGAAGGACAAGGCGGTACTGTTTGGAGGCAGGGTGAGGGGCTCAGCAAGAGCTATAGGGAGACAGGCAGTGGGTCAGGGCTGGCATTTGGGCACCCAGGAGGTGAAAAGGGACCCCAAGACCATGATGGCTGCAGAGACATGAGGGGTGCACAGGTCTGGGGCCGCCTTGGCTGCAGCACCCGCTGCATTTGCCCCCAGCCCACGTGCATGACCCCGATAGCAGGCACGGGGTCGTGTGCGCAGGCAGATATGGGGCACAGATGGCACACGGGGGTGACCATTTCCTGCGAGGGTTGTTACCAGTTGCCCTCAGCCACACTCAGCGAACACCATATCAGCTGGCATATACCATCCCAGCCCCTGGTGGCCCCCATCACCTCCAGACCAAGCCTCAGGGACCTTGTTTGACTGGGGCAGCTCCTGCTGCAGCCTCTTTTCGTGTAGGAGAGCAGAGATGGAGGACATCCCTCCTCCCCACCAGTGCCTTGAGCAGGAATGGTGTGTAACAGAACCAACACTGTCCCGTGGGATCAAAACATCCCTGGGAGCTGCAGCGGTGGGAGAGGGGAGGACCAGCGGCAGTGGGCACAGGGCAGGATGTACAGTGGTGGGAAACGCCAGCTCTTCAAAACAAAGGGAGCACGAATTGCCATAACAAGTGCGGTTAATCCTCGCTGTTGCACACTGCGCCATCAATCATGAGCCGGCGTGACCGACATCCAGGCATTATAGGAGTTTCCATCCTCTCCGCCGAGTGGGAACTCGGTGGGGCCCCATCCTGCCGCAGCCCCAGATTTGCCGGGGGAAGGATTGCCAGGTCCTGGGCTGGGACAGATCCAGGCAGCTATTGGGCCCTGGCAGGTGCTTATTTCCCAGTCTGACCATTGCTTTCCCACCTCAGCATAGTGGGGTTGGTCCTATTGACTGCCCCACCGCCCCACATCCACCCAGTGCCCCCAGGGAGCTGAGGAATGGGCGATAATTCTCCACCAGCACGTAGTCCAGGGATGCCGGACCCCCCATCATCCCCATCCCTGGAACACACACACACTGTGGATGGGGGGCCATGGGGCACATGGCAGCCACCAGCCTGGGCTGGGCAGGGATTGTGTTGGGGGGCACAAAGGGGTTAACGCAGGGAAGTTCAGCTCCCTCTCTGCAGTGATTTAAACCAGACAGAAAGGTTCTGTCATCCATCACGCTAACAGCCAGATCATTGTATTTTAAAGTGTCTGTAATTGCAGCAATACAGAGACTAGGAGAAAGATAAAGGCTGGGAAGATGCAAATGTGCAGGGGAAGCACCAACCCCCTGCACCCAGCTGGGAGGAAGGCTGGGAGCCCTGGAGCCAGCCCTGCCCGGGACAGGGATAGGGACAGGGATGGGGACAGCCTGAGGGTGGCTCGGGTGTCCTGCCTGCCCCAGCTCCTCTGCACAGGGTGGGTGTTGGAGCATCCCAGCTGCAGGTGGGAGCACCCAGAAACCAGCGCAAATAATCATAACCAGGGACAGGCGTGGGCAAGGGAGGGTCCAGAGCAGATGCTGGACGCAATCTGCTTTTCTTAAAATATCACCTCTATATTGCTTTTACCTTGAGGGAGGCAGCTCCCTTGTTACCTGCCCTCCCCTTGGCTTTGCTTGAAGTGGTCCTGCTGCCCCATCTCCTCTCTGTTGCCATCCAGGGATGTGGAGGATGGTGAGATCCTACCCCAGGCATGCAAGGAGGCAGCTGTGGGCACGGGCACAGCCACAGCCACGTGTGCCCAGGTTCTGTCCCGGGCACCAAGGCCATGTGCGAGCACGCCAGCAGGGAATTATTAACATTCAGACGAGGCCCGCCAAATAAAGTGAGCTAACACAAATGTTTATTTTCACAGTAGTGAATTATGACTTCAATAGACCAAAATTGCAGGCTGCGTGCACGGAATAGAAACGAAGCAGACCCCGCCACGCAGACGCTGCTGAGGAGGGTGGAGGGGACACGGCGTGGCTCCCTCCTGCCCATGCTGTCCTGTTCACGCTGAAGTGCCGCTGCCCACCCATCCCATCTGAGGGCTCTTGCCTGCGTGGTGACCCTGGTGGGGTGGCTGTGATCAGCTCCTTCTGCAAAGCCTCCCTGCTCAGCCTCCGACCCCCATGGCTGCTGCCAGGTATTTCATGGATACACCCCAAATTAACCAGGAGCCAGAGAGGTCCTTGTAAGGTGCCCATGGGCAAGTCCATGGGGATGATGGGTTTGTGATGTGTTTAAAGGCTTGCACTGCATCTGGGTTGATGTGTGGGACAGCCCATGTGGGCTCCCATGGTCAGGTCCCTGGTCTCCTGGTGAGTGACCAGACGCAGCTGCAGAGCCCAGAAGAACCCAGTGCCGGCGCCCTAGGAAGCCGGGGCTCTGCCTTGGCAGTACTGTTGGGCTCCCTTAGTGATGCCTCATGCTCAGCAATGCCTCAATATTTGTGCTGGTGGCAGGGGACCACACTGTGTGTCAAATCGCACACGCACTGCCTGCATTTGCATGTGCCACTCGGTGCTGCCTATGCAAAGCTGGGGCAGCTGTGCGTAGGGGTGGATTTTCCTCTGCTGCTCGTGGTTCCTCACCGATGGGGCTGTGCTGGTGGGGCCATGAGGCTGCCCTGCCAGGGGCTCCTTGAGAAGGCCGCTGTGGGGAATGAGAGCAGTGCAGGGAGCGGCAGAAATGGGGAGAACCCAAGTACATTGGGCTGGAAGCGCAGGCAGGGTGCATGACGCTGCTCAGATGTGGCACAACGTGTGCACACCCTGCCGACTGGGCTAGATACAAAAGCTGTCAGGACCTTCATGCCCCTCCAGCCCAGGCAGTGCAACAGAGAGGCAAGATTCACACTGTGAGTCTCCCTCAGGGAATCATAGAATCATCAGGTTGGAAGAGACCCATTGGATCATCGAGTCCAACCATTCCTATCGAACACTAAACCATGTCCCTCAGCACCTCATCCACCTGTCCCTTAAACACCTCCAGGGAAGGTGACTCAACCACCTCCCTGGGCAGCTGTTCCAGTGCCCAATGACCCTTTCTGTGAAATACTTTTTCCTAATGTTAAGCCTGAACCTACCCTCGTGGAGCTTGAGGCCATTCCCTCTCATCCTGTCCCCTGTCACTTGGGAGAAGAGCCCAGCTCCCTCCTCTCCACAACCTCCTTTCAGGTAGTTGTAGAGAGCAATGAGGTCTCTCCTCAGCCTCCTCTTCTCCAGGTTAAACAACCCCAGGTCTCTCATACAAAACCAGAGCGGGAGATCGGGATGGCTGAGAATGAGATGGGTTAGGGTGCTGCAGCACCATCCCACCATGATGCCATGAGTGGGGTGATGCTGAGGGGAGCTTGGCCGTGCAGTGACCTCAGTGGTCATTTACTGGTCATGCAGTGGCCATAAAGCAGCCGTGTAGAGCAGTTCAATATTCATACAATGCCAATGCAGTGGCAGTGCCACCCAACAGCCCAGCAGCGGCTGTACAAGAGCTGAGCATACAATCATAGAATCACCAGGTTGGAAGAGACCCACGGGATCGAGTCCAACTATTCCTGTCAAACACTAAACCGTGTCCCTCAGTTGTGACCCACAGCCTGGCAGAGTGGCCGTGCTCCCCGGTGCCCAATCCTTGAGAAGTGGGCAAGGATGAGTAACGCAACTACCCTACGGGTGGCAGAGGCTCCGCACAGCAACTCACCCAGGGAAGGCAGCTGCCAAACACAGTAATTATGCAAAGAGGCAGGACTTTGGCTGGCAGGGAAATTAGCAGGGCTTGCGCACAAGCAAGCACCAACACCACAGTAGAACTTGAGGGGGAGGGCGATTTTTAATGCTCCCCCTCAACAAGCACGAGGTGGCCAGGAAGGGCACACCAGGAACCCAGCGTGGGCTGGCACCGCCACCAATGCAGGCACCAACTGCCACAAATCCCCGTGGAGGAAGCGCCCCGCTGCATTCCTGCAGTGCCAGCGCTGCCCCGGGGAGCCCTGCTGAGGTGAAGCGGGGTGAGGAGCACCCCGAGACCAGGCTGGGATGGGTCTGGGGACCCTAGGGTGCTGACGGGCACTGTGTCTGTAGGGCTGGTGGCGGCATATGTGGCTGCTCTTATTGCAACCCCAGCCCTTGGGCCCACTCCCCCCTGTCCCTGCAGCCCCCCGATGTCCCTGCACACACCCCTTCCCACACAACCCGTGTCCCCCCACACCCCCAGTGTCCCTGCACATCCCCCTCCCTGCACCCCCGT
>WAAB01002273.1:122779-141243 GCA_013389865.1 Piaya cayana
AGCGGCCGCCGCCGCGGGGCCGCGCTCCGCCCGCACCGGCCGTAACGGGGCCGGGGCCGCCGCCGGGGGCCGCTCCCGGCTCTGCCTCGGGACTTACCTCACCGCTCCGCCGCTCCTCAGGACGGTAAGTGCCGGCCGAACCCCCGCGCGGGGAACCGGGGGAGATACCGGGGAAGACGGGCTGGGGATGCTACCGACGCGCGAGGGGTGCACCCGGTTCCCCAGAGTCGGGGAGGCTCCCGGTGCTCGGGAATCGGGGAGGATCCCGGCGCCCAGGGGAGGCTACCGGGAAGCAGGAATCGGGGACGCGCCCGGTGCTCGGGGGATGCACCCGGTGCTTGGGGGATGCGCCTGGTGCTCGGGGGATGCGCCTGGTGCTCCGGGACGCTTCCGGTGCTCTGAGAAGTCTCCCGGTGCTCGGGGGATGCTCCCGGCGCTCGGAAGATGCCCCCGGTGCTCGAGGAAGGCTCCCAGTGCGCAGGAGTCGAGGGGGCTCCCTGTGCCCGGGGGATGCGCCCGGTGCGCAGGAATCGAGGATGCGCCCGGTGCCCGGGGGATGCGCCCGGTGGTCGGTGAAGCTGGCGGCGGGCGGGGGACAAGGACGCTCCCCGTTGTCCGAGCCCCCTCGGTCCCCGCCGTCGCCCCGGGACGTGCGGAGCGGGGACAGAGCCGGGGCTACCGAGAACCGCAGCCACCGGGCACCGGAGCCGCCGCCCGTGCGGCGGGCAGCGCTCGGAGGGGTTTGTGCGGCACCGACGGGGCAGGAGCGGCCGCAGGAGCGGCGGGACGCGGAGCCCCCTCCCGGGGCCGGGGCTCGGCCGGCGCTCCCGTTCCCGGGGCGGCGTGGGGTGTCCTCGGGAACCCACGAGAGTTTGTGCCTGTGCTCCTGCTTCTGCCCGGGGGGGAGAAGTCGTTTTCATCCCCTCATCCCTCCTCCTCGGTGCGTCAACACGCCGGCTCCGCATCCTGCTTCGATTTCGAGATGGAGCCGCGTTTTGTGACGAGGAGGAGCTGATCCGTTCAGGAGAGTTTGTGGGAGCTGGTTTGGGTAGTTCCAGCAACCCCTGGGCTGGTTTGAGAGGTTCCAGCAACCCCAGGACTGGTTTGAGAGGTTCCGGCAACCCCAGGGCTGGTTTGAGAGGTTCTGGCAACCCCAGGGCTGGTTTGGGTAGTTCTAGCCCCAGCAGCATAATTCTGTGTTTACACACAGACGTGGGGCTGGTGTCTTGCGCCATATCCTCACGCGTACTGGGGGATGGATGGAAGGATTGGGTGCAGATTTTGGAAGGAAGGCTGTCTCGGAGAGCATCCAGCTCTCTGCCTCCGCGCTGCCCTGTTTCTGATCCTCACAGCCATTAACCAGGGTCTGGCTCCCGCTTTCCCTTCAGAATTGCATTAAGCGGGGTTTGCAGGCGCTCCAGCCGCCCGCTCTGGCCTGGCTGTGCCGAGGGAACGCTGCCGGCGCGGTGATGGAGCTGGCACCGCACCACTTCGTGCCTCCTCCGTGACACTGGGTCAGGGCACGGCTGGGGCTCCCCGTCGCTCTCCTGGATGGTCTCTTTGGATACTGCAGAGCGTTGGTTTCTCTGGTTAAATGTACCTTTTTGCTGGATTTCTTTTTCCCTCTTTATTAACCGAGAAAAACTTTGCAACTTTTCTTCGTTTTTTGGAGAGGAGCCGCTGCTGGCTTTCATTTTGTGTTTTTAATTTGAGGTCACGTGCGCACTGACAGTGTCTTTGAATCGAAGCGACGGGCTCGTCTCTAGCTTAGAAAGAGCTTTTGAGCTCTTCCCTCTGTTGTTTTTCTCTCTGTTCAGGAACAAAGAGATTTTTTTTTCTGCCTTTAATTAAAAGGAATATTAATTCACCGCTCCTTTGTCGAGTGACTCGAAGACACTCTGCAAACATCCGTCTGCTCAGCACCGCAGCGGGGCGAGCTCTGCTATGGTAAGAGGCACGGAGATGTTGGAGAACCATCCCAAAATCCCATGGCAAACGCGGAGCAGCAGCCAGGGGGGATGCTGACAGCTCTTACGCCCGTGGTCCTCGGGTGAGGAGGCAGCTGCTGCCCGAGGTGGCGTCTCACATCCCTGCACGGCGCCTTTCCATGCAAGGAGAAGTTTTGAGCGTTGCTTTTGCTGAGGTTGTGGATGAAAGCGGAGATGAACTTGGCTGTGCAAAGGGGCTCTTCCCTGCCTGCTGGTTCCCGGCAGGCCCGGCCGGCATCTGCGCTGGCAGGTAAGGTTTTACCCGGAGACGGCCAGATGTCGGGGGTGTTTTGTTTGGAAAATGTGTGACTGCAGATGGTGGCTTGTAGGGAGGAAAAGCTAAAGTGTCAGGGGGAAAGGAGGCTACTCTGTGCCTCCGGGTGCTGGTTTGGGCTGGGTAGCAGTGAGGCCTCGTGCAGGTGCAGGATTTGCCTCTTTCCTTGGGAACTTCAGAGTGCAGGATGCGAACATAACCCTGTGGGCACGGGTGAAGAGAGCTGCCCGCAGCCTGAGTGCCAGGGAGGGGACTTCGGCAGGTCCTGCAGGGAACCCAGGGCTGGGAGCTGACAGGTCTCTGCCGACATCTCTCATGTCTCTTCCCCGTATTTCTACTTCTAAGCTCCGACCGTCTGCAGGCATGGAAACCCCTGGGCAGGAGCTGGGCGGCATAGCTGTGCAGCGTCCAGCTTTTCCGTGGAAATCGGGTCTCGGCTCCATTCGCTGCTGGCAGCTGGTTTAAATCCCCAGTGTGGTCTCGAGGCGATGTCGCTCCTTGCCTGTGGCCACCCAGGGAAGCCGTGGGGTGCCACAGGACCCCTGAGGAGGAGAAGCACTCTCTTATTACACCTTTTAAGCTGGCCAGGGAGTGCAGGTCTGCTGGTGAGGCATAGAATCACCCCATGCCAGCACGTGTGAGCGCTGGCGGTGAGGCAGGGAGCTGAGCTGTGCCAGGGGACACACACCAGCCCCCACCACCAACCCTGATGCCGCTTCTGCTCCTGGCCAGACTAGACCAGTGTGCACAAGGGTTAGGGCAGAGCAGAGCTTGATCCTGCAAACAGGGCTGCGTGGGCCCTGGAAGGGAGTAAGGGCAGCCCTTGGGTTACTTTGCTGAGCTCAGAGCTGAAATGCTGCCTCTGGCATTGAGGGGATGTGGGCTGGATGCTGCAGCCCTGGCTTGCGCTTTCCAAGCTAGAGCACGGGCAGGAGCTGGATTGAGCACCAGGATGGGGACAAGGGGGGTCCCCAAGGTGAGACCAGTTCTTGTGAGCTTCATGATGGCTGGGGTGGAGTGAGACCAAGCTGGAGGCACAGAGGAGAACCCCCCTCTCCTGCCCAGGAGCTGCTGGCGTTACTGCCATTGCCCAGTTCAGCGTTTATTTTTAGATTTCCTGAAGCTTGTTTGCTGCCGTCCCTCCCAGCGTGCTCAGGCTCCCCAGGGGCAACCCCACCTTTACAAGCCCATAGCTTTCCTTTGGAAGATGCTGACCAATGCTTCCAGAAAACATCCAAGGGATTTCCTGTTTATTTTGCAAAATTCTCATTAATATTTTTTCCTGTGTTGTTTGATTCAATCTCACACGAGCAAAATTGCCTTGAAATGGAGCCTGCATTTAAAAAAAATAGACAAAGAGTCAGTAATGCAGCGGGGATGCACGGCTGGATTCTGCGCCCCCTCAGAGCTGGTACCATCCCGGTGCCTACAGAGCAGGATCTGACCCACAGTCCCTGGGGAGCCGGCAGCTCCTCAGCGTTCCCACGCTGCAGGGACCTCGCAGGGAGCTCCCCGCCAGTGCTGGCGTGTGGAAGTGGATGTTTTCCCTTCCCCAGCTGCTCTCTGCCTCCAAAATTCCCTGAATCCCCTGTCTGCTTGTACCGCTTGTCCTAGTTCCAGCTGTCAAGCCCACCTTTGGGCACAAGCATCCCTGCGCACATGGCTGGGTGGCTGTAAAAACTGCACATCGGGGCTGGTTAACCTGAATCATTCCCTGTTCTTAAAGCTCTGCAGCTGGACAGGCATTCGGGGGGCCGAGCTGGTTTTGGGGAGCTCCTTTGGCAACGTGTTGCGGGATCAGCCGCCCTTCAGACATGGATACACAGTGATGCACTCGCAGCCCTTGCACCCAGGAGGTGCCGTGCAGCTGAGATGTGGGTGTTTCCCGGGTGGGGGGCAGCTCCAGCCCCAGCCCTGTGCTGCTCGCATGCCTCCAGGTGTGCCAGGCTGGCCGCAGCACTGTTTACTTCCAGTGTTTAGCCAGTGTATTTAATTTCCAGGCGCGTAAGACAGCTGGGGAGCAGCAAGAGTGTATATTTTCCCACCTCTCCCTGCCACCTAGGAGCTGCTGGTGGGATGCATCGGGGTGCAAGGCTACGGGCAGCATCTGCTGCAGGTGTTGTGCCCAGGCTGGGAGGCTTGGTGGGTCCTGCGGCTCCTCCAGTGCCAGTTGGTCAGGGGGATCCCCCCAGCCAGACCCTCTGCACAGAGGATCCCTGCTGCCACATCGCCGCCAGCCGCTGTTGACTCCCAGGAGCCGATGCCGAGTCCCAGGGCTGAGCCCGAGATGCTTTTACAGGCAAGGCTGAAATGCACAAAATGTTCGACTTGTAAAATATGTAGCGTGAGAAAATAGCCTTTTCTGCTCTCCTCCTCACTGCCGTCGCTCCCCTGCCCCATCTGCTCGCTTGGAAAGCTTCCCGCAGCCGGGGGGGTGAGGGGCTGGTGGCGCCTTGGGTCCCTCGGCAATCGCTGCCGGTGGAGAAAGGCGTTCACCCCATGCTGCTGTGCCCACGCAAAGGTGTTGCCCCTTGGTGGCAGGAGAGTTCCCAGGGGCAGCATGGGCACCTCCAGGACGCTCTTGGTCCATGAGGATGCTGCCCATGCAAAGCCTCCTCCATCCTCCCGCCTGCTTCGGCATCCCGACGCTTTTCTCCCCTGGGACACATTTTGAGAGCGATCGTGGGGCCGGTGCCAGGAAAGCCAGCCGGGCTGTGCCGCGGCCGCCGCCGGCACGGGGGATGATGCAGGCAGCGTTGGCGCATCCCACGGGGCCCAGAGTTTCCGAAACAGGGCAGTGCGGTGCCTCTTGGGAGGGTGCTGGGAAATACCCCCCCACCCCCTCGAGGCACCCCAGCAGCACCCAGCGCCCAGCTGGGAGGGAGCTGCCGTGCTGGAGCTGGCCACGAGCCACGGTTTTCACCAGCCACCTTAATCCATCATTATCCGGGCACATTTCGGATCCTTGCCAAGAGCAAGGTGGGAAAGGGGGGTTGTAAGCATGCTTTCCCTATTCCCCTGCCATCCTTTTTGCTGCCTGTGTGTAATTAACAGAGTAATTAAAAACAGGATGAGTTAATTGGTATTCATTTATGTGGCAGATGTTTTTAATTGAGATACGAAACAATTTACCTGTTTACATAAACAATAGCAAATGAAGGCTTGTAAAACAGAGAGGGCACCTTTTTTTTTGCTTTTTGTTGTTGTTTTGTTGAGGAAAATCAAACTCATCTCCCTCCTTCTGGGCCACACGGCTCAGGGGGGAACAGGAGCTGGCTGGCACTGCCTGTGCGGAGCTGAGGCAGCAGGGTTGGGTCCCTGGGTAGCTTGAGAAATGGAATTTGTTGGGTTTGGGGTGCGTGGGTGAGCATGACTCTGGGTGCTGGGATCCAACGCAGAGCCAGGACATCACATGGGAGAGGTGGAAGGAAACCAGGCATCAGGGTCTCCGCTAGAAGTTGCTGCCCTTGAGCCGAGTGAGGAACGCTGCCCATGGTGAATCCCTCCCAGCAGCGCTGGATGTTCTACGGATGCTAGAACTGCTGGTGCAGGCTGCGGGGAATGCAAGGAAAATGGGGATGTATCTGAGCAGGGTGAAACCCACTGTTGTCCCTGACCCGGGCAGGTGAGGAATGGCTCAGCCCAGGCCAGTGGTGTGGGACCCATCCCAGGACACCAGTGAACAAGGGAAGGATGGTAGGGACAAAGGCTGGCTCGCTGACTGGTGCAAGGGATGGCCACAGCAGTGCAAGAGCAGCAAGTCCCACTCAGCTGAGCTGAAACTCAGGGGCAATGCCCAAATTCATCAGCTGGTTGGCACGGCCACCCATGCTGAGCCAGACATCCACCATCCCCCCAAGCTGGAGAAGAAGGGCTGAGCAAGGCTTGCACCGCTGGGACAGAACCACCCTTGTGAGCAGGGGCCAGGTGCTTGGCAGGGCTGGGCCCCGCTGCCACCGCTCCCCGGGCACCTCTGGGTCCTTTCATCCTCACAGCAGCCATTACCCGCAGTGAGAGCTCCCTGCTTCCAGTGTGCCTACCTAGAGCTGGGTTCATTTACACCTTGTGCAGAGGGTTTAATTAGTTAGATTTCCTTTTAAAAGGCTTTATTTGTGCTGATGAGAGCTGGCGTTTGGATCGCTCCCCCAAGCCTGACTCCCCAAAATGTTGTACTGTCCTGCCGATGCTGGATGCCCAGAAGGTGCCAGAGATAGAGAGCATCCCTCTAGCATCCTGCTCTCTCCCGCTCCTCCGTGTGCACTGGGGATGAGCCACCTCCGAGCTGTCTGCTGTCACCTACCTGCATCGTCACCACGTCCCAAGGGAGAGGGGTCAGGATGAGTGCAGGAGAGGAAGGAGATGACGGTGCCCTGCAGCTTCCACCACCTTTGCCAGGCTCGCACACGTGGCCGGCGCTGCTGTCTGGCCGCGGGCGCTCTGTGCTTCCCTAATGCGCTCCAGCTGGGACAGCTCTGTCCCTCACCATCCTAGCCCAGAGTTGTTCTTGGCCCCCGTGGCAGCAGCAGCTGAGGAGCAGGAATGCTTGCCTTTGTTTCAGAGGCAGCCTGGCTTTGGGAGACGTCGCCTCCAGCATCTGGATTTCATTTGTGGCCATTTGGAGAGCATGAAGGATGCTGGTCTTTTCATTCTCTTTTAACTCCTTCCTCTCCTAAGAAGCTTTGCCTGGCCTGGGAGGGGAGGACTGCAGAAGGCCAGAGCTTTCTGATGGCTGCAGCCAAGGCAACACCCTGCCCTCTCCATCCGCATCCCCAGTGACACGGAGAGGAGAAGGGAGCAGCCAGCTTGGGTGCTCCACAGTGGTTGGGGTAACTAATGCCGGGGCTGGCATATCCCTGTCCTGTCCCCAGCCACTCCCTGGCCCTGCCCAAGGCTGCAGAGAGCAGGGGCTGTTGGCTGCCCAGGCAGTACCATGGGAAACAGCAGAGTCTGGGCTGGGCCAGTCGCCAAGATCCAGCCTTTGGCACCTGGGTGCTGGGTGTTTGAGTGCTGATTGGTGTGCACGACTGCGCAGTGCCATGCATTGGTGCTCACCAGCATGTGCAGCTGCACAGTGCCATGTGTCGGTGCCTGCTGGCACGCATTGCTGCACGGTGCCACGTGCCGGTGCTGTGCATCGCTCCCAGCTGTGGTGCGTGGCTGCACAATGCTGTGTGTTGCTGCCTGTCGGCATGCGCAGCTGCACGGTGCCATGTTTCAGTGGTTGCTGGTGTGCATGGTGCCGTGTTTTGGTGCTTGCTGGTGTGCATGACTGCACAATGCTCTGTGTTGGTGCCCTCCAGCAAGCGTCCTGAGCATTGGTGCCCACAGGTACGCGCAGCTGCACAATGTCCCTGTTTTAGTGACCACTGGTGTGCCATGCACTGGTGTTTTCCAGCATCCAGCACTGCCTGCTGGGGAGCACATGGCTGAGCAGCTCTGGGGCGGGCTAACAGGCTCTCCTTCAGCTTCCATCTGGGAAGAGTGACACACAGGCAAGGGCAAGTGACTCACGGATTGCCGGTGCCCAGTGCGGTCACAACCTCCAACCCCTGCAGAGCCGCCTGGGTGGAATGGGGCCAGATGCCACCAGCAAGCTTTATCAGCCCATCAGACATCACCCCATCAGGCATCATGCCCGGGCCAGTGTGTGTGGGTTAAACTTTCCAGTGAGATAAATGGGGGCCTAAGGGTTGCACGGGCTCAGGGTGTGCGGGGTCCGGCATCCGCTGGCCCCAGGAGGCAGGGTGGGGGCCGCCTGCTCCCGCCAGCCAAGGAGAAAATACTAATCCTTTTATTTTTATATTATTACTTATTCATCTGGGCTGCACAGGCCTAATGGAAACCAGATGGAGGAAAACAGACACAGCCCCGAGCGGCTGGGACAAATTNCAGCGGAGTTTGAGTCGTGCTGGAGAATTATTTTTTGGAGGTGCTGCTGGGAGGCTTCACTGTGCTTTCCCCCAAACCTCCCTTTCCTTGCCACAGAGCTTGTCCCATGCTACAAAGGCACTGGATTGGTGCCACAGCTGTGGCCGGATCCTGCATCCCAGCCTCTGTTTTGGGCATTTCTGCGCTTAGGCATTAAGAAATCCCATTGGGTTTGGGGCCGTCCCTTGCCTTGTGCCTGCACAGCCATACTTGGGTTGCAAACACCTCAGAGAAAATTTATGACGGAGAAAAATAAAAAAGAAAAGGCAAGGAAAAACACAGCCAGGCCCTGTTTCCCTGGGTGTTTGCTCAGCATTGTGGAAACTTTCTTCCTGCTGGGAAGCTGTGGAAAAGCTGCGTCAGTGCCAGAACAAGTGTATCCATGTTTTCTGCTCAGCATGGACGTGTGTTCAGAGTCGGGGCAGCAAGGGGGACTGGGATGTAGGTGGGGACAGGGATGCAGGCAGGAATGGGGATACAGGCAGGAATAGTGCTGGGAATACAGATGGGGGTGCTGCCAGGGATGCAGAGGGGAGGGTATGGTCCTGGGTGTGTGTGCACATGGGAACAGGGATGCAGGCAGGAGTGAACATTTTTCAGCCTGCTGCCTCCTCAGAGAAGAGCAAGGAAGCTGGTGAAGGGGCTGGAGAACAGGCCTTATGAGGAACAGCTGAGAGAGCTGGGGGTGTTTAACCTGNGTCTTTTCCAACCTGGTGATTCTATGATTCAATGATTCTCCTCCCTCCTTGCAAGCAGCAGCAAAGGCAAACCTGCCAGCACAGCCCCTCTGCGCTGGGAGCCATGCAGGCAGCTGCTCCAGGTGCACTTACCCGGGCGAGCTGTCACGCTGTCCCCAGGCTGCTCCAGCTTGTCGCCATGCCTGGTGACTGTTGCACGGAGAGCCAGGGCATCGGGTTGAGCACACGGGCAGTTGCAGTATTGGAAACACAAAGAACATGTCGCAATGCCTTGCTGCACGGCACTTGGGGTGCAATGCCAGCCCGTGTCCCGTGGAGCAAACGTCAGGCTCAGAGCGGCCAAAAAGGACAAGGGCACTGGCCCTGCCTGCAGATCAAGGCTCTGCAGCTGCACAGACACAGCCAGCCAGTCCAGGTCATACTCTGTGCACACTCAGCTCATCTTCTGCTGTCGGGGCTGGATCCTGCTCTGCTGATTGATGGGCAAGGCTGGAGAAGCCTTGCCCAGAGATGGACATGTCCATGAAAAAGAAAATAAAAGCTGTTTTTCAAAACATACCATTTATGTTGGCAGGCCCTGTAAAGAAACATGTTTTACAGGGAGGGACGCTGCTCGGTCTTGGGGTTTTTCCCAAGGCTGGATGGGAGAAGGGGACAGGAGAAGGGAAATGGGAGCAGATGTCTGCAGGATTACGGTGCATCCCGTGAGGCTCAAACCCACGGTGTGGGGATGTTCCCACGGTGCTGGAACCATCCAGGGGGATGCACTGGGACCACGATGGTGACTGCCTGAGATTTTGGCCCTTACAACTGCCTCTCTCACCTCCTGGTCCTCTGCACGTGATATTGGCTGCATCACAAGCCTCGGTAGCATCTTGCTCGGGATGCCCAGTTTTATTTAGCCTGGACAATGTGCTCTTGCAGGGTTCAATTAATCTCACAACAGTTGTAGCGGATTAAGCATGCATATTAGATTAGTGTTTATCAGCCGTGCCTGGCGGGGAGTGTGCTGGCGTGAAGTGGGGACCCAGGGCTTGGGGGTGGCCGTGGTGGCCGCTTCCTTCTTTGGCCGGGGACGGTGGCCATGCAGGCTCCTGCACACTGACAGATCACCGCAGCTGCCCATGCTTGGGGCCACCCAGCACGGCAGCCAAAACCCTGCACAGGGCTGTGTCTCCACCAGCACTGTCTGGGGTGACAGTGCCGGGTGTTATTTGGGGTTGCAGGCGCTGAGCGGTGGAAGGGAGGCAGCAACAAGTGGCTGAGGCCAGCGTGGTGATGGCACAGAGCCCCACGCGCCCCACTTTGCAGGATCAGGTGCCTCCTGGGGCTCCCTGGAGCCATGGGAGGATGGTGCCCGGTAGGTGCATGGTTCCCACGTCACTGCTGCCACTGAGAACTGGCCATTATGAACCTATGATTTACTGCTTGTGTGTAATCTTTGCCTGGGATTACGGCAGCCGTGCGCAGAGCTGCCAGGAACTGTGAGAGGTTAGCGAGCAGCTGGGGATTCCCAAGACGTGGGCAGGTAGCTGTTGGCAAGAGGGTGCTGGGACATGATGACAATGGCTTTGTGGGGACGCACGTGCTGTTCATGGGCTGGTCTAGGCCACGAGGTGCTGAGGGGCATGGTTTAGTATTTAATAGGGATGGTTGGACTTGATGATCTGATGGGTCTTTTCCAACATGGTGATTCTATGATTCTATGATACGTGCATGGGGCAGAGCTAGCGCTGCGGGCACAGAGATGTGCCCTGCTCTGTCCCTGCCACCCTGCATCCATGCCAGGCACAGGGCACTGTTGTGCAGATGCATAGGAGGTTGGTCACCATCCCCCTGTCCTGGGGGTCCCCTCTGCCCCCAGTCCAGCCTCCGTGCAGAAGGGAAGCACAGTGCTGCCTGGCACACGCCACTCACCACCCTGTGCCCTCTCCCTGCAGATAACACGGAGACACGGGCTGCCACCATGCCTGACTCGCCAGCTGACGTGAAGACGCAGTCCAGGTCCACGCCACCCAGCATGCCTCCACCACCGCCAGCCGTCACGCAGGGAGCCACGCGCCACCCCTCCTTCATGCCAAACACCAGTGAGTACAGGGCTGGGGACGGGGACGGGATGCCAGGCAGGGAGGCTGCTTGGCTCCCTTTGCCTCCAGGTCACACACTGTGCCCAGCACTAGTTGCGTCCTCAAACCTCCTTGGGGTGCTGGCCACACTGTGAAATTACCCATCCTTGCACTGGAGAAGGGGTTTAGGCTGCACACCTCAAACCCTGGTTCGTGCATATGCCCATGGCGAGCGCTGTGGCACCGCTCATCACCAGCAGTGCCCCGTCGGATGCGTGGGGACAGATGACTGGGTCTCCTGCTACATGGTCACGGAACGGTGGTGCAGAGCAGCATGTGGCCCTGGGTGCTCTCGCCTGCAGGGAGCTGGCTGGAGGACGCTGCAAGTTGGGGTTGTCCCTGTGGGTCAGAGCTGGCCCCTTTGCGGGGCTCAGGCACGTGGGGATCTGCCTGCCTCTCTGTGTGTGGCACCCAGCAGTGACAGGGAGGTGTTGTGGTCAGTCATGGTGGCGTCATGGGCCTTGGTGGGGACTGAAGGTCCAAGAACTCAGTCTCTGTATCGTCGTTGAACTGGGAGAGCCCCAATGCACTTGGCTGCACCAGTGGCACGAGGGCTCATTGCACACCCACAGGACTTGCACCAGGGATCAGTCCCTGTGCTGGTGCCACTGTCCTGGCACATAGCTGGACAAGGCACACACCAGCCAGGATCTGGGTGAGCAGGCACTGAGGCTGGTCCTCTGGCAGGAGTGGTGGTGGCCATCCCAAGTGGTTGTTCCAGCTCTGCTGTGACATATTCATGTGTGGAAGGACTTTGCTTGTAGCTGCTTCTTGCATAGAAACCCCAGCGGGGAAGAAAACATGTCTAAACCAATCCCCTGAGCCACAGCTCCCTGTAACCCACTGCACCTGGGCAGTGCTCCCTGCCACAGTCCAGCTGCCCTCTCAGCCAGATGCTCTCTAGTTAGAAATCGGCATGTGCTCGGCTGCTCTTTGAGGGGGTTTGCTTTTTAATTTGAATCCGGTGGCAGAAGGGGTGTTCTGGGTTTGGTTCGGTGCAGGACATGGGGTCAGGGGTGCAGGTTGCCTTACTGCCATGGCTTGGCCTGCAGCATGATGGTGTTTCGGTTGTTCTTGGTCTCAGAGTAATGTTGCAAACCAGCCCCTATGCTGGGGCTGTTCAGAGGTGGTCTTCAAATGCAGGGACCATGATAGACAGCTGAGCATCCCCCGAACCCTCCATCCGGCTGTGTCAGGATGCAGGGACCTGGCTCCATCCCTGGCATCCTTGGGTCCGGGTGGCTTTGCCTGTGACATGCATGCCGCACTGTGCCCACTGTCGAGGAACGTTGTCTGCAGGGCCCCCCTGGCCGAGAGCTGCCCCCTCTGCTCTCTCATCATAGCGTGTTTTATTTTGCTTGCAGATCGAGACGCTGGCCCTCCGACGTTTCTGCCTCGCGGCCGTTTTCATGGTTGCTTGAAATGGTCGATGGTCTGTCTTTGTAAGTAAAATGAAACATCTGCTCTCATGAGAGACCCGAGTTGCAGCTCCAGCCCCCCGGGAGGCGCAGGGTCCCACGAGAGGCACAGTGTGCTCCCTGGCGCCAGCCCCTCTCTTTGCCCCGGCGGGTCACGGGGATGCGAATCCTGTCCCCATCCCAGCTGAGGGACATGTGCGGTGTCTAACTTAGTAACACACCTGTTGTGGGAATAAAAGCAGTTGTGGCCACCGGGTTATTTTCGGCACCTCTTTAGCGCGCGGCTGATGCTGCCCGGCTGTAGAGCAAGCAGGAGCCCGCCAAAGCAGGCATGGCAGGCAGGGCAGCGCAGGCACCACAAGGTTAGTGTGATCCCAGGAGCCGCTCGCTGCACCGCAGGGAGAGGCTCGACGCATGCCCGGGTGCCGTGGAGCAGTGCATGGTTGGGAGCCAGGGCGACGCATGCTGTCGCCTGTGCCAGATGCAGAAAGGTTCCTGGCACAGGAGTGAGGATCCCACCACATCGTGGGCTGGGATCCCCAGATGGTCCCCTCTAGGTCCTCTGGCATGGCATGCTCCTATCCTCCCCACCTGGACAATGGGGCCAGAGGCGCGTTGGGGTGGGCTTTGTGGATAACAATTCCTGGCTTTTCCCTGCGGGGGTGCTGAGCAGCTCCCAGAGGAGCAGGATGGAGCTCCTTCTCTTGGCTGTCTTGAACACTGAGGAGCAGGATCAGACCCTCCTTGCACTGGGACATACACTGCATCCCATCCCTCCCTACAGTCCTCCACAGCACCAGATACCGGTCCAGGATGTGGACCCAGGGATGTAGCAGCATCCCAAGACCTCCTGGGGGTTGCAGTCCCCACAGTACCTGGCAGGATGCTCTGGTCCCTCCATCGCAGCCTTGTCCCTGTGGTGCCAGGGTACAGCCACCCGCTCTGACGTCTCAACTGCTCTCTTCTCGCAGTGATGAACGGGAGCAGCCACTCACCAACTGCTCTCAATGGGGCGCCATCCACCCCCAATGGATTCAGCAACGGGCCAGCCACCTCCTCCACTGCCTCCCTCTCCACCCATCAGCTCCCGCCGGCCTGCGGCGCCCGTCAGCTCTCCAAGCTCAAGCGCTTCCTCACCACACTGCAGCAGTTCGGCAACGACATCTCCCCCGAGATCGGGGAGCGGGTGCGCACGCTCGTCCTGGGACTTGTGGTACGTTTGCTGTTGGGGTGATGCCCTGTCGAGGGATCGTGCAATTTCCATTTGGGATAGAGATGCTGCTAAATGTGGGGCGGGGGGGTGGTGTGCTAGATTGACCTAAATCCTGGAAAATTGGGTGCAGTTTTTCTGGCATCTCCTGTGATCAGCACCCTGGGTGGGCACGGTGCATGGTTGGGTCCTCACTGCTGGCATAACCAGCAAAGCCTTGAGCACGGTTGCAGAGCTAGCAGGAATGGGAAAGAAACAGCAAAACCTGCCCTGGGGGCTGCAGGGGAGCAGGGGGCTGTGGCTGGTGGCACTGAGCCTGGGCTGTCCCCACAGAATTCCACCCTCACCATCGAGGAGTTTCATGCCAAGCTCCAGGAGGCCACCAACTTCCCGCTGCGACCCTTCGTCATCCCCTTCCTGAAGGTGAGTTCATCAAGATTAGGGTCAGCATCACCAGCAAAGGGGGATCTGAGGGTGACTTTGGGGTCAGGGGTGGCAGCTGCCTGCAGGGCTGCCCACAACTCCCTTGGGCACGTGTTTTTTCCCCCCCGCGTGCCCAGCTCCTTGCACGTGTGGAGTCACATGAGGCTGGGGCTGTTTGCAATAAAGCAAGGGTTCAGCCCAGCTGGTAACCATTTGCAATTCATTAAAAATCCCCTTTCTTTATTTGCCTTTTAATTTTGCGCTGACTCTGCGCTGTCACCCTGCTTCGGAGGGATTCGCCATCCACTGGCACGCCTGGCAGCGCTGATGCTGCTGGCAGATGTTCAAGCCCAGCATCACCTGTCCCTCATTAACAGAGCAATAACAAAAAAGTGCAAAAAAAGCCCCTTTTTCACCTCTGCCTCCCCGGCCCCCGGGAGCGGAGGTCCATCCTCACCACAGGAATCTGCCTGCAAAGCTGCTGGAGCAGTTTGCTCCTGGCAGGGAAAGGCAGAGACAAAATGGGAAGGGTTGAGACACAGAGCAGGCAGCATCCTCCTGCCTGGGGGGAGACTGCGGCTCAAACCACAACAGCCAGTGGAGCGCGGGGTCCGCTGTACCAGGGGGTCACTGCATCCCCAGCCACGTGACTTACGGGGTTCCTGCTGGGTGCTGGTGGCCCTGTAGCTTAGGGTGGGCTGGGAGCCATCCCTGCTGTCCCAGTGCCAAGCACGCGGTGGCCCTGCCGGCCTCCCTGGCACCCTGTTCCCAGCTGTTCCCACCGCGGGCTCCAGATGTTTCTCATTATCCTAACTGCAACCAGCCGGGCTCGGCGTGCTTCCCAGGCTCAGGGGCCTGCTTGTTTTTGCGGGGCTGTTCCCCCATCAGCCGGGAAAGGGGAGGATCTGGCCTCGCTCGCTGCAGCGTGCGTCGGCTCGGGCGCTAACGTGTCTGACAGATGGGAGTTTGGCTATGGATCAGCTGCCTAAAGAGAAAACCAGAGCTGGCAGCCAGAGAGCCAGGGCAGAAAGGCAGTTCTGCTGCTTTATTCTTGCTGGTTTCCATGCTTGTAGGGACGGCAGTGCCAGGGGAGGACACGGTGGGTGGGTGGCCGGCCCTCTTGCCCCATGGGATGGGATGGGATGGGATGAGATGGGATGGGGCACTCCCCTGAGCTGGGGGTCCAGCTCCCCAGAGCAAGCACCGCAGGGACACAGCAATAGAGGAGATCAACTTGGCCAGGGGATGATGTTCTGCAACCCCTGCCAGGGTGCCGGAGGGTTTAGTTGAAGCTATGCATGTGCCAGCACATGGCCAGATCCTGTGAAGTGCCACGTGTCCCCTCTGGCAGCCCACCTGGCCAGGGCACTCTGTGGGGTGTGAGGTCCAGGGATGTCTCCTTGGGGAAGGCGATGGGACCCCAAAGAGAAGGCTGCTGCATGCCCCTTGGGCTGGGGCAAACCCGTGCTGTGATGAGGGGGCTGTGCTCGGACAGGCAGGCTCTGCAGTGGGCTCTAAGCAGCTGGGGGCTGGGCTGAGGGGAGTCTGTGGGGCTGTGGACTGGATTTTTGCTCCTCTCGCAGGCCAATCTGCCACTGCTGCAGCGGGAGCTGCTGCACTGTGCCCGCATGGCCAAGCAGACCCCAGCCCAGTACCTGGCCCAGCACGAGCAGCTGCTGCTGGATGCCAATGCCTCTTCTCCCATCGACTCCTCCGAGCTGCTCCTGGAGGTGGGCGAGAGTGGCAAGAGGAGGACGCCAGACAGGTGCGAGGGGTATTTTTGTGGGACACATCCCTGCCACGCACCCCCAGGGCGGCAGGCGCTGGTGCCCAGCTGGCACCAACCTCCTCTCCTCTACCCAGGACCAAAGAGAACGGTTTGGACCGAGACCCTCTGCACCCTGAGCACCTCAGCAAGCGGCCATGCACCATGAGCCCAGCGCAGCGCTACAGCCCCAGCAACGGGCTGAGCCACCCGCCAAACGGGCTGGGGCACCCCCCGGCTGCTCCCCCCCTGCCCCAGCACTACCGCTTGGAGGACATGGCCATGGCACACCACTACCGTGATGCCTACCGGCACCCCGACCCCCGCGAGCTCCGGGAGCGCCAGCGGCCTGCTGGTGAGTGCTGGCATCTCCGGGCACTGTGGCTTGGGGGGGTGGGACGGAGGATGTGTTCGGGAAGCACCTCCCCAGGGAGAAGGGTGCTGCGTGGGGCTGACCCGGGTTTGCCTTGCAGCGGTGCATGGGACACGGCAGGAGGAGGTGATTGACCACCGGCTCACTGACCGGGAATGGGCAGAGGAGTGGAAACACCTCAATAATGTACGTAGTTCCCCTCCTGGCAGTCCTGCAGGGCTGATGTGCATGCTTTGTGTTCTCCCAGCTTTTCCCTCCATCATCACCATGTCCCCTGAGCATCCTCTGCTCCCCAGAGTGGCTCAGCAGCCCCGGCATAGCCCGCCATAACCTGAATCCCACCCCCAAGCACCGGGGCACCGCAGCCCCCCAGCTTCTTGCAGCAGAGTTTCCCCCCCCAAACCCTGCTCTCACCCTCCCAGCTGCTGAACTGCATCATGGACATGGTGGAGAAGACGCGCCGGTCGCTGACGGTCCTGCGGCGGTGCCAGGAGGCCGACCGCGAGGAGCTCAACCACTGGATCCGGCGCTACAGCGATGTCGAGGACATGAAGAAAGGCAGCCCCCCCTCCGCCCGCCCCCACAACAGTTCCTCTGCCTCTGAGGCACCCCAGTTAGGTATTGACCCCCGGGGCCATGGGGGGCGTTTGGGGAGGCTGCGCCCCTCTCCGGGGTGCCCGTGCCATTCCCTTGGGGGTCTGGAGCTGCCAGCAGGTGGGTGCGAAGGGGACAGCATTTCCTAATAGTGCTGTTCCCTCTCCTTCACAGACGCTCACCGGGAGTTCACACCGCGGCCCCTCTCCGGGTACATGCCAGAGGAGATCTGGAGGAAGGCTGGTGAGTGTGTGGTGGGCACTGGTGCCCACTGGTGTGCCAAGCTCTGCCCCATCACCTCCCCGTGCCGCACAGGGTGCTGGTGGGGTTCAGAGTGCGTTTGCGGTGGGGGTGGATGCTTGCAGCTCTCTTATTCTGCTGCTGCTGCGGAGGGGGAGGCACGGAGCCGGGAATGGGGTGACCATGCATGCCGTGCTCAACTGCTTTCCTTCCAGAAGAAGCTGTGAACGAGGTGAAGCGTCAGGCCATGTCTGAGCTGCAGAAGGCTGTGTCAGATGCTGAGCGGAAAGCCCACGAGCTGATCACAACTGAGCGAGCCAAGATGGAACGAGCCCTGGCCGAGGCCAAGCGCCAGGCTTCAGAGGATGCCCTGACAGTCATCAATCAGCAGGAGGACTCCAGTGAGGTGGGGACCGACAGGGGCGAGCTATGGGGGCACAAGGTTTGTGGCAGCACAGGCTTTTGGGACCTGCTCCTTTCACAACCAAGTTTGCAGCGTCAGCGTCTGCATGCTTGGGTACTGGGGAGCTGCATCAATGCCATTGGGTGTGAAAAAGAGGAGGTTTCTTGCACTCAGTCTGGGGATGGGATGGTCCAGCATGAGGATGTATGGATCAGGATGGGGTGTACCGTGCAGGAGGATGTGCATAGTCCAGGAGAGGGTGCGTGGTCCAGGATTGAGGAGCACAGTCTGGGGTGCAGGTGCACTGTCTGGAACAGGGTCCATGGTGTGGGATGGGGTGCGCAGTCCAGGATCGGGGTGCACAGCTTGGGGCTGACGTTTGGCTTTCCATCCCCGCAGAGCTGTTGGAACTGCGGGCGCAAAGCAAGCGAGACCTGCAGCGGCTGCAACACTGCCCGCTACTGCGGCTCCTTCTGCCAACACAAGGATTGGGAGAAGCACCACCACGTCTGCGGGCAGACTCTGCAAGGGCTGCCAGCCCCTGCCACCCCCACTGCTGGCGTGGGGCTGCCACCAGGTCCATGCCAGCCCGATGGGGTGGCCACCATCGCCAGCAGCCCCAGTGAGACGGGCTCGGCGGCCGCTTCTCGTGCTGGCACACCGGCCACCCCAGCTCCGCTGGAGAGTGCATCCCGCTGAGCTGCCCTCGGACTGCTGCTGCCGCCGCCACCACCGCTGCTGCTGCTACCACTGCTCTCCAAAAGACACAAACTGCACTCGATGCAATTTCCTCAGCTACCTGACTCGTATGACCTCCGAAATGACCTCTCTAGCTCTCACAAATAATCCTCACGGATCCTCAAACTGGGCTTTAAGTGGAGTTAAGGCAAATACCGGTCTTCTCTGTTCTTTCTTCGGTCTTTGTTTTGACTTTTTTTTGGTTGGTTTTCTATCAGTTGGGGGATTGTGGTTTGGGTTTTTTGAGGGTTTTTTTTGAGGTTTTTCTCTTTTTTTTTTTTTTTTT
>WAAB01002273.1:141303-160568 GCA_013389865.1 Piaya cayana
AAAAAAAAAAAAGGAAAAAAAAGAAAAAAAAAAGAAAAATCCAAAAACCAGACGACGCCAAGTCAAGCCGCGTGATGGACGCTCACCTGTAACTACCTTGCTAGCTAGCCAAGAACAGACCAGACTCACCTCTGCTCCAAAGGAAATCCAAAACCAAGGAAGATCCAAACATCTCTCCACTGCCAAAGTTTGTTTCGTTCTGTTGTCGCTTCCTTCCCCTCCCTGCAAGGATGGATGGACGCGCCCTCGGGGCTTTAAAGAGTTTCTATTAAAATAAAGCAAAAAAAAAAAAAGTGTTTTTTTTTAAAAAAAACAAGCCCCCAAGGCGTGGGAAAGGGAGATGGAGGCTAAGAACCACCTAGGTGGGCGCAACCAGAGCTGGCACATCTCTACCTCTGCCCACCACCACCATGGAAAAAGAGAATAAAAAAAGAGATTAATGGACAGATTTTGGTTTTCTTCCTTCCCAAAGCCGTTGGGGGCCACCTGCGGCCAGACCCCTTCAACCCCTCCTGCCAGGCTGCTCCCACACCCTGTGTCGGATTTATTTTGCAAGGATTTTTGAGAGGAAAAAGGAAAGGAAAGCGAGCACCACCTCCTTCCTGGCCGAAGAGGCAGCCAAGGACGATGTTGATTATTTTGTATTTCTCGCATCATTGTACAAAGCGCAGAGGATGGGAGTGCAATATGGAAAGTCCCCCGGCCCCGAGGAGGGAAGCCCCACGTGGGGCAGGAGTGCTGTATGCTAATGTGAATGTAAATAGTGTTTTGCAGAGGTCCAAAAAGTAATAATAATGATAATGATAGTGATAATAATAAGAGACATTTGCCAAATAAAAGATGATGCAAACCCACTGGAGGCTGTGGCGTAGGGGAGCAAGGCTGGCCGGAGGCAAACAGAAGTCGTGTGCTCAATAGGAGCTGTAGTTTTTCTGCGTATGCAAAAACCATCCTTTGTGTTTTCTGTAGGGGAGAAAGAGGAGGGAAGGGGCTTGGGGTCAGGTTGGTTGTGTCACCCATCATCCAGGGGCTGCTGGCGCTTCCTTCATGCTGCTGCATCCTGTGGCAGCTGCGTGTCGTGCTGTGCCAGGCTGCAGCAGAGCTTGGTGCCCAAGACATCCCGAGGGGACTTTACCGGCCCCATGCCACCAGCACCAAACCTTGCTGCAGCTTTGTGCCCCCCACGGCCTCAGCACATGCCCGGCGTGGGGGGTTCTGTATACCCTGAGGCTGCGGTGCGTTGCTCAGAGGGTGGTTTTGTGCCCCCTGACAGCTCGGTGCATCCCCCCTGGGGAATTTGGAGCACCCCAAGGCTTCAGTGCTCCCCCTGGGGGAGTTCTGTGCACCCTGAAACCTCGGTGTATCCCCCCAGAGGGGTTCTGTGCACCCTGGCACCTTGGTGCATCTCCCCTGGGGGGTTTGGAGCACCTCGAGGCTCTGGGTGTTTCTGGGTGCCCTTTGAGTGATTGTTCACTTTATTTATGGTGTGACATATGTAATATTGTCTATTTTTCTTACGTTTCCTGAGAAGAGGTAATATATAAGAGTATTGCAGAAGCACCTGCTGTGGGGTTGCCTGGTCTCCCTGGTGTCTGTCCCATTCCTCCCCTTCTTGCTGTGTGTTCCCACGTGCCCCCAGACCCACTCTGCACTGGGGCTCTGCCTCTCTACCTCCACCTCACCGGGAAACTGCAGACGAGAGCATTTCCACAGAGTCTGCTCTCGTTTCCACTCCCTTCTGGTTTGCTTTTTTTTTTAATTATCATAATTTTTAATAATTATAATAATAAAAAAATACCCTACAGAACCTTGCATTGAAACCAAAAGCCAAGGGAGGGACAGGACGGGCAGCATGGCGCTAGCAGTCGTCCAAACCAGAACCAGACAGCTTTAAAGTGTAGTATTTCCCAAAAAAAAAAAAATAGTACTGATGCGGGGAGGACAGTGGCTGCAGGGCTGGAGCGATGCAGGCATAGATGGGGCTGTGGCAGCTGGGGAAGCCCTGGCTGCAGCACTGGGCACTCGCGTGGCGTTTTGCTTCAAAATGGTGTTGGAGCATTTTGAGGGGACAGGGGGATGCGTGTCCCATGCTGTGCTTGAACCATGCTCTTTGGTGGTTTTGTGGCATCTGGGAGGTGACAGACAAATGAGCCGCGTGGTGCCGGTGCAGCCCAGCGTGGAGTAGGGACACCCTGGTGACTGTTGGGGAGCTTGGGAACATGGGTGATGCAGTCCTCTTGCCAGATCAAGGCCTCGTGGCTGCCCATAGCTCCCCTCCTTGGGTTTCCTCCCCTATGTTGTGGCTGGGGGATGGTGTTGGTGATGTGGGGATGGCCGGCTTGAGGTCCTGGTCCCTGGTGCTGGGTGCAGCATGAGTTTGGAGGTGGTGGCAGGAGAGATGTGGCACCAAGCATGGCACTGGGGTCCCATCCCCAGCGGGCAAGGCTCACTCCAGCTTTTTCATGTCCCCAACCTGAAATCCCAGCTGATACCAAAGCGCTGTGTCCCAGCTAGGCCGAGTGTCCCAGAGTGGGGGTCCCAATGCTGCTGGAACCCCTCCAACCCCCCTCCTTGCCCACCTCCTCCAGGAGTGCTGGGGTCCTGCCTTCTCCTGAGCATGTGCTCTAAGGAGAGGGGGTGGATCTGGGTGGGCTTGAGGTCAGGGACAAGATGCAGCCTTGTTCCCATGTCCTCCACCCTAAGTGGCAGCCCAGGGGTTCCTCTTATGCTACCGAACACCACAGGCCCTCGTGGCTGTGCAGGCAGCACTGGTTCCCTGGTCTTGTGTGGGGCTGAGCCCTGCCAGCCCTGGGGATGGGGACGCTGGGACACGAGGGGTCCCTGGGGGGATGGAAACTAGAGCCAGGGTCAGGTGGGTACAGCGTCAGCCTGCCCTGCCCCGCCGTGTGGGTTTTGGTGCCCAGCCCAGAGAGATGATGTGGTAGGACTTTCCTTCGGCATGCTGTCCCTCTCCCCTTGCTGTTTTCCGCTTTCTCTAATTGTACTGTATGTTTGACCTGTGAAAGATGTAAAATTTATGATTCAGGTTATGTCTGTTCTTAACTCTGTATCTGTGTAATAAAGACAATTTAATATCATCCAGAGGCTCTGTAGCCTGGGCTTGCGCTGGGTGCCCTCGTTCCCCTCTCCTGGCAGCATCTCGCACCTGGTTCCCCCACCACTGTTCGAGTTCTCTAGAGCCCTGGGTCGTTGCCCTTCTGAGGAGGGGTGTCCCTGGCAGAAACCATTCAGGATTGTCCTGATACTGAAAATGCCAGCCAATAAAACTCTATAAGACTTGTTTTGGAGTTTTAGAAAGCAAACGTCCTTTATCAGGCCTGGGTAACATGCAGGAATGATCTCCATAAACAATGTGCAACAAGATAAGAGCTGGGGACAGATATGTTTCCCGCTCACATACATGTGCATATATTTTCCCAGTACTCTTATGCATGTTCTGTTACTTTCCAAGGTCAAAATTTAATGTTGTTATGAAACTTCACAACAGTCAAAATTCTTGGTTATTTGAAGCTTTGGAGCCAGCTCTGCCTGACATTGTATTTGAAATGAGGAGAGCCTGCAAACAGAGGTGATTACCGATGAAAACACATCTATTCAGCACAGATCATACTCAACACAAGACGTTATCATCTCCAAAAAAAAATGAGCAGTGTCTGGAAAAACACTGTTTGAAAGAAAACATGCTATAAAAAAAACCCCATGGTATCAGAGGTACCTTTTATCTAACTTTCAAAAAACACAATTGCTTAGATGAAACTTGGCTCTATTTTAGCTTAAACAAAAAAAAAAATTCACATTTTGTAATAGCAATCGCTTCTTGCATCAATCCTCAGGGGTGCAAAAGGTTGTGGTTGAGTGAGCTGGGGGTGTTTAGCCTGGAGGAGGCTGAGGGGAGACCTCATTGCTCTCTACAAATACCTGAAAGAAGGTTGTGGGGAGGAGGGAGGGAGCTGGGGTCTTCTCCCAAGTGACAGGGGACAGGACAAGAGGGAATGGCCTCAAGCTCCCCCAGGGCAGGTTTAGGCTAGACATTAGGAAAAAATATTTCATGGAAAGGGTCATTGGGCAGTGGCAGAGGCTGCCCATGGAGGTGGTTGAGTCACCTTCCCTGGAGGTGTTTAAGGGATGGGTGGATGAGGTGCTGAGGGACATGGTTTAGTGTTTGATAGGAATGGTTGGACTCGGTGATCCGGTAGGTCTCTGCCAACCTGGTGCACACACACACCCCCCCACCCACCATCTCTGCTGGCAGGGCCGGGGCTCGAACCCGCAGTCCCGGGGATCCTGGCGGGGCGGGGGCCGCGCCCTCCCTGGTTGGCAGCACGGGGCGGGTCCCAGAGCGCGCCCGGCGCTCATTGGATGTTTGAAAGCGGCGCGCGCCGGGAGGGCGGCACGTGCGCGAGTTCCGGCTCCGCGAGGGCCCCGCAGCATGTTCGGTGCTCGGGCCAGGTGGGAGCGGGGGCTCCGGGCTGAGCACGGGCCGACTGCGGGCGCTGTGGCTCCCCGGGTTGCAGCTCAGCCTAGCTGCGGGTGCTGGGGCTCCCTGGGCTACAGCTCAGCCTAGCTGCAGTCATTGAGGTTCCCTGGGCTGCAGCTCAGCTCAGCTGCGGGTGCTGAGGTTCCCTGGGCTGCAGCCCAGCTCAGCTGCAGCCATTGAGGTTCCCTGGGCTGCAGCTCAGCTCAGCTGCGAGCGTTGAGGTTCCCTGGGCTGCAGCTCAGCGCAACCCCCGGCATTGAGGTTCCCTGGGCTGCAGCTCAGCGCAACCCCCGGCATTGAGGTTCCCTGGGCTGCAGCTCAGCCTAGCTGCCGGCATTGAGGTTCCCTGGGCTGCAGCTCAGCTCAGCTGCGGGCGCTGAGGTTCCCTGGGCTGCAGCTCAGCTCAGCTGCGGGTGTTGAGGTTCCCTGGGCTGCAGCTCAGCTCAGATGTGGACACTAGGGCTCCCCAGGCTGGAGCCCAGCTCAGCTGTGGGCACTGAGGCTCCCCAGGCTGCAGTTCAACTCAGCTGCGGGCACTGAGGCTCCCCAGCCTGCAGCTCAGCTCAGGTGCGGGCACTGCACCTCCCTGGGCTGAGGTCGGCTCGGTTGTGGGCACTGAGGTTTGTCAGGGTAGAACCCAGCTCAACTGCAGTTACTGAGCTCCCTGGGCTGCAGCCCAGCTTGGTTGCCCAGTCCAACCCTCTGGGTCGGCAAAGACCTTTCTTTTCCAACCTAGAATTCTGTTCTATGGTTTATGGGCTGGGGAGTCTGTCTCTCTGTGGGCTTTAGCCAAGAGCCCAGGGCTGGAGAGGGGTGGCTTTGCCATTGCGTGGGTGAGGTGGGACTCTGCTGCTCCCTCTGTGCAGCCTGGGAGCTCTGCTGGTGGGGCAGCTATTGCTTCCTCTTCCCCTTCCCACCAGCAGGCTGTCGTGCTTGTGTCTGGGTTTTTTTTCACCTAAGAGAAAGTGCTTCCAGGTCTGTGCAACCCCCGGGTTGGGAAGGGACTGGAGAACAAGTATTATGAGGNTGCCCAGGGAGGTGGTTGACTCACCTACCCTGGAGGTGTTTAAGGTGCGGGTGGATAAAGTACTGAGGGGCATGGTTTAGGGATTGGTGGGAATGGTTGGACTCTGATCCAGTGGGTCTCTTCCAACCTGGTGATTCTATGATTCTATGAAATGGCTGAGTGTGTGGCAGAGACTTAGCAGCCCTCACTCCTGCAGTTGTGGAGTCTTGCTGCCAGCCTCCCTGCAGCACTGAGCAAACTGCATTGGCAACACCTGTTCATCCTTTTGCTGGAAGCCCCCAGGTGCTTTGCCTTGCTGGTGTTCTGCTTTAGGTTGTGTGTTAAATGGCTGGTTTTCTGTTAAATGGCTTTTTGCCTGTTTCTGCCTAGTCTTCTCTTCCTGGACACAGCAGAGAATTGCTGGCAGGACCCACCATCCCTGGAAGCAGTGGAAGCATCCTGGGATGTTGCAGAGATGGCAGCAATGTGGAAAGCAACAGGTGATGACTCCGACCTGAGCAACCTGGAGGAGAGGGACAGCGAGGAGGACCTGGTTGTGCAGGACCCAGTGAGTGCCTGGTTGGGGGTGGAACCAGTTTTCCCTGTTTTTATAAGGAAACTAGAAACTTTCTACATTTCAGGTGCTTCCAAAATTTAAGAATAATCCCTGAGCTGAGTAGTTGGAAACTGAATTGTCTCCCTCCTGCTGCTTAGCTTGTCTGCCTGGCTGAGCTAGAGTAATGGCTTCTCTTGGTCACCAGCTCAAATCTCCAGTTCCCTCTGGTGCTGGCTCAGTCTGCAAGGCACACAGCAATGGTCCGTGCTGGGACTGAGCAGAGGAACCCACCAGGATTCATGAGAGAGGTCAATGTTTGAGTGTTGCCAGGAGCAACTGTGGGTGACCTCAACAGCCTGTGGTAGCACTGGCAACCAGTGTGTGGCACAGCACTGACAGAAGAGTTCTGTGCCAGTCAGTAGGCCCACAGCCAGCCATATCACTCGAGGTCTCTGTCAAAGCAGTGGGCATTTGCCTTAGAGCAAACCTCCAAGATGTCAGACACTCCTGCTCAGGCAGAATCAGTAATGCAGCAGGCTTTTATGCAGGTGGCAGGTTGCAACATGTGCCCAGACTATGCTTTTAAGGATAATGTAAGTACCTGCAAAATATGTGCCCGGGTCAGTGGCCTGTTAGATCAGGTAGCTGTGCTGCAGGAAACCGTTAAAAGGCTGCACAGTATTAGGTTGCTGGAACAGAGAGGGATGACTGGCTTCAGAACCACATTGCTGCAGCGAACAGCACTGAGAAGGAGGCACCTTGTACCCTAGTGATCCGCAAAAGTGGGGCTCTGCTTCAGACTCCATCCTCCACCATCACTACCAAAGCCAGATATGGAGCTTTAACAGCTGCTGACATTCACCAGCAAGGTTCAGAAGGGAAACTGGACCAGCAGCACACAATGGATACCAAAAAAGAAACAATTGCTTGTAGTGTGTGACTCCCTGTTAAAGGGCACTGAGGCACCCGTCTGTGGGCCTGACAGGGATATATGAGAAGTACATGGCCTTCCAGGAGCTGAGATATTGCTGAGAAGGTGCCACAACTCGTGAAGAGCACAGATTACCATCCCCTGTTGCTTTCCACATGGGTGCAAATGACACAGCAAGCTGGAACCTAGGCAGAATCAAGGAAGACTAACAACACCTGGGGGTGTGAGTGAAAGATAGAGGTGCCCAAGTTGTCTTTTCCTCTATTTTAACAGTGAAGCTTGGAGCTGAACCCCCCTTTTGTGGGACAGACTGTTGTCCCCAGCACTCAACCCATCCTTGTCCTAGCCAGGGGTGAGCTCTGCTGGTGGAGGTGCTGCAGTGTTCCAGCCCAGAGCAGGGAGCAGGGTTGGGATGTCCCTGCACTGTGTGCTCCTTCTGCAAGTCTTGCTTTGGGTTTCAGGAGCTGGAGGCCATCAAAGCCAGACTCGAGGAAATGGAGAAAGAGATTGAGAAGCCAGTCGAGCTGGGAGATGAGAGCTGCCTCACTGCGAACTCAGAGACAGGTACAGGGACACATTTGGGGCACAGAGTGGCAATTGGAGCCAGAGCATGTGGCTCTGCCTCTCGTGGCAGCCTGGGACTAGACACAGGAGGTGGCTGAGGGATGGGCTTCCAGGCATGGCATGATGCTTAATGCACGTTACTCTTGCTGCCTACCTTTGCAAGCCAAGATGCAGTAAATTAATGTAATTAATTGAGTTTAGCATCAACAGCACCAGTAGAGCAGCTGCCCTGTGTGAAGCTTTTTGTGAAGAAAAAGAGCAGGGAGCAAAGGGATGGAGAAGAATGAGGAGATAGACTGGCATGGACAGACATCCCTCTGGTAAAGGGCTCCTGCAACTATCCAACACTACTCTTTATCTCTGCAGTTTTACTCCTGAAGATCGAGGCTGACCAGCGATCCGTCTACGTGGGCAATGTAAGTGATGGCCCTGGAGCAGAGCCCACCTTGCTGCTCCTTGCCCAGCTGGTTGTATGTCTGAGATTCCTAGCATGGGGGACCATCTGCCCTTCATCAAATGCTGGCTTATTCCATCCCAAATGCTTCTCTTCTGCCCAGCCCAGGCAGGGAGTGTGGCTCAGCATCTGCCCACAATCCTCAGCCACTTTCAGATAATGTTGCAAGTGTCAGCTCCCCAAAATATCCCACTGGAAGCTGCAGGTTGTGCAGTGTTGCTTGTTTCCATAAAGCGAAGAAGCCGTCTCTTGGATTTGGGTTTCCAGGCTGGAATATTCAACTGGAAAGGTCTCCTGAACCTCAGGGGATGGTGAGGCTGTGGTGGCAAGGTGTGACTGGGGTCAGCCAGGCCTTTTTCCTCTTGTGAGGGTGTGCAGATGTCGAAGAGGCTGGTTGGTGATCCTGACGGAGCTGGGACTGTCATTGCAGGTGGACTACGGGGGCACGGCGGAAGAGCTGGAGTCTCACTTCAGCAGCTGTGGGGATATCAACCGAGTAACCATCCTCTGCGACAAGTTCTCAGGACACCCCAAAGGGTGAGTGCTGTGCCCAGGGACTGTGGTTGGGGTGCTGAGGGAGCAGTGGGATCCCTGGGGCTCTGCTCACCCTGTCCTCTTGCAGTTATGCCTACATTGAGTTTGAAGAGAAGAGCTCTGTTACAGCTGCGGTGGAGCTGAACGGCAGTGTGTTCCGAGGCCGTATCATTAAGGTAAGAGCTGGATGAAGACCCAGAGCAGTGCATCCATCCCTCCTAGCCCTATGTGAATGGGGCTGTGTTGAACCCTTGTGCTGGCAGCACTGGCTGAGCCACTCCCTGCCTTCTAGGTGCTGCCCAAGAGGACCAACATGCCAGGCTTAAGCACCACTGACCGTGGAGGCCACCAGGGCCACTTCCAAGCCACCAGGACCCACTGGGGAGGCTACTACAGGGAACAGCAGGCAAGGATGCAAGGGAGGATGTACAGGTGAGCAGCTGGACAGGGGTATTTCCTGGTGTATTTGGGTCAAGATCCCTGTGGAGGAGAGGTCTTCAGCATGGGGATAGCTGCTCCTTGCTCCAGCTGCACTCAGCTTCTCAGCTTTGCACCTCCTACCCTACAGGAGGATGGAGAAGGGCTGTGGCAGGAATATCCTCCTGGAGACCTGTGCTAAAAATATCTTCTTCCTGTCATGTGCTGTTAGCATCACTCCAGCGTCTATGGGGTTGGCAGGAGCCTGGCAGCTGGTCCAGCTGGGACATGGGCACTTTGGGGGGCCTGTGGGCCGCCAAGATGGGGAAGAAGTGAAGTGAGCAGCCAGCAATGGCATGGGAGGTCCATCCATGCTGCTGTCCCAGCATACCTCATATCCCCAGCACAGGCCTAGAGCTATTTTCTGGCACACCTTCCACTGCTTGCGCATCTGCAAACTCACTGCGGATTAGCTTCAGTGGTGCTCTGGCACCTTCAGTGCTGCGGGAGGAAGCAGAGAGGAGCTTGGGAGTGGAAGGAACACCTGAAAACTTGCTGCTGTCTCCCTGTCCCTGTGGGAATTTGGGGGGTGGGTGGGCATCGTGCTCCCAGTCTAACCAGTCCCAGAGCTGTGCCTGTCTTTGAGGTTTGCCTGCCATTTGTGGGTTTGATTTGGGTTAGCTGGGGCAGAAGTATGAATCTCTGCTCTTGGAGATGTAGAAGCGCAGGTAGTTGTGCTTTTTGGCACAGCCAACATCTCAGCTGAGTAATAACCTGTGTGCTTTAACATGCTGGTTTTGTTCTTGTTTAGGGGTTGGCAAAGGCAGCTGCCTTGGTATTCCCCATACTAGAAAGGACTGGGTCATCCTGGTGATGCTGACCGAACTGAAACGAGGAGATGGGATTGGAGAGATTTAAAAATGCATCCACCCAAGCCAATAAAGATTAATTTTAAACAGCCATCTGCCTGGCTGTGCAGATTACTGGTAACCACGTGCCGCGTTTTTTCTAGGACTTTAAACTTTCCATTTAGTAGCTTTGTAAATTCCTGAGACTTAAGTTTTAACAAAACTACTTTGAGCTGGTTGGACTTTCTTGTGGAAGAGAAAATACTGAGCTCCTTTCTCTGTGAGTGTAAAGACAGTAGCCTTTTTTATATGAACATTTTGATATAGCAGTGTACAGCTGTGCCTTGTTTAGATGGTGGGAGACGCTTGAATGCTTTCTTGTTCCATTATTTGACAAATTGTTGTTGATTAAATGTATTTAAGTTCTGTTTGAGAAGGTATTGTAAATGTCACTTATTTTTAAAATAAATGATCCTACTGTGTGAACTTCATCCGCAGTGAGACTGCTGGCTGTGAGCTGATACGCTACACAGACCTGGCTTTTTCCAGGCTTCTTGTACCCTTTGGAGCTGTGCAGATTTCTATTATTATTATTTTTAGCTATGTTTTATGTATTTTCAGCTGATTAAGTGCTTGGAGCACGGGCTGCTGCCTGTGGGGCAGAAAACACTCAGAGCACAGGTGTCTGAAAAGCACCGAGTAGCTGCCCAGGGCCTGTGTTACCTCTGCTGAACTTGCTGTAGCTGCACAGCCTTGTGCAGTGCAAGTGTATTCCACGAGAGACTAAGAAGCAAGGATGCTTTTCTAGTCTAGTTTGTATTTTTTTTTTTAATCTAAATACCTGTTATTGATTTGCTAGTCTTTAATTAGAACAGCAGGGAGCTGCAGAGGAAGAGATGCTGAGAGATTAGTTTGGGATGAGCTGGGCAGCTGTGCAATCCTGATGTCTTAATCTGTTTGTGTGGATTTATCCTGGCTGTGCTACCTGTGCTCCCTGACCCAGGCTAGAAATAACTGTTAAGTGTGCCTGGCCTGCTTGAATGAGGTGCAAAGTGATAACAGGAAATGCTACAAATTCGAGTCACCTAAAGATCTTCCCCAGGAAGATAAGATTGTTAGCAGGGCTTGCTGAGGTTCAAGGTGTTGCGTGTTGCTTTTGAGACCAGTATTGGCTTGCTGTCTGCCAGAGCTTTCTCAGGTATGTGGACAGTGGCAGCGGTTGTAGAGAAACCTGGGGCCTTCTGACTTTGAGTTTTCTCTTTCCAAGAACTAATGGAGTAGTTGACCAGAGCGCTCCCAGCTAAGGAAAAATAGGACAAGGAGCCCAGGTATATTTTGAATCAAGCATTGCTCATGCATGATGTTCCTGTCAGAATGAAGAATCCTGAGCAGCAGTGAAAGGGGCTGGCAAAGAACAAACTGACTGCTGTTGCTGAACTGCTGCTCCTGCTTCAGAGGAACTTCCCTGGAGCACCAGTATTTCTGACAAACAGTGTCACTCTGTGTGTCAGCTGACTGAAATCTAGTAAGTTGACCCCAATAATAATCTCTTAGCTGTCTCTTACACAGCTGGGCTTGCTCTGATCACAAGCCCAGCAGGAACTGCTGTTTCTACACAAAGCCCAGTTTCTACAGAAACATCTGAGTTGCAGAGGAGTGCAGCTGCACACATTTCTGTAGGGAACAAACCTCCTAACGGACATAGCTGACCTTCCTCAGGGAACAGTTGGCTCTCACATCTTACCTGAAGACACAAAGCTGAACAGCAACTTGTATGCTATACTCAGGTTTTCTAGACTAGAAATGCATGCAAACCTTGCAGATGTCAAGTTTATTTTACAGAGAATACATTTAAAACATTACACAATGAAGATAATATTTACACCTGCTGTACATGGGAAACGTTCTCAATACTTGGATGTGAAGGGGCAGAGCTTCAACACCCCTGCATCATCATGGAGTTCACCATATTATCAAAAGCCCTAGAGAAGGAAATGAACACAGAATATTAAAGGAAGCAGCTAGTTCTGCACAGCCGATCTCTTGTAACAAAAACAAGAATGCCCCTTACTGGTTAACAAGCTGGCTTTTCCTAAGCTGAATGCATGGGTTTACTCTTTAACTATAACATGCTCCATTGAGTAAATAATGACTTTTAATTAAGCTGAAGTAAGGACAAGTCTTATCCTGGCTTTATACCTGCCTCATGGTGTAAAAGAAGTTGGTTTTGCTGAGGCAACAGAAACTCCCAGCTTTATTAGAATTGCCTGTGAGACTAGAGATGAGGAGGAATTACATGTGATGAAGGCCTATCTGTCCTGCCTTACTCAAGTGCAGCTGTTCGTTCTTTAACCTGTTTATTTTCATATTCACCTATGACAGGCAACTTTTTTTCACCCCAAGAAATTGATTTCTTTGAGTCAATGATTCTATTCTTGCTTCTGGAGTGGGAGTGAGTTTGATGTAACTTCTCATGAGACTATCGGAGTTTTCTGTTATGCAGAAATGGCCCAAAGACAACACAGCTGTTCTCCATTCAAACAATTGGAGCATGTACATCTGATCTAGTCAACTCAATTACATCAGGCATACTGCAAGTTCCAGAAAGATGACGAAGATCAGCTGACTTACCTGGAATGGATGCGGTCTCCAGGGTTATAAAAAGGGTTACACATTATGTCTGTATATGAATTATGCAGCTTTCGGAACATCTGAAAAGGGATTGTAGTTTAATTAATATTTTTTCACTTCTCAGCAATTTATGAATAAGTGAAAGCAGCAAAACCACTGATGTGGCAAGTTGCGCTCTGGTTTTCTGCACTTACACTGCGGATCTCATTGTCTCGAAGTGCTGTGTTTGAAGAATCCACCACCATCACAAACTTCACCTTTGAATTAGTCACATAGCCATATCTGTGCAGCTGTTAAGGCATATGCTTCTAACACACTAGGGTCTGTCAAAGCAACTAAACTATGGCTGCAATAAGCTCAAAGAAACAAGTTGAGAGGATGAAGTAAGCAAGATACTAGATTGCAGGAACTATATCGCCTTTCTACCCGACTTCTGCCACCTTTGATAACTCCAGACTTGCTGCTACATTGGCCAGTAAGACATGCGTTGCAATTTCAGAAAGAGTCTCCAGCTACTTTGATGAGGGTTTCTCTCTTCTTAAGAACTGTTTCAATGACCCAGCTCCCTTATTTATTGTTGTCTGGAAGACCAGAGAGACATGGAGATCTTCTAACATCAGCCAATGCGACTAAGGACTTAAAAATTACTAATTGGAAATCCCAGTAGTCGGGTCTGTTGCAGCAGCTTCAGTTTGTGGGATTCAGAGAAAAAGACAATGAAAGTTCCAAAGATCAGCTCTGACTTAAAACCAGCTGAACAGCAGTGGCTGGGGAGTACAGGTTTTAGAAAAATCAGGCCTCACACCTGGGATGTAGGTACTTACAGAGCTGATTGAGACACGTTTACTCTGCTGCTTTCACTGGTGGTTGAATTACATGGTCTAAGCTTTGTTCTACTCACAGCAAACTGTTTTAACTAAGCAGGGAATAAAGTATCCAGTCTATGAAATGTGAAATCTGGCTGCACCAGATTATTTTTCACACGTTGTGCTCCCTTGTGTAGGTCAAAAGACCATATAGGGTACAGACAAATTTATTCTACCACCTGCTTGGGGGGGAAAAAAGCAACTGCTGAACTGACTAAAGCACCAAACCTGAACCTCTATGGGCCAGAAGAGGAAAACTACAGTCTGTGAACAAGTCTGTATATTTTCTGCTGATGTCTTTAAAAGCAGCACCAAGTAGGAAGTGAGGTTTCCGCATGCAGAGCCCCTTGCAAGAAAGATCTTATGCTGGCATGACAAAAGGCATTAGAAAGATACACCTTGTAGTCTTCAGTGGGGTAGAGGAGCCCTAGGTACAGTTCTCTCTGATCTACGAGAGCCTTGCCCATAGCGGAGATCTTTTCATCCACAACATCGAGGGAAGTGTGCACTGTGTAATGAAACTTCAGCTCATTTTCTGTTGGAACACTCCGGATGTAGAGGGGATAGTTCTGAGGAGGAAAAATTGCACTAAAACCAGACACTTCACCATGTGCCAACTGACACCATGACAGTGCCTCTCCCACACCCTCACACGGCTCCTCAGTGCCAGCCCTGCTCCTCTCATTCCTGCTCAGAATCCAAAACCCAACACCTAGCCATTCTTCCCTCAGCCCTGCTCAAGGAACCACAGCTCCATCTTACCTCCCTGTCCACTGCAGGCCACACAAATGGAGATCCAGCCCTGCTCCCCTCATAGAATCACCGAATTGGAAAAGACCCATCGGATCATTGAGTCCAACCGTCATCGAGTTCCATCAATCACTAAACCATGTCCCTCAGCACCTCATCCACCCATCCCTTAAACACCTCCCTGGGCAGCCTGTTCCAGTGCCCAATAACCCTTTCAGTGAAAAACTTTTCCTGATGTCCAGCCTAAACCTGCCCTGGGGGAGCTTGAGGCCATTCCCTCTCGTCCTGTCCCCTGTCGCTTGGGAGAAGAGCCCAGCTCCCTTCTCTCCACAACATCCTTTCAGGTAGTTGTAGAGAGCAATGTGCCCCTCAGCCTCCTCTTCTCCATGACCCCACCGCCTCGCTCCAAATTCCCACCTAAGGCCCAACGCTGCTCTCCTCACCCCTCCTCAGGCCCCACTGCCCCGCTCTAAACCCCAACCGGAGGCCCCGCCCCACCTCCTTGGCGATCACTGCGATGCACACCGCCATCTTGGTCCCGCCCCGCTGGCGGGGCGTCACGTGATCTGGCCGTGTCACGTGTCGGCGCGGTCACGTGATGCGCGCGGCTGTTTCCATGGCGAGGGCGCTGCTGCTCTTGCTGCTCCTCTGCCTGTGCTGGGCCCTGGGCGCCCCCGCGTCCCCCAATGTCCTCCTCCTCCTCATGGACGATGTGAGTGGGGCCGGGAGCCAGGGGGCCGGGAGCCAGGGTGGTTGTCAGTGGAGGGGGGGCCGTGTCAGTGGGAGGAAGCCACCGCGTGGGTTATTAAGGTGGAGACCTTGGGCACTGGGGACGGGGCGGTTCGAGGGCGAGGAGGGGGGTCAGAGCACATTCGGATCGAGCTCAGGGCACCCTCAGAGCGAGGAGGGGGCTTAGGACCCTCCCTCATAGCGAGCTCAGGGCACCCTCAGAGCGAGGAGGGGGCTCAGAGTGAGGAGGGGGTCTCAGGACACCCTCAGAGCAGGCTCGGGGAGCCCTCAGAGCAAGAAGGGGAGATCAGGGCGAGGAGGGGGGCTCAGGACACCCTCAGAGCGAGGAGGGGGGCTCAGAGCACCCTTAAAGTAAGAAAGGGATCAGAACGAGGACGGGTCTCAGAGTGAGGAGGGGGTCTCAGGACACCCTCAGAGCAAAGAGGGAGATCAGAGTGAGGAGGGAGTCTCAGAACACCCTTAAAGTGGGAATGGGATCAGAGCAAGGAGGGGGCTCAGAGTGAGCTCAGGGCACCCTCAGAGCAAAGAGGGGGCTCAGGGCACCCTCAGAGCAAGGAGTGGGCTCATGACCTGCCCTCAGAGCAAGGAGGAGGCTCAGGGTGTAAGAATTAATTGATAAGTTTTGCTGCAGCTGGTTTGTATGTTTAACTACCTTGCCATATAATCACAGAATCATAGAATAACCAGGTTGGAAGAGACCCACTAGATAATCGAGTCCAACTATTCCTATCAAACACTAAACCACGTCCCTCAGCACCTCATCCACCCATCCCTTTAACACCTCCAGGGAAGGTGACTCAACTACCTCCCTGGGCAGCCTGTTCCAGTGCCCAATGACCCTTTCTGTGAAAATTTTTTTCCTACTGTCTAGCCTAAATCTCCCCTGGCAGAGCTTGAGGCCATTCCCTCTCATCCTGTCCCCTGTGACTTGGGAGAAGAGGCCAGCACCCTCCTCTCTAGAAATCTGTCTTGAGATAAATCTGTCAAGAGATAATATGCAGACAATCTCCAGACCATGATGCTTAGTTGTCTAGCAAGATGTAGCAGGTTTAGGTCAAGAGATAACCTGTCTTAGGGCTGTGAGAATTTATTTATATGCTTAGTTGTCTTGTAAGATGTTGTCTTAGGTCAAGAGATAACCTAAAGGAAGTCTCTGGACATGGTTGAATACTCCAGAAAATAATGAGCATTCTTTGAAGATTTATATGGTTCTTTGTCTAAAACTAGCATATATACCCACTGCTTTTGTAAGACAGCATGGCTTTTTTAGAAGGGCATTCAATTCAGTGCTGAATTATAAAATAAAAATATTATTGCCTTTGCTTTGAAGACTTTGTCCTTTTCCATATTTTACTAGTGAATGAGTGTTTCTCAGAAGGCCACCCCCTGAGAGCGAGGAGGGGGCTCATGGCCTGCCCTTGGGGCAGAGCACAGAGGGGGCTTAGTGCCCAATCTCAGAGCTGACCTGGAGTCCTTAAGGTGACCGAGGAAATTGGGGACATCAGCTCCATGGAGCACTAGTTATGGGGCGTGTGCTGGTGGGGCTCCCATAAGGTTGAGAGCAGGGCCCTTGACTGATACAAGAAGTTAATACTAAACGTGGAATATTTAGATTTAAGTTGAAGTAGACCTAATTTTTCATCCAAGCAAGTGTATTTTTTGAAAGTTAGACAGAACGTCCTTCTGATAGCATAGGTTTTCTTAGCATGTTTTCTTTCAGACAGTATTTTTCCAGACATTGTTCATTCTTTGAAGACAATATTGTCTTGTGTTAGCGTGATCTGTGCTGAACAGATGCAAGGTCAGGTAGAGCTGGCTCCAAAGCTCCAAATTAGCATTAAAATTAGACCTTGGAAAGTAGTAGAATATGCATCAGATTTCTGGGAGAATTTATACATATACATGTAAGTGGGAAATACATGCTGTCCCCAGCTCTTGTTTCATTGCACAGGATTGATGGAGATCACTCTTGCATGTTGCACAGGACTGACAAAGGGTGTTTGTTTTCTGAAACTCCAGAATTAGCCTTAGAGAGCTTACATGGTGGCATTTTCAGTATCAAGATGGGATCCTTGGGCTGGTGGAGGGGCTACCAAGGTGGCCCATCCTTACTCAGGCCCTGGCAATGGGTGCTCAGCAGGGCACAGTTTCAGTGCCTTGCAAGCAGGCAAGTAATAATGATAAACAAATAATAAGATTAAAGAACTATTAGAAATGTTCTGCTTATATCTGGGAAACTTGGTGGTTGTGCACCCTGTGGTGGTGGTTCCTGAGCTTGCAGGAGCATCATGGCACATGGAATCGGTCCAAAGCTCTGCTGGTCATTGGGCAAAAACTCCCAGTGAGCCTTACCCTGCAAATTATTCTTTCTGGGCATCTTCACAAGTGCAAATCAAGGGCCATTTTGGGGCCTGGCGAGACTTGTGTTTTGAGACCATGTCTTGAGTGTTTGTTTCTTTGTGCTCCCTAGAGCTCTGTCTCCATGACTCTTGCATTGCTCTCCCTGATGGGCATGATCCTCTGTAGGTCACAGTTTCCAGGTTCACAAATCATCCTTTCCAGATGGCGTAGCCTCCACATTCAGCCATGTGCTGCGTCTGTTCCCTTTGTGAGCAGCACAGGAGCAGGGTCTGTGCTGTGATTCATGGCCAGAGGTCTTCAGCACAGTGATTCAGGCGCAGCTCACAGGTTGATGTGATAAACCTGGAAAAGCTCTAAATAAGCAGGAGTGGGTTTTGTAAGTACTTACTCTGAAAGCAGTCATGTTCAGTTGCTTTCTGTCTCGAGTCCTTTCCAGATTTTGTGTAAAAAGTGGTGAAGAATTGAAATGAGGGCCCATGCGGGTGTATCCCTGCCCTGCTCTGCTTCTCCTCTCCCTCAGGGCAGAGCTGCCCTGTGCAACCTGCATGGAACATTGTGCTATTAATGCAAACATCACCATGTTCCTTTTGGGAGGGTGTTCTGAAAGCAATTGAGTCTTCTTGGTCTATAAAGTCAAGCTTGTATACAACTCTTTTGGAATTGGTGCATAGACACCTACATATCTACAAGTCTAATAGTCTGATCTGTCAGTCCCTTCATAATGACTGAGCAATTAACTCCACAGTCCTTGGCAAAGGATTCCACTGGCTGCTAAAAGCTGAAAACCAGGATATCTTGGTCATTTTCAAACCGTGATAGAATCATTCTGAAGTCAAGGCTTGGTTTTGTAGCCTACAAAAATAATTGTGGCAGTATTTTGTAGTAACAGTGATGGTTATAGCTGCAGTAGCACTGAATAAGATGCAGCTACAGTGCAGGCGAAGAAACTCCAATGTATTTCAGGAAATGTTTTAGAAAGCCAAACGTACCTCTTGAAAAACTAAACAAGAAGAGAACTAGCTCCACTAATTTTTGCTCTCTGAACTGGTGGATGGAGAGGCAATAAATCACTGTAGGGTAGAAATAATCACAGATCTGCTTCCAACTGAAAGTCTTTTCACTTTGCATCCTGTGGTGGTCTTAGCCATGTGGTTAAGGAAGTGTATTCATTGCCAACATGTTTAAGTTGCTGTCATCTTCCTGTTTTGCTGCTTTTCTGATATTTTCATGTTATCTTTTAGGTGTATTTGCAGTAGAAGTATGTTGTGTGCCATGGTTGGACTCGATGATCCGGTGGGTCTCTTCCAACCTGGTTATGCTATGATTCTATGATTCTATTATTTTAAACTACTAAAAAAGCTAATGAGGGTGGGTGTGTGGCCCTTAGAGTAGAAAAGGTCTTATCGCCTATTTGGCTCGGTTCTGCCAACTCAAAGTGACTGTCTTACTGTTGTTTTCATGGTGTTCCGTGCTCCTGTATAAGATAATTTCTTGTAAGCCTGGTTTTTTTTCTGGCCTGTTGAGCCTCCGTCAGCCCATCTTGATTTTCCATTCAGGACTATTTCCCTTCAAGCTGGCATTTGTAATTTTCAAGATGAAAGCTCCTTGGGACAGCGGTTACCCCACTCTTGAAGTGTTGGTACAGCATGACGCATGATGAGGCACAGATCCTGACTGGAGCTTCTGTGAACTACTTATTTATTTAATATGCTATCTATTAAAAATACATGTCTGTGGTCTCCTTCCTTGAATCCTTGAGTGACCCTGTCACTGTGTGTGAATTAGAGCAATGTGGTACTTTTTTTCTTTCTTTCTTGATGATAAGAGATACTAAATATTCCGGAACTCGGGAGTGATCCCAGAAACTGTCAGCCTCTGGCCTGGACAGGAACACACTCTCTGGAAAACTGGTTGGATGGCCGGGCCCAGAGAGTGGTGGTTAATGGTGCTAAATCCAGCTGGAGGCCAGTCACAAGTGGGGTTCCCCAGGGCTCAGTGCTAGGTCCAGCCCTGTTCAATGTCTTCATCAATGACCTGGATGAAGGCGTTGAGTGCACCCTTAGCAAGTTTGCAGATGACACTAAGCTGGGTGGAAGTGT
>WAAB01002273.1:160846-265226 GCA_013389865.1 Piaya cayana
ATTGCTCTCTACAACTACCTGAAGGGAGGTTGTGGAGAGGAGGGAGCTGGGCTCTTCTCCCAAGTGACAGGGGACACGACGAGGGGGAATGGCCTCAAGCTCAGCCAGGGGAGATTTAGGCTAGAGATTAGGAGGAAGTTTTTTACGGAAAGGGTAATTAGGCATTGGAATATGCTGCCCAGGGAGGTGGTTGATTCGCCTTCCCTGGGGGTGTTTAAGTCACAAGTAGACGAGATCCTGAGGGTCATGGTTTAGTGTTTGGTGGGAATGGTTGGACTCAATGATCCAATGGGTCTCTTCCAACCCAGTGATCCTGTGATTCTGTGATTTTAATTCCACATCCTAGTGTTAGGTGGTACCATTTAATTCCTCCTTGCTCAAACCTCAGCAGCCTGCTCTGCAGCTCTCCAACAATTTTCTTTTCCAAACTGCTCTGCTGGAGTGTAAATGTTAGACTCTCAAATGGGACCAGACAGATGGTTTTCTAAAGATCTTGATACATTACGCCCTCCATCAGTTACTCACCTGATACGCATCTGTATTAAAGAAAGCTATTGCCTTTTTTAAAGCATAATATAATCTCTAGAAACCATGGTGCCTAATTGCTCATTAAGTTGTTCCCTTCTAGAACCTTCTGGTTGAAGTCACTTACTTTTATTTGTGTTATTACCAGTAATGGTTTTCAGCAATGAACGCAGACAATGTGGTGGTAATTCTACGGTTCTCCTGGCTGTGTGACCCCTTTGAAGTAGGAAGGAGACACAGGGTGAAGCCAGCGTCTTGCAAATAAGCACAGTGACACATGACGCCTCTCGCAGATTTTTCTCCAAAGCTTGCTTTTGCAATAAATGCTTTCTCTCTCTTCCTGCAGCACCACTGTTGAGTTTAGACCTTTCCCTTGCATTTCAAGTTATGTATACACAGATTCAGCAGGCTGAGATGGAGTAGTGAGGTCAGTGGTTCAACAGAAAGTCACATAGCCAAGGACTGAAGAGTCAGACTTTGCAGCTGTTCAACTCTGAGCATGTGTAACTTCCTTTTCCTCCCTGGTGTCTGTGCCCTTGCCAGTCTTCAGACACTTGCACAAGAAGGAAGACGTTAGGTTTGTTACCCAATTCTGCTACAAATGTCTTAATGCCTGTTAGCAAGTCATTTAATCCCAGATGTGCCTCAGTTTCCCATTTGCCAATGAAAGCTGTAATAGTTCTCTGTGTCTCAGGATTGGGGAAGATTATTTTTATCACGTTTGTGAAGTACTCCCTAAATAAGGAGACGAGCACTATAAAGGTTTAGAAATGAGGGGATACAATAAAAGTGTTATGTGGGCCCAGAAGCATTGTCATTGTAGAAGAGTAAAAGTACTTTTACATCTTTTGGTGTGTTCTTTTTACAGATGGGTTGGGGTGATTTGGGAGCTTTCGGAGAGCCTTCTAAGGAAACTCCTAACTTAGACCAGATGGCTGCAGAAGGGATGCTTTTCCTGGATTTTTATACAGCCAACCCCCTCTGTTCTCCATGTAAGTAAACTTGAGTTTTAAGCTAGCATATAAGCATGCCACCTTCTGAGAAGATTGGGACGTTTGCCAGCTTCTGACATGAACTAGCAACCAACCCAGTGATTACCCTCAGGGCAGAGTTTGGATTTACTGCTTTGATCTTGCTTTTTGCTCCCTTTTTATTTACGTTTGGATTGAAAAGCCTACAATCTTCAGTTCATACAAAGCAGTGTTTTAGTGATCAAACCAGTCTAGCTAAAGGATGTTTTAAAACATTCTGGTTTAGTGTTCTAGCCTTGGTCATTGCAATTTTTTCATCTTTCTTGTTTTTGGATAAACAGAGAAAGCGATATCTACATTGTTGTTGAACATAGTTTATTCATAGTTTGTCCATTGGCTTTTTGTGCTAGTAATGGCAGCAGGTTGTGTCTTGGTTTTGACCCTAGTGGCTTGCAAGATTCCTGGGGAAGGAACAAGAGATAAAAGAAACGTTTTGGTCTGGGAGATGCAGATAGTTTTATCCTTATTTATTTGCTGTGGGGTGGAGGTTTTATCTTTCTTTTTTTCCCTCAAACCTAATCGGAGGTTTAGAACTGAAACAAAAAATGAGGAATATGGGCTTTTTATTTGGGCTTTTGCTTCAAATATCATTTGTCACTGATGTGCTGGTGATGCCCTTGCTCAGAAAAGGCATTTTAAAACATGCTGAAGTCCTGCTAGATCCGATGGTGGTACTGTATGTGCTTAAACATCTGTTTAAATGTTTCCTGCAGTCAGGACTTGTTTTTTATTGTCAAATCTGAAAAGCTCTCTCTTTACTATTGCATGACTGTTGTTCAGGCAAGCTTGAAAACTTAGCCTTAAGCTTGTAATCAGTTTGTGTTACGATTTCCTCTCGCTTATGTATGTCAGATACTCCTTTTACAATTACTGTGATAGAAGGACAGCTACATTGACCATTGCAAGTAATTACTCTTCAACAGTAGATATTTTAGTAGAGAGGCCAAATTTTGGCTAGGTTTGCCCTGGAATAACTCAAATGGTGTCGTATCAGAACCTGGCTGTCTCCAGGAGGGGAGAGGGGAGTTGTTCCCTGCTCTGATGTAAGTGATCATAGTAGCTGGCTGTGGCAAAAGAACACTGTTGTGCTACAGTCAGTGCCCTGTCCTCAGCCTTAATATTAAGCAGAGAATGCATGTAAAATAGAACAGTTTTTGTTGTTATTTACAGCAAGAGCAGCACTGTTGACGGGCCGTCTCCCAGTGAGGAATGGTTTTTACACCACGAATGCACATGCCCGAAATGGTATGGGTTTCATTCCTGATTTGCCTTCCTCTCTTGATTTCCCTCTGTGCTTTGTAGGAAGTTGTGCTTTAGACGAAAGCTTGGCTGGGTGATCTTCCCTTATGGATCTTCCAGTGTGGCGCAAAGAGATTACCATGTTAACTGCTGGTAATAAGCGTGAAATTTATTGCTTCCTCTTCATCAAGCAGAAAACCTTCTCAAATTAAGAGACATAAACAAGGCTGGTTGATCCATTTTTTTTCTGCTGGCTGAGAAGTGTTTACTCTGGGCAGTCTAATTGGTGTCTGGTGAAAGAAAATCACGTGGGGTACATGCTAACACCCAGAGTAGAGACCCAGCTGCTTACCATTTTATTCAGCAGCCAGTTTTCTAACTATTTCAGCCTTGGCAGTTTTATAGCACCGTTGTGCCCATGGTGCTTCCAGGGAAGATTACCAATTCATAATGATTCTGGGTTGATTTTGCTTCCAGCATGACAGATGCCTTGTGAAACCATGCATGCCTGGGCAAGAATCAGCAGCTATGGACTGATTCACACTGCATATCAGCCAGCATGCTGGGCTATCTCCATCCTGCCCTAGGTCACACCTTAGATTCTCAAGGGCCAGCAGACTGTGGGCTGTGAGACGACTGTCATTTCTTTTAACTCTTGCAATCTGAGCAAGTTCATTGAACGTTTGATTTAGGAAAAAAATGCCTTTGTTTTAAAAAATGTAAAACAAATTTGTAAGAGTAAAGACAGCTCCAGTGCCTACCTAAAGCGCTCACTTTCTTCATGATCCATCTTTCAAGGGTCTCTTCTTCATTCTGTAGTGGCAGCTGCATTTATTATTGGTGTGTGAGTAGGTGGGGATCTCCCTTTGATCTCTCTGAATCAATTTGTTCTCTTCATCTTGTGACGTGGGAGAACTTCCAAGGAGTGATGTTGCTGGAACTTCAAACTAATTGCAATTTCTGATCCAGTAACAGTGCTTCTAGTGACGGGTAGCCGGGAGGTGTTTGCTCTAATGTTTGTAAGAGTTGGAAAGTATTTTTGTTTGTGTTACACAGCATACACGCCACAGGACATTGTAGGAGGAATCCCAGATTCTGAATTACTGCTTCCAGAGCTGCTGAAGAAAGCTGGCTACGTCAATAAGATCATCGGCAAATGGTAAACATATTTTAAGATCTCTTGCTTTGAGATTTCAGTCTGCCTGTGTATGTATTACAAAGGAGCAGCAGAACAACCAGAACTGTGGGAGAATAAATGTTTTGAAGCTCAGATGTCCAGCTTTTGAAATCTGTGGTGGTTCTTCCCACCTGCTGTGATCAATTTCTGAATTGAGTGTTACCATTACAAGTGCCTACATCTATCTTCATACAAAGAGTTGAAGGGTTTTTATGTGTGTGTACATATATTTATAAACCCTTCACCTCTCTGTGCTTTCATCCATGTATCACACTACTTAATCGAAAATCATCAAGATGTTCTGTTGGAACTTGCTTTGAGCACCTACGTGCTTTTTATCTGTAGCCTCTACTATATATTGGGGGTTTTTTTTGTTAATAGAGTAGACTAAATTGCAAAAGCTGCTTTTTTTAGGAGTAGAAGTGTGTGATATAGAAATAGAGGCACAGGCATTTCCAGGACTACATTGAAGATTGTTCATCGAGTGCAAAAGGTCAGGATGGATAGGAATAGGTGTGATCAGGATAGCTGATGCCAGGTGTTTCAAAAGACCTAGAGGGCTGATCCAGTAATCCGTAAATATTTTTCTTTGACTTTACAAACTTTTGGAAGTACAGTGTGAACTCTGTAGAGGATAAAGAACTTCTAAACCCCAATGGTTCTTCATGTCTGTGAAGAATCAGAAGGGAAAAGCTTGAAAGGTATTCAGATCAAGCAACCATGGTGGAATTACCAGTGTAATAGTTGAAACTCGTGCATTTGTAACATTCGAATTTCAAATGTGCTTGTGGGCTGTAATGGAATCCTATGGGAGCTGGGGATCTCTTAACAGTTGATTCATGGTTTGGAACAATGCAGTAATAAATAAATGCCTAAATAGGAACTTCAAAAATACGTAAGACACCAGAAGAGAACTGCTTGGTTAACAGAGTAACTGTTAATAAAGAGACTTTGGACTGGAGTAGTGCTGGGGGGACATTGTTAGTGAAAGAAATGGGGTACAATTTATGTAACAGTTTTGTTAATAAGTTAGAAAAGAGTGAGTTTGAATTGTGGTTGGATTCACCAGTGCTGCTGAAATTGGAGAGAAAGCAAACTAACTTAAGTCAGTGAATTATTTATTACCACAAATCCAAACAGCAGAGTAGCCATGAAGAATCGGATCAGTGAACTGAATGCAATAAGATGCAGTTCAGTGCTAATAAATGTAAATTCATACACCCAGGGAAAAGAAATAAACAACACAAATACAGATTGGTTCCAGGCAGTTATTTGGAAAACAGCAAATCTGGAAGGACCTACAGCTGTAAACAAGAAGCAGTCTGAATCTGAATGTGCAATGCACTATTCTTGTGCACCCAAGAACTGTTATTGTGGATAAGCTGGGGTGTGATAGTTTGGAGCACCATCTCTATCAATTGTGCACAACACCTGCTTCCTAGGAAAGGTATAAAAAATGTGTAGTAGTTAAATTGAGGTCTTGTCCAAGGCATGCATAGAATTTTAGGGATTTTAAATATTTGTAAAGTTTTCCACCAGAATATTTTTATATCCTTTCAACACCTCTGTTAAAAACTTCCCAGGGCGTCTTGTGACAGTGTTACACAGTTTAATTAAGTGCTTGCAAGTCAAGTATTTTCCATGACTGATAGAGAATTTGTTACATTTCATTAAATATCTCTCTATTTTTGTGTTTATGAGAGGGAGAGAATAATTAACATCTCAGTAATTACTTGATACCTTTTTCAAGTGTCCTCGCCTGTAAATTCTCTTAGGGCTTTCTTAGAATAAAATATTTTTTTGTATTCCCTGTGGTAGAAACAGCCAGGAGTGGCTTTGTATTGTCATGTAGGTAAATGAGGAAGGGGTAGAATCCTGCAGGTCAGACTTGCGGTTTTAGTTACATCATCAAGATACAATCAATCATAGCTGGAATGAGGATTTTCTTCTGTTGTAACTCATTTTGGAATAGCTCAGAATAACACCGTGGATCATTTTACTGCAGGTAGCACATTTTATGCCCCTTACATTCAGAAAGTGTGCAGAGAACGATAGCATGAAATGGACAGTTGCATATTCAGGCTTGTGAGCAGAGGCTAGAATGATTATGTAAACATTAAATTACAAAGATCTCCTTTAGACACTGGGAGAGGATGGGCTTTCTTTGTATTCAAGGTAGTATAGAAGAAGGAAGTGGAGAATTTACAGTATAAAAGTTGGAGATTAGAGAGGAGCTTCATCTTGAAGTTTAGTATGGAGAATTTTTAAGCTGTGTAGTAGAGTGGAGCTGCCATTGGGAGTAGCTAAACATGTTTTACATTCAGAAATGAAGGTGAAGAACTCATCCTCATTTACATTCAGGTCTCTTTGTACCATTTTGGCAGCATGAATACCCCATAAGGGGAGTGCAGATATAATGGGACATTTCATACACTTTGCCTTGCTTTTTTACAGCTTAGTAAGTGACTTGCTGTAGATGAGAATCCTTAAGTAAAGCATTATATGTGTCTTTGCAATGGCTTGGGGCAGTGTAGTCCATCAGTACAGATCATCGAGGCAGTGTGATAGAAGACATCAATAGAAGGAAGTAATGGAAAACAAAGATTGGACAGTAGGCTAAAATAGGATGTATGTAAGCACCAGAATGAGTCTGCATGGATGTGTTTGCAACGAATGTGAGAAAGATTAAGACTGCTCTGCAGTCATTTATTTGATTAAAATGCTTGAAGTTTTTCTTCTTAAGCAAAGATTGTTTTCTTGCATGCCATTCTGATGAGATTATTATGTGTTTCTTTGCAGCAAAATTTTAACTCATCTCTTTTTTTTGTTCCTAGGCATCTGGGTCACCGGCCCCAGTTCCACCCCCTGAAGCACGGGTTTGATGAGTGGTTTGGATCCCCAAACTGCCATTTTGGACCTTTTGATAACAGGGTGCTCCCCAATATCCCTGTGTACAGGGACTGGGAAATGATTGGCAGGTAATTCAACTACTTGCCTGATAACGTTATTTTCTTTGCTTTCCTTACTGATGGCACAGTGCTGGAGGATGAGTGTTAGCATAGCAAACCCATTTCAGTTAAAAAGGGTTGGCAAAACCAGCATCTGCTTCAGAACTGGAGTTACAAACTCAGCTGGATGAAAAGCGATCTACAGATACTTCACTCCCTTCCAGAGATGGTTGCTTATCCCATTGCGCCCTAAAGGCTTCCTGTGATGATTTCACTCCACTACTTCTCTTGGAAGGTGGTTCAGTTCTGTACTGAAAGACCTCTTTATTCCTTCTCTTCCTGTTGGTAATAACCTTTTGTGTGTTCGTGTAACACCATTCTATGCTCCAGGTCAGCAGTCTGTGCCATTCATGTCCATTCGCTTTTGAGTTTGGTATCATCTTATTTCACTTGCTGCTGTTCTCCTGAGGACTGCCCCCTACCCTTCTTTGCTTGGTTGGTGTCTAAGGGTACTTCAAACATAGCATTTTCAAAGCAGCTCAAGTTTGAATTCCAGGATTGCTCTTTCTCTCTGGAACTTGTTTTGTACTCCTGAAAATTTTGCTCACATATCAAAGAGCAGAGTAGTGGCATGAGATCTTTAAGCATACTGCCCTTATTCTAATAGCTTAACAGTGAAAGGTCAGTGGCTCAGGTTTGTCCAAAACGTGCAGTAGTCATTAATTTGAATCTAGTGTTTTTGCTGCTTTCTCCCATAATTAAAAATATGGTGACTTTCTTTTTAATATCTGAAGAGACTTTGCTGAGTAGCAACTGTGACCTGTTTGGCAACTACTTACACAGTAGGGAAAAGGAGGGGGAAAACCACTTTGTATGTTGCCCACTCCTTTGGGCTGATTTTTTTTTTCTCTCTGATTAATTTTATCTTAAGATACTATGAAGATTTCAAAATTGATCTGAAGACAGGTGAAGCCAACTTGACTCAAATGTATCTGCAGGTACTGTCTATTTATCTTTTAAAAGCCACAGTGACTTTATGCTTCTTTTTTTGGAGAGGCTTAGATGGCAGAGGATGATTCTGTTAAACTCATTTTTATTGTTGTTTACAGGAAGCTCTCGATTTTATTAGCAAGCAGCAGGCCAGCCAGCAGCCATTCTTTTTATACTGGGCAATTGATGCTACCCACGCTCCTGTTTATGCNCTATCTGCAGGTACTGTCTATTTCAATACTGGTTTCTAAGCCACAGTGACTTTATGCTTCTTTTTTTGGAGAGGCTTAGATGGCAGAGGATGATTCTGTTAAACTCATTTTTATTGTTGTTTACAGGAAGCTCTCGATTTTATTAGCAAGCAGCAGGCCAGCCAGCAGCCGTTCTTTTTATACTGGGCAATTGATGCTACCCACGCTCCTGTTTATGCCTCTAAACATTTCCTGGGCACTAGTCAGAGAGGACTGTAAGTCTTGGTTTTATGGGTGTTGGCTTTGTTGGTTTGGGTTTTTTTTAGTTAATACCTCATACTGCAGAAGCAGAAAAGTTAAGCAGTGTTTATTAGATCTAAATATGTAGATAATTTCTCAGAAGTGTGTGTGATGAAATAAGTTAGTGAGGACTTTACTTGGATTTTTCTTTAATAGTTTTGCTGTAATCTGAAATGATGATCATATCACTAAAATGAGAGATAAGAGGGAACCTAAGCTCCTTTGCCAGTTGAGTGAGTAATAATGCTCTATGTAACACAGATGATTTTTTGGAATGCTTTTGTATTATTAGCGCCTGTTTTAAAAGACTGTAAATCAGACCAGCAAGTAGAAAAGCATTCATGAAAAACGCAGTTTACAGAAGGCAAAGAGCTCTGTAGATGTTGTGAGCCTTGCTAGTAAGAGCAGTTTCAAACCAGTGTCCGTTAGCAAGACTGTGCTATTAGCTTCAAGTCTATGGGAACCTGGCTCTGCCTTTATTTGAGATCTTTATAAGCTAAGTTTTTATTGGTTGCTTGGGTCTGTCCAAGAGTGGCTCACATCTGGACAAATTCTGACTCTTAATACCCAAAAGAGATTGCTCCCTGCAGGCAAGAGACATAGGTTTTGCAGGGATGGTAGGAAACTTTGTTATAGTACAAGAGAAGTATTTCTGCAGCACAGGTATAAATTACTAAAAGCATGGCTGATTGCAGTGTGTTTTGCTGTGTGGTGCTTTTCCTCCTTGCTCCCTTTAATGTCTTACATCTGCTTTTGCCTCAGATACGGGGATGCTGTGCGAGAAATTGATGACAGCATTGGAAAAATCCTAACACATCTTCAGAAGCTGGGTATCAGTGAGAACACTTTCGTGTTTTTCACGTCTGATAATGGGGCTGCTCTCATTTCAGCTCCTAAACAAGGTGAGTCCCAGATGAACAAACCAGGGCTGGAACTGTGTAAACAAGGTTTACATCCCCATGTCTGAGGGGGACAGAGACCTGTACCTGGAGTTTCCTTTATGAAGTTAGGGGAAGCCTCAAAAGGCAGAATATTTACATTTAGATTTAGCTGATGTTCGATACTTTGGGTCACTTTTGGAGGAAGTATCCTTGGCTAAATGGACTTTTCGCCTAATCCAGTGCGGTGATTCACCTGTGTGCATTTCCACTTTGTCCTCCACTGTCAGGGGATAAATATTCTTTTAATTTCTTTAGGACCAGGCCCAATAACTTCTCAGGGTGTTCACTCTCCATCTACCAAATGCATATTTACACTTTCTGAGTGATTGCAGAGAAATCGAGAGTCCCTCCTTCTTTAGTTCTCATTAAAAAAAAAAAACAAACAACAAAAACATCAAGAGCAGCCTTCCAGTACCTTACTTCACAGGTTTTCTTTTGTTTAAATTATTGTTTCTCTCAGAGTCATTGCAGATTGATTTTATAACCCACTCTCTTCTGTTTGGAGGCAAGTTGTCTCGTGGTTATTTGACCACAGAGCAGGGAGTATCCTGAGTTCTGATTTCAGCTGAGCCACAGTGTTTGACTTTATTTGACCTGGAATCAGTCACAGAATCTCTCTGTTTTTCCCTCAGCAAGCTTAGCTACAAGGCTGGGTTAAAAATCCAGGCGTTACTGCAAAGCACTTGCTATCTCTGAGAGTGAACATTCAGGCAATACATGATTTTTTCATTCTCATGTCTGCATCTCATATTGCTCTGCTACTTTAAAAGGATTATGAAAAAAAAATTACTATTTCTACCATAAAGTGTCAGGTTTCCTTTCATTACAAACAGCAGATAACATCCTTAAAGTGAAGGAAGGTGACAGCAAAGTAAGGCTCCCAGGAGACCTTATAGCAGCCTTCCAGTACCTGAATGGGGGCCTACAAGAAAGCTGAGGGAGGGACTGTTTACAAGGGCATGGAGTGACAGGACGGGGAGGGGGATTGGTTTTAAATTGAAGGGGAGAAGATTTAGATTAGATACTAGGAAGAAATTCTTCATTATGAGAGTGGTGAGGCCCTGGCCTAGGTTGCCCAAGGAAATTGTGATTTCCCCCTCCCTGAAGATGTTCCAGGCCAGATTGATGGGGCTTTGAGCAGCCTGGTCCAGTGGGAGGTGTCCCTTCCCATGGCGTGGGGGTTGCATTAAATGACCTTTAAGGTCCCTTCCAACCCAAACCGTTCTATGATTCAATTATTCTATTTTCTCTTTCTCACTTTTTTATTTGTTTGGTTGATAGCAAGTTGTGTTTTACTTGTGTGTCACTTTCTTCCGAAAAGGTACTCCTGAAATTTCATTGTAAAGGGATATTTAAAAAATCCCCACAAACAACAACTAAAAAACCCAAAACAGCTCTGGACATGTTATTTGGAGAAGGTAGAAATAAAAATTCATTTTAAACTAACCTAAAGATTTCCTAGTTGATGCTGTCCATTTGAAACATAGAATTGGCATTTAGTGTGTTTCATGGCTCCTTTTCTCTCTCTAGGAGGAAGCAACGGTCCTTTTCTTTGTGGCAAACAAACTACATTTGAAGGTGGCATGAGAGCACCAGCTATTGCTTGGTGGCCTGGACATATACCTGCAGGAAAGGTGAGTGTCTGGAACAATTGTGACGGTTCTTAAATGGATTTATTGAGGTGAATAGAGTGGTTCTTGCTGGATTCAGTGAGCTTTGGATTAGACTTTTAACATGCACAATGTATTGTTCCAGAAGCTTGTCTAAATAAGGAGCTGAATGCTGCCCCTAGAGAAGGATGCTATTTCTGTCCATTATTCCACATTTGCATCTAGAGTGTCTATGATCGACGCTTCTTTGAGCACCAAACACTCTGGTCTTTTTGTCTTCCTGCTTTATTTTAACCCTTTACTCCTTTGGACCACGGTATTTTAGTGGGTTACATGTTTGAACAGAAAGACATGTGTGCTAATGTGTGTCCCAGTCTAGAGCAGGCGTGTGTTGCCCCCTCACACTCTTTGTGCCCTGAAGTATCGAGTGATTTGACCCTCATGGCTCTTGCTTTGGAGGTTAGTTAAAAGTCCAGTCAGGGAGGTCTAGATACCAGACTATTTCTCTTCCCTGCCTGTGCACAAATTCAGATACGATCACTTCAGAATAATCCTCCAGTGGCACTGCCAGCCTCTGTCGTCCCAGTTCTCATTAAAGAAAGATGCAATCAATTCTTCTGCAGGCAGGGTTCACAGTAAATAATACAGATTTCCTCCCCTTTGTGAGCATCTCTCATCCCTGAAGAAAGTGATACTTCATTAACTGGGCACTGTGCTTAGGACTGCAAACTATTCATAAATAAAACATTTTGCTAAGTTGAATTCCTTTTTGGTGGTTTAATTGAGTCAGGATAATGATAATTTATTGTTTACATTTAGGAGGAAGCTGTCGGATAGCTTAGATCTGCAACTGAGGGCAAGAGGGTAGTTTGGTTTCATCATTTTTAAAGAGTTCACAAAACCTACTAGGGATGGTTTATTATTTTTTTTAATTTGAAATGAAAACAGTCTTTTTGTTTTAATTTAAACATTTCCATAAAGCCTTTACAAGCCAAGTACAACAGCCTTGGGCAAGCATACGAGAACATGAAAACGAAGCTGATTGTTTTGTTTTCTGTGTCCAAACTGAATAATGTGCTAAAAGTAAACATGCATTCTAAATGGGGACAAGTAAATACCAAATTTAAAAATTCTTTCCATTATAGTAACTCCAACAATAATTAGGAACACTAGTACAGAAATAAGTGTGCCTGTTTATTTTCTAGCTCTAGCTGGCTGGTACCCCTCTCACAGGTAGAATTTGCATATAGTGCAGCAGTGAAACTTTATGTGCTGCAAAATGTTCTCAGTAGCCTGGTGTGATGCATGGCTTCCTGCTTGAGGCCACAGCTGAAGCTGCTGTTTGAATCCCTGTGAACAGTCATTTCTGTGCAGAGTTAACGTTTTCATTGGAGGCTGGACTGACCGCTCTACTGTCATCAGCCCATGCATGCTCAGTGAGCTGGAGTGTGTGCTTAAGGCTTCTTGGGCAGGTACATTCCTGAAAATCCCCTCCTCCACCTCTGCTGCTATCATCCTTGGCTCTTAAGCATGTGCCTGACTTTAAATCCTTCTTGTCCTGGGTGCCGGTTCACGATGCTGCCTGCCAAGTACCTGCACATGCAGGTGTTACACTCCCAAACAGCCCCTTGGACTGTGCTCTGGTACCTTGAAAAGCCTGTTCTGAACTCTGCCTCCAGGATATGCTGCTTTGCTCTGAGTTGGACCTGATACGTAAATATGTGATAGTTACTTACATGTCTTTTCTGCTTGTATTCTTGCCATCGAGGCTCCAGCATTGGTACCCACAGCAGCACTGACCGCAGGTGAGAGGTTTGGCATTGCTTCTGTGTAATATAGCTCATGCTGCGTAAGGCGCCTGTAGTTACTGCTTCATAATTGCCTCTTTCACTGACATGCTAAGTGAAAAGACGTGTATTTGCTAGTACATTTTTTTGGCTTCTTTTCTATATCCTACAGAGTCTGTAGCTTGGATACCTTCTTGATGGCAAGTTTAAATTAGTCAGCCTAAGTCCTTTGTAGCCCAGGTAGCTGTAAAATGTGGGAAAACTGCTTCAAAGTTTCTCATTGCTCTTTCTTTTTTTCAAAAGAGTTGAAGGAAACAAAGGCTTGGGAGCTTTGAACCAAGGTGGAAGCAAAAAGTTTCCCAAGAGTGCCAAGCACAAAGCTGAAGGGTCAACTCCCTCTCCTTGTGCTGGAGCTGCTCCCAGTGCAGTGGTGGTTCCTTCCAGCTGTGAAGGTTTTGAGGAGCAGAGGGAGGCCCAGTGACCGCTTCAGCTGTCACAGCTTCAGCCAACAAAAGAGGGCTGGTGCAGTTGGCTGATTTGCAGGTTTTTGGGGAAGAGGGGTGCCTCAGGAGCGTGTGTTGCTCTTGGCATCAACATTCAGTTAATTCTAATACCCCATCAGGAATATTTATTCATACACAAACAGCCTTTCTGCAGTTTCCTCCTCAGCTACGTTTTCCAGGTGAATTCACAACAAATCAGCATTTCAGCATTCCCCTCATCACATCTGCCTTCTGGAAGGATCCAGCTGGGGGAGAAAAAAATCATATTCTGCTGGTATTTGAATCCTCCTCCTCTCTTCCCTCACCCTCCTCCCCTTCCTCTCTCGTGCCTGCTTCCTGAAGGAGAAAAGAACATATCAACCCAAAGACAGCATTGCAACCTTTTCTTCACTATCTCCCATGGGGCGCAAATTGAAATTGAATTAGACAGGGATATCAGGTCTGCTCGCTGTGATAACTGTAAAAGGATTTTATTTAAAAACACCCTGACATTTGTTCACCCGGTTTCAAATATTTAGCTTTCCTCCTTTCCATTCCTGGCGGGGGCGACTTTATTAATTGTCGCCTTTGATTCAGAGTTAAAGCTTGAAAGCACTGATAACAGCAGTGGTGACTATTTCTTCTAGCAACGTGGCCCACAGCAAAAGGATTTCATTTTCTTAAAGACGTTATGTGTATACTGAGAGTTTATTAAAAAGAAGGGGGGGAAGGAGGGAGGAAAAATCCGTTCTTACGTGCGTAATACCAGCTGTTTCTCACTGATACGAGCAATATCTGATCTCACTCTTTTTTATATATTATTTATTTTCTCTGGGCTGTTGCACTCTGTGGATTTTCTATTGCTTTCTTTAAAAAAAAAAAAAAAGAAGGGAAAGGCAACCAGAATGAAAGAGCACTGTTGACAGAAGAAAATGGTAATTTTTTTATTTTTCTCTGAAAATACTTCAAAGTTTTATATAAATATTAACCTCTCCCCCCCCTTCTTCAATGCGGTGCTGCAGAGCACAGATAAGTCCAAGTGGCTGTAGCATGGGCATTTAATTTCCTTAAGAAGTTTTCTCTGCTTCATGGAAAAATGTTGTCTGAGACCAGAAATGTAATTGGATGATTAAAGAGAGTCATCTACATCTGGTTATGGTTAATAAGGGCCGGTACAAGAAGACCATGGTGGCCCCGCAGGATTGTCACAATGCGATGTGTAAATTAGGTGATATTAGAGACACGAGTCTCAGGTCAGCGATTGCCTCTTGCTGCCTGTTATCAAAATGTTGAGGCGAGGGAATGGAGCAACAACGAGAAAAGTGACTTTTGGATTTGCCTTATAAATTGTGAGAGGTCTAATTACAGAAAGTCTCAGACACCAGTTTGCCTGCCTACTCCTGACATAGCAGTTGTCAGGGAGCGGGCATGTGCTGGATCTGCTCTTTATTAGACTCCAGGCTCTGCATATGGTGTTCTGCTGACCCCGCAGCTCTCCTAAGGCACGCTTAGGGTAAATTAGCCAGCAGATGAGCCTACGAGGGACTGAGTATCTTTGCTGAGATGCTGAGCACTTGTAATCCCCTTTCACTTAAGACAGAGTGCAACGTTCCCAGCACCAATGGCTCATGGGGCTGTCCAGCTCCATAATGTGTGAGCTGATGGTTTGGGGGTCGTTTTTTGAATGTGTGTGTACTGGGTTTTTCTAATGTCAGTCCTCATTGGGTGCATGTTAAGACCAGCGAAGAGCCTGTGCAAGGGGCAGTCCGTGGGGCACACAGCACTGTCCCGCAGTTAATCTCATGGACAACACGGCCAGCTTTTATTCTCCCCAGTGGTCGATGTTTGCCAGTGTCCCTTGAAGCAGAGTTACCCCATTGGAGGGCTCAGGTCTATTTCTTTCTTCACAGCATCAGAAGTTCCCCATCTTTTGCTCCCTGCAGAGAGGGAACGTCATGCCTACATCTGCTTTTTGTGAGGGATTTATGGGCTCATCTCTATTTGTCACTGCCTACAAGAACAGGCTAAGCATGACCTCTTTCAGGCTGCCTGCTGCAGCAACAATGTCTGTGAATACAGCTTACCCTCAAATGCCTGAGACCTTCTGTAACATCTCTTGATCTTGGTCAACTCATCCAGCTGCTTTCCTGGAGAGGCATTTGCATGGTCAGGCTTCCTATTGTGCTTAGAGCTTTGCGCTTCAATTTTTTCTTCACAGTTGTGGAAGTATTCTTGTGTGCAGCTTTAATATTATGTGTTCCTGCCAACACCTTTTGATGAATGAAAGCCATTAAAACTTGAAATTATTGTAATCAAGTAATGAGATACTGTAATGTTAAACTTGTAATCAGTCCCCTGCATGTTGCTTTCTCCAGTTTCTTTTTTTTTTGTAACTTGTTAATTCTTCCTTTGTGTTCACTTTTTTCAGCCCAGCCCATTAATAAAAGGCTTAGTGTTCCAGCAAAAATAACATTTTCCCTTTAGTTTTTTCTCTAGAGCCAACATCTTGCAAAAATTGATTTATCGTGTTATCATTTGTTGTTGCATTTATATAATTAGTATTGGGTTACAGACTGGGAATCTGTTTGTGTGCAGAAAGAGCATTCAGAGATAAAAAGTCTTTGATAGTCCCAGCATCATAATGTTCACACTGACATTCTCAAGGCTGCTACTAGGACTTGGAATTCAGTCAGAAAGTGCTTCTGTGCTTACAGATGTGGGCTTGTATCAGATGGGTTCTTATCTTCAAACAAGTGGTACAGCTGAAAAGGCTCTTTTCACATCTCATCGTGTGCTAGTGTGTGCTGGTGCCAAACAGTCTCTTGGTTTGAATGTGTCTGCTTCGATTTAGTGTGTTGCTGGCTAATTAAACATCCTACTGGAGATAACTGTAGCACATCATACTTTGCTCTTTGCGGGAGCAAAGTTTCGTAAAGAATTAGTCAGAACAGACTTTTTAGGGTTTTAAAATATGAATAATTAAGACCAGGAAGATGAGTATGGCATCCAATTAAGGAAGGGAAAAAAAAAAAGCAAGGGGCGGGGGAAGCTCGCACATCTCTTTTGAAGCCAAAACCAGATGTTTTTCTCCCTTATTAAAATATATACTAAAAATACCACGACTTTACAGTTCTTGAATTGTTGGAAATGGTTTGCAGATGAAGTCATTGGGCTCTTTTTGTTATTATCCATCTATCCCTGTGCTTTCTGGGAACTTTCTCCAAGTATTCTGGATTCCAGAGATGACCTGGTGAGGGAACAAATTGAGCACTTTTTTTTTTTCCTCTTGTTTTAAGTGCTGATGTTTCTATCCACAAATGACTTGGAATTTGCTAACTGAAGCTGAACTCTGAAAACATGCTCCTGTAAGGCAGATGCATAGAGAGAAGTGAGCAGAAAGAGAGGAAAATGAACCAAAATGCTCCCTGGAAGTGCAGAATTCTGGATCATCTCCTTTATTATTTTAATAGTAGGTTTTCTGGTGCCTTCAGCACTGTAAAGGGAGAGATTCTCAAAAGGTGCTTAGTAGAGAAGGAGATTTAGGAAGCAATGTTTCTGCTTTAGTGGAAACCAGCCTGTTTCGTTTTGGCTTTCACTGAAGGTCTTTTTGTAAATGAATTGTTGATTTTTCAGGTCAGTCATCAGCTGGGCAATGTGATGGATCTCTTCACCACCAGCCTCTCCCTGGCGGGACTGCAGCCTCCTAGTGACAGACAGATTGACGGCATTGACCTTTTACCTGCCATCTTGCAGGGCAAGCTAATTGACAGGTTAGTTATGAGCCCAGAGCTCTCCCACCCTTGCCTCCAAACTGAAATGATGCCAAATCTGTGGTTATTAAGTCAAGTTTACAGAAATGTTTTATAAAAGGAATTGATGCATCTTTGCTCCTGCTCAGTGAGGGGAGGTACTGCCAGAGCTTTTCTCTGTTCACTCTGGTGGTGCAAGCAGAGGTGGGATTTCCTGATGTGTGGCATGTTGCCATACAGTGGAGTCTGGGGACAGATGAAAATGTCAGGGGGTTAGCAGGGATCCCTGGAATGACATATGGCAATAGGGGAGATAAAAGCCTGAGAACTATAGCCTGGCTAGGGGAAAATACATTATTTATTACTGGAAAAACATCCAAGAGCATGCTGGGCCTTTATAGCCTCAGCTTGAGAGAGGTTGGAGGTAAAAAGTGGCCTTTTGCAGATGAACTGGAAGCCCATCTCCTCCCGAGGTCATGTTTCTGTAGCTGCTTTTGCAAGAATAGATTTGGAGTCTTTATAGGCATGGAGGAGTTCTGTCAGCAGTTTGGTACAAGCACTAAGATCTGACAGCAGGTGCCCTTGGTGCTCTCGAGGAAGGGCTAGAGGTTAGGAGAGGTCCTGTAGTTGTGATTTTTCTGAGGAATTTGGCACCCCAGGAAATCTGAATACAAACATACTTTTTCTCTGTGAGACAGCGAGGAATCACATGCATGTAAAACATTGGACTTCTTTTCTGTGCTGGGCATAAGGCTTTGTTCCTCAAAACTGCATACAGTATTACCTGAGAGCTCAGCCAGTGGCTGTCTTGAGGCATTGCATATTCCTCAAACAGCCTATCCTGTCTTTACTTGTGAAATTTGTAAAGCTCCTTTGTGGTTTGAAAAGAGAATTTCATCACAGACACCAGCCACTTGGAACTGGTTCTGGTTGTGTTACAATAGCAGTCACTCAAGGTGCATCGTGGCTCTTTTTTTCTTTAATTCCTTTTTTTTTCCCTTAATATTTTTCCTTTTATTCTTTCTTTTTCCTTTTTCCCCCCCCCCCCCAACTTTCCAGGATGTGCACCAATTATTGTGTTGTTTTAACCTTAAAGATGAAAATGAGAATGGGGAAAAAAAAAATCAGTAATAGCAGAATTTTGAGTGCAGGCTGTAATACTCTTTCAAAGATGGAAAATAATTTTTTTTAAAGGCAAAGCATGACACCCCCCCCCCTTCAATCAAAGGGTCACATAATAGCTTGTCAAGTAGTGAGTGTTAGATCAAGGAAAAAGGAGTCGAGTATTTTGTGGCACATCTCTTTGGGCTTTTAATTTTGTTAATGGGACTGGTGTAGATCAGGTTCTGCACTTTGGCAGGTCTCTCAAGCTGTATTTTACCATGTTTCAGATTCGTTAGGGATGCCGGAGCAGGCACTGCTGCCAGCAGCATTTCCCCTTTGTTCACAGTTCCTGGTGACAAAGGAGAAAGGCTCATTGTTTGAGCAAGGAACTCGCAGGGGAGGCTACTGTTTTAAAATAGAAGAGATCTAAGGCCACTCCTGACATTCAGATGTGGAGATTTTAATCTCATCTTGCATTTAGGGACACTTTTTTTCAAGATGGCATCACCAGAGTGGCAGTTTTCGCCAAGTGGCATCTCTGAATGAAAGACAAAGATGTATGTACCCTACCGCTAGTGATAAACTGCTTCAGGATCTCCTCCTGCCAGCAGCCTGAAGCAACTGCAGAGAAGGCTAAATCTGATGCCCTTGTGTAATGAGCTGCTCCAACAAATCAGACCCCTCTCCTGCAGACAGTCCATTTAGTAAAATTTTGTACTGTTCCCTCAAAGAACAAGAGCGTGTTATTGGGAAAATTGGTGGGGACATTGCTGGGATGCCCAGGGAAAGAGTAGTACGTGCACAGGGGTGCAGACCAAATGCTCTGAGTGAGCATTTCTCGAATGTATTGTAAATTAAAAAAACCTCTGGAAAAAATGTTGTTTTCAGAGGTACATTTAGATGATGCAAAGGGAGGTTGAAATAGAGTTAAAAATAAAGCATGTCTGGCTGCCAGTTTTTTCCATACGGAGTGTTTCTGTGATGGCATCCAGAACAGGCCAGCATCTGGTGTCCTCCCTGGCCACCCTGTCTGTGTGACACTAATGACACATAGCTTGGTGCTGCCATAAAGAGGAGACTAAGCAGCACAGAGTCTGCGAATCCCTGTCTCTCTAGTGCACACATGCCACTTCTGAGACATTTGGTGTTTAAATCGGCACGCTCTGTAGGGAATAACAGGGTCTGATAGTTCAAGGATTAACAATCAGTGGCAGCCAAGCTGTATAATGTTTCATTCTTGTGCCATGTGAGCTCTCAACTTGATGAACACTTTAAAAAATGTTAATTGAAAACCTTGCAGTGGAGACTATTAGGAGGCAGCCTGTTTCTCACTGATAGCTGAATCGGAAGTCAGACGCCATTAAAGTGTTTGTCTCCCTTATCAGCGAGGCTGCTGCAGCAGTGGCTGCCTGGGCTCGTCGCATTGGCATTTCTCATGCAGCTTTGCTCTCTTTCTCAGGCCCATATTCTATTATCGTGGTGATGAGATGATGGCGGTGAGAGTCGGGCTCTACAAGGCTCACTACTGGACCTGGAGCAACTCCTGGGAGGAATACAGCAAGGTAACGGGACATCGACCTGCACCCTGGTATTCTTCTGGGGAAAAATAATCATTTAAAGCAGAGTTTTACATTAGGGAATGTCACTGTGCACTTCCAAGCTAGACTTTTATTCACAGCCTCTTAAAAGCTACCAGATCTACTGCAAAATCTACAGGGACTGGTGTCACAGCCCCCTTCTGCTGAAGTCAGAGACAAGCAGGGGAAAATGTGTAAGGTCTAAGTTGTTCTCAGATACGCTCCCTTTACTCAGCACTTAATGCCCCTTAAGCTTCTTTCCCTGCTGAACTCTGAGCCTTCATGTACACCCTTACAAAGTTTGGAGTCCAATGATGAATTGATTGTGTGTCTCCCAATATCTAATACAAATGACCTGGTGCCCTGAACTATTTAAATGGAACAGGAATGGGTTTGTTGTGCTGTGGTGTTTGGTTGTTTTTTTTTTTTCTTGAAAGATAAAAGGAAAGCCGTAGGTACCGCACAGTGGAAAGAACAGTAGCTGTTGAAAACAGTAGAGTACATGTGTTTAATCTATTATCTCAGCACTTTTGCAAGCCCGTATCACACTATAAAGTGTTTTACATTTTATTTGCCAAATAGGCACAGCTTTTGTAATTTCCTGGCTGATCTTCTCACAATTGGATGTTAAGCACTGTTATTTTTCTTCTTTTGTATCTAGCTTGCCTCAGACTTGGTACTAAACTCTGGGGCATTTCTTGAATGGCAGGTTCACACATGTGCCTCACTGATTATACCTTTAGACATGAACTAAATGCATTATGGCACTGCTCTCAGCAATTTTGACAGCAGGCTGGTATCGGGGAGGGATTGCTTGTATGATTTTTTTTTTTTAATGTCTTTCTTTTTTTTTTAAACTTAGAGTGGGTCCTCAAGGCATCACAGGTGCAGAAATAAGTGCTGATGACATTTGTGGATATAAAAGTGCATAGTTGCTTTCGTTGGGATGTCCTGGGGGTAGAAGGAAACATCAGCTCCAAGGGAGTCATTTACATTCAGGGCTGTAAATATCTGCGTTTGTCTTTTTAAGGCTGTAATGCTCCAGGAGTCAAAGTTTGTTTTACATGGAGTAAGAAGGAAAGGAAAGTTGGCTCCAGAAATGCATTGCGCGCTCTGTCTCACTGCTAATTCTACGCAGCTAAAATGAGATAATATATTTGTCTAGGTTAGTATGCGAGTAAAACCCATACATCACACATGGCACAGCGTGGAGAATTTTCCCTGTGTGAGAGACACAGGGAACTTTTATGTACATGTGTATGGGGATATGAATGGACTTAAAGGCATGCTTTTCCCATGTGCATGGAAGATAAAGTCACACATGAATAATTGCTCTCCATTGTAATGTAAGTGCAAAACCACACTTGCATGCCTAGTTGGGAAACAAATAAACACCTACATTGATCTGAACTTGTTCGTAGGTGTCTAAGAATGTGTGTAGCCGTGATAATGGGACCAGTTACTCATTTCAAAGGCTCTCCTACTGTAAGCAATGACAGTTGTGCAATTAAGGAATATTTATTTGTTTCTAAGTCTTTGTTTAACTGCTGTCTGATAAAAGTCAGCAATTATACTGTACATCAGAGAGATGATTAAAAATTCACTTGCTTTCCTGCAGCTTGTATCGCATGTGGTTGATGTGGGTAAAATTGGAGCCCATTAGTGGACAGACTAGCCATTAACAACATGCAGAGGAAGCTGAGACTGAAACTTGTTCCAGTTCTTCTCATGTCCTCAAACCATTAATTATGAGCTTTGCAAGTTTAAAAATAGAAATAAATCATAATGCAGAACAGTTCCTCAGGTCTGAGTCCTGGTTTAGGAGTTTTGTAATCTCACTTTATGATATGGTTCCCTCTTTCAGTGACTGGTGTTCTCAGTTGTATTGACATTGGACTACAGTTATGCTGCTAGAATTAAAACAGCAAATTTGTTTGCTAATTTTATTTGAAGAAATGTATTTAAATACATGAATGCTTGTGGCATTAAGAATTCTGACTGTCAGCAGGCTTGTTGTTCGATAAGTTTGATTTGCCACCCCAGTAGAACTTTAGCTAATGAGGCCTTGTTAATTGTATGATCCTTGACGCAGGTCCCTGCCTTATTGCGAATCCAATGTGATGATTTATTAAACTTGCAAATACGAAACTCTGTGTCTAAGGTCCAAACTCAGGCTTGGCATAAACAAATGTATCTGGTTGGCATGTCATCCATTTGAAAGAGATCTGAAGTTGGCCAGGTGTGTCAGAACAGCTGCCTGCAGTTTCTTAAGAGGTTTGTTTTATGGGTAGTTGAGTATCTCATTATTTTGACAGATACATGGCATGTTTTAACCATGTATCTTTTCACTCTCAAAATTCCCTTGTTAATTAACAGTGGGAAATCATTAATACAGAAAACTTGCACTATTTTTAAACCACACTTTGTTGAGATATATATGTGTGTGTACATATATCTATATCTTTTTTTTTTTATTTTTGAATGAGATTACACCATAAAGCGGCCAGAACCACAGTTTCATGTTGATGTTGGAAAATGAGAAGGTGATGCATGCCTTTCAGGATTGTCTAGAAAGAATGTGTGCAATTTTGGTCTCTAATCTAGAGACCCATGTGTTTGAATGCAGTGTAGGTTAGTTAAGTTATAAAGCATGTGTATACAAATAAAAATGTACCACAGAGAAGCAGCTTAAGGGAAGCGCAGCCTAGGAAAGCATAACAGGGATATGAATGCTTCTCTCCATATGGCACTCGGAATATTTACACTGGAAAGATCCCACGCACGCAGTACACAGGTTTACAGTTGTCTCAGACTCCCATGACTTTAGCACGCCCTTACTGGTCTGCATCCTCTGCCTTATGGCCTCGCGTTAAAGTGTGTCGTCTTTCACAAAAATGAAGCGTGCTGTTTTCTTCTTCCTACTTTTTTGTTTATTTGGTTTTTAACCTCCAAGCATTTTTTTTTTCTGCTCTGACTCTTCTCATAAACTCCTGTAGTCTTTTTCAGTGCTGGAGGATACCTTGATGCTGTCTTTTCTGCTGGCTTAACTTGATTACTTGTATAACTTGCATTCTTGAAAGGCTAGCATCACAGTTTAGCCCTGGTCCTGCTGTGGTCAGCAGATGGACATAGGCAATTGTCCCAATTCCACACACAGAGGGAAAAGGGAGGGGGAAAACAAGGGAGAGAGACTTATGGGTTGGAAACTAAACCAGCTTTAATGAAATACTACTAATAAAGGAAATAATATTAATAAGAATATAATAAAACATTCACAAATATATAAAATAGACACACAACCCCAATGACTTTACTTCTCCACTGATGCTAGAGGGCAGGCATGGGGAAAAGTCCAAGGCTAGACACAGTGGCAGATAGGAGCTGGGCTCGGGTACTGGATTCAGGAAAAGATGGATTTGGATCCATCACACTAACTGTGACGCTGACTATTCAAGGATGCAAGTTATGCAAGTAATCAAGTTAAGCCAGCAGAGGGATGGACTAGGTTCCCACTGGCCACAGGCCATCAAAGAAGAGGGCTTGTCCCTCATGATCCCTAACTTTCATACCAAGTATGATGTCTATGGGATGGAATGCTCTGTTGGTGAGTTTTAGGTCACCTATTCTGTCTGCTTCTCCCTGCAGGTGCAACCCTGTTTTTGCCCTTTTAACTTACAGAGCTGCTTAACTTAGTGCTAGGTAGAGGAGGCAGGAGTATGACCTAGCAGGAGAGAGGAAATTTCCTTCTCTCTGCCTGCTACAGAGACTATCCAGCAAAGAATAGTCACTGTGCCCTCCAAAAGCGGTGGTGCAAGAAGGGGAGAAAATAATTAAGAAGAAATGTGGAAAACTGCCTTTGCTTCATTGGAGAGTGGCTGATAACATCAACCTTTCTGCTGTCAGCTTAGTATCTTGTTAGTAGTCTTCAGTGGCTTTTCATGAGGGCTCCTGTGTCTTTAAGTGGTTGGTGTAGGTGCCTGCCAGAAGACCCTATTGTTTTAATGTAAAATGCCAAAGGGCTTATTCCTGCTGCAGTCTGTCTGATTGCCCTCCTCAACGTGAAGGGATCGATAAAGCCTTTTCTGCAAGGGGGATGTGAAGTCGAGTAGAACCTCACAAATAATGACATTTGATTGTGGTCCTCTGAGCATATGAGCTAACCATTGATCGCTTCTGCTTGAGAGCCACTGGAGACTTGCTGATCTGCCCATCTTCTGGGGTCTCTTCCAGACAGTTAACACATTAGAAGCAATTTTTGTTCAACAGGGTTGAAGCTTGGCAGTCACACTTTCAGGTGTCTTGTCATTCGGAGTTCCAGTTTGGGAGGCATTTGCTGGGAATTGCCCAGAGAGTAAGAATGGCCACTTACCTGTGCTGTGGCAAACAGCAAGAAACAACGTTCCTGGCTTTAATTAACTGTTCCTCTTTTCTCCTTCCAATATTAATACAATTTTGCTGCTCTGGTTTTTGTGTCGTGGAATGAGGAGACATGACCAGGAGACAGACCCCAGATTTGCTGCGCCACTATCAAAATCTGCAGCCGCTTGTCAAGTCGGAGGGATCTGGGGTGGTGCCAGAGTGATGAATTGCCAGAGGGCTTACGTTAACACAAGTGGTGATTCCATCACTTGGCGGAGAGCCCAAACTGGCAACCAGCTGTATTTGTCTCATGTCTATATTGACATAGCATCTGTGGTCCATTTGCTCTGGAAATTAAAGCATAAGCTGTGCAACCAATAGCCGCTAGATCTTAGGAATGGAAAAACAATCCAGGTTACACAATTGCTGGGGAGAAGGGCATAAAGACGTGCTCACTGAAAGGTCTACCTGATGTGCCGGAAATATTTGGTTTGGGGTTTTTTTTTTCTTTTTTTTTTAAAAAGGTATTATCGCTGGAATTTCTCCTCCAGCAAACAGGTCTGCAGTGTTGCAAAACCTTGCGCTTGTGTGAGAGACTGGGTGCAGGAGCTGAGCTATTTCTGGTTGCCATCTGATGCTTTTTTTTTTTATGAGCTCCCTTAGAAGGCACAGAGCAGAGGTGCTCTACATTGGATCTTCTGGTTTGGCTTTCATGCTTTTACAATTGAGAAAAGATTCAAGGATTTGCTTAGACACATGGAGTGACCTTTCTGCTTTGTTTGATTGGTGTTACCTGTAAACATGCAAATTACCTTGGACAGCATGCAGTAAAATATTAGACGTGTACTTTAACAGGCTTTGGATCTGTTGCACAGTCTGCCAAATAAATAGCATAAAGAGTAGATAGGGGGGTAGTTGGTTTGAGGTTTGCTGTCCTGGTGACCAGGACAGGCATCGCTATCTCTTTGCTCGTATCCCACATGGCACAGCCATCCTGTTGGCAGTGCCAGGGAGCTGAAGCCGGTCCCTCATCAGTGTAAACGGGGAGAGCTCCTGTGCAGCCCTGAAATGATGTGGCTTTCGCTGCAGCTGGGAATTTGGCACACTTACATTTATTGCTTAAGCTTGCAGTGCTCTTGGTGGCATGATTTAAAATTATCATGTAGAAGAGACTCCTCTTCTTCACCAGGCCTGTTGTCCTGCACCCTGCTTCAGGTAGCAGAGCTGGAGGGCAGCTCCTTCTCTCCATCTAAGACATACACAAGGACTTTTGGCGTATCACTCTGTCCCAGCTCCCATGACCGCACATGACCAAATCTGCATACTTTCCAAGCAACCTGAGGCATTGTCCAGAGTATGGATTGTCTCATATTTCTCAGACCTCAGATTTAATTTATATTGGGTTTGCTCCGGAGAAGAAAAGCAATCCAGACGTGGGGATCCAACACTTTCAGTTCACTGGCATAGCTGGTTTTTCTCTTTCCATCTTGAAAACTGGAAGTGCTTTGACTTACAAAGCAGAATGAGATAGGGTTGTGGGTGATAAGTTAAATACTCTCTTCTGTCAAAGGAACAGATGACTAGGCTCCTCTAGCTGTATCCATAGTGTATTACTTACTCTGGTGCAGGATAATGCCTGATCAAGGGGATGAGGATGTAATTGTACTTCTCATTTCTTGCTCATTTGTTGATGAGCAGGTAGAAAATATTTTAAGCTCTCTCTGTGAGTTGAATATTGGAAGCCACGCAGTACATAAAAATAATAATAGTCAATTTTATTTGTGGAGATAAAGTTGAATTGCCTTCGACAAGTAAAGGATGGTTTCAGCCATATTTCAAGAGGGTTATTTATCAGTGTCGTAAAATGGTGTGCTTGACTTTATTCTTTTAATGTATTTTACTTTTCCCCCAGTAGACTACTTTTGAAGGGGGCATTGATTGCTTCAATTAGAAAGACAGATAGCTTGTGGCTGGTGGCATCAGGCAAGTTGTCACATCATGCACTCTCCTAGGAGTCTTTGGGATGTAGCCTGAGCTGTGTTCTGGAGTCTCAGCTACAAGGATTTTATAGGAAACAAAAGATAAAATGTAAATAGAGCAATGTATAAACAAATACCCAAGAGACTAAAATTTTTTTTCAAACTGAAGTATTTGCAGCCAAAGAACATTGTACCAATTAGCAGGCTCTTAATTAAATTGCTTGTTTGATTTGCATCCAAATTATAGTTTGGACGTTATATAGGCTTTGATACCTTTTCATTAACTGCTCCTTTTGAGGAAAAAAACAACCCACTCAACTATTTTTCACTGAGTGTTTCAGAGGCCTGTGGCGTCACAAGGTGGAAAGGTCAATCATTTTTGTATCCATTTAAAGTCCATTATTGGGAGGCCACTACAACCTATCAGGCAACTCTCTTATTTTTCCAGTCAGTGATTCAGGAATCTATAGCTCTGTGCAGATAAATGGGATTTCATGGGTTTCTAAACTTCTTGCTTTATTGAAAAGCAGAATATTAACTGCTCCACTGACCAGCTGTCCATTAAAAACACAGGATATTTTTAGAAAATTGTTTGCCAATCAAATCCTACCAACATCTGTAGAGAGCCTTTTCAGTTTGTTTGTTTTATAAGCAAATGCTACAGCTGCTTTCCCACCTCCTTTGAAATATTCCCATTTACCTTCTCTCCACGTCTCTGTCCGTGTCTCAGGGCATTTTGAGGTATTGTAAGGAGCACAGCTTGTCAGCTGGAATTGTAAAACTGAGCTTTAACAAGTCCATTTGGTCCTAGTCCTTGCTGGTCTGTGCGACCCCCTGCTTTATTTGCTGTTCAGTGAAATTAGTGCTTTGCATTTTTTCCTGTTCCCAGGGCTAAATGGGCTCTGTTAGCCCTCGAGATGGCAGGCCAGGCACTAGGTTATCAGGGAGCTCCACACCTGGCTAATAACCCTCTGGGCTTGGGAACACACAGCCTGGCAAGGGCAAATGTGGAGAGTTCATTCTGGACTTGGAGCAGGCAACTTACTATGTCTCTCGGTGGCCAGTGAGCGCTTTAACTCATTGCTGCTAGCAAAGGCAGAGTGCCAGTACTTCTGTCCTTTGCATCCACTGGCACTACGGGGAAAATCCCAACTTCTGACCCCATAGATTTCAATGTTAGTGACAAGAATGTCCTCAGACTTCATACAGCTCTGTCAGCCCCACTGTCGTTCCTAGATGAGTGCCTCAATTGCTATGGATCAACAAATGCACCCATTTCTTTAAAATTACCCAGATTTGCTTTATTCTTCAGTGAAACAGGTCCTTCAAGTCTTCTGTCAGGTTCTGGCAAGCTGAGATTTCAGGAAGACTTGCAGATCCCCTTTCTCTGTGTGATGCCCCTGGATTTGGCTTGATGTCTCCCCTGGCACTGTAGCTTTTTGATCAGACGTGCCAAGTGATCCCATCTTTTCTGTGTATTTCAAAGCCGTAAAAATCAAAGAGAGAAGATACTTTCCATTTGCAAAATTCTTACAATTAAATGGTTTCACCTCTCTCTTTTGTTTTGCCATTTCATTTTAATGAATATTTTATAGAGATTATTTTTTCATAAGGCAAAAATATAAGACCTGCTCCAGCTTTTATGTCAGTGCAATGCCAACATTGTCACCTTATTTTACCCCATCAGATGAGATTCCATTGAAGTGGGCTCTCAGTTTAAAATAATTATGGGTTTTGTGGGTATATTGGAACAAGGTGCTGAAGAAAGTGGCATCGGCTAAAATTTTCCCCCCTTCCTTGCTTCACCTTTAATGACCTCTCTCCTTTTTGCTGCAGGGCATTGATTTCTGTCCTGGGCAGAATGTCTCTGGAGTGACAACACATACACAGGAGGAGCACAGTAATCTGCCGCTGCTTTTCCACCTGGGGAGGGACCCTGGAGAGAAGTACCCGTTAAGGTGAGCCAGTTAATGAATATGTGAAAACTCTGTGTTGTCATGTATGCTTTATATAATTCATTTGCCTTGGTAGCTGTTTCTTGCAGTCTGCTTGAAAATAGTCCCAGAAAGCCATTACTGGTGAGAGTAGTAAAAAGAAAGGAACAAATCTTTGTTTTCAAATGGTTAATGGGTGTGCACAGGTCCCTGGCTTGACTCATCAATCCAATCGTTGTTCTGTGTTCCTCTGTGCATTGGAATCTGTGGAAGGCAAACATGGTAACCCTCCAATCTCCTAGTCCCTGTTAAAGGAGCTTCTCCAGAGAGTCTTTAGCAAGAGGACTTTCTGCTCAGTCCTTTCCCCCCATTGAATTCTCCCAGCTGTCTGAATCCATTTTCCTTTAAGCCTACTATTGTAATATTTATCTCCAGCACACACTATGCCCTGAGAGATTTCTGTAAGGATTTATGTAGTCATCAGCCAGCACAGCCCACATATAAACCTGCCACGTCCAAAAAAGCTCCCAAGGTGTCCCCATCTCTCTCCTTCCTTCTACTGCCTGAGTTTTACCCTGTGGCAAAACTAGCTGCAAACCAGGGCATGCGACCTCATCCCTCACCGGTGGCTTGAACTCGGAGAGTGTGGAAATAAATAAAGAGAAAACTAGTGCTATGTGACCGCTTGCACAGAAATGGTTTTGTGCAGCAGCTTTAACAGAGATATGTTTTCTGAGCTGACAGGCCTGCAATTACTCAACTGTTTTAAATAATTGAGTGGATACACTCGCTCCGCTACTTTCAAAAGAACAGAGCCTGTGCTGTCCACTAAGTGTTTTCACGAGAGAGAGAAGGGGAGGAAAAATATTTTCACTTCTCTCTCACTTAACAGACAAGCACCCTAGAGGTGCATTACACATTGTATAAAGCTCTTCAGAAGCCCAGCACATTAGCTCTCGCTTTCTATTGTGTTTCAGCAATAATGAATAAAGCAAGTCTGCAGCTCTTGTATTTTAAATTCAACTCAGTGAGACTGCGCTACTGGGTTGGGATTCCAAATAAGACTATACCCTGTTTGGCTCAACAACTGTTTTATTTTAGGAAGATGAGTGAATAGAAATTACCTATTTTTTCCAAAAATCAAAGAAATGGGTAGTATTTGGTGAACTGTCATGTGCCTAATGTTTGCATTTTCTCTGAATTGAGGGAGAGGAGCTCTTCCCTAAGAGGTGTTTGCAGGACACCTGCTTCCCTGTTATTTAGATGTTTGCTACCACCACTGTGGATTAAGCATTGAAATTATTCTAGTGCTACATCTGCAATCATTTCTCATACGGTTCCATTGATTTTTTTGGACACTCACAAGCTGTTGCTTTGCCTGAATTTTATGGCAAGATTATGACATGATTATGGAAAGCTGTGATGTTGTTTAATATGCAGACCCTAATGGAAAACCTATTTTTAGTAAATGAATCTTCCTTTCTGCAGTACATTCTTTTGCTATTGTCTCCTTTCTGGTCACAGTAGAAAATTCATGGGAAGTGGATCTCCTATATCGAATGTGGTAATTAAATTATCCTCATTTGTGGAGCTGTTACTGTTGTGTATTTTTATTTAGCTTAATTATCCCCCTTGGCAGACAGCCTGTTGGGAGTCCTGACACTAATGTTTCTCAGAAGGCAATCCAGCATCCTCCTCCAAGCGTGCATCTGTCTGTCTGTACATGCTGGGTGTGCTCGTATCTCTTGTGCTCCAGCACAAGGTCTGTGTGTGTGCGCTCACTGCTCTCCATCTTGGCCAGGCTCCTTGGTTCATGAAGTGGCAGCCCTGGAGGAACAGGGTGTATCATAGAGCTCTTTTACCAGCTTGGCTCTTCTAGTGTGTCATTATGTTGCCAAAGCATTTAGAAAAATTTATGTTGCACCCGTGATTTATTGGTACCTTTCCCTCTTTTATTTAATTTACTTTCACCACTTTGCTTTGTTAAATCTTCACTGGATTATATTCATTTTTCTGTTGCTGTGAAAGAGCAGCATGGCACACCAGTGGTCTGTTCTCTCTGCCTGCTTTTCCTCATTTTTTATTTAATTTATTCCATATTTTAGTGCAGCCTTTTCTTCTCCCTAAAATGATTTTAATAATCTGTAGTAGCTCTTGATGTGCATTAGTTTGGAGTGGAATCACACTCAAAAACACCCGTAAGAGGTTTCATTGCCAGGCATCACACGCACCTCTGGAGATATTTACCACTTATATGTTTGGGCTCCCTCTAGGATCCTGGGGTATCTCACAGCCAGGGCATCCTGGAAATCAGTCAGCAGCAACATTCTGGACTTGCAGGGTGCTTATGTTCGGGTATGTTCATCTGAAGTGTCTTTTAGGTCATCACATAGTGCACACAAAGTGCTGTGTGACACTAAGAGACTTTTTCAAGGCTACAATTTCAGTTCATTTCAGAACATGTGAATTAGCCTTTTTAACCTTTTAATTCTTTGTTGGAGAACTGTCTGTTAAAGAGATAATTGAAGGTTCAAGTCCTTCAAGATCCAGAGACAGTGTGTAAAGCTTTCAGTTGCCTGGGTTTTGTGGTGAAGCAGGACAAGTCCTTCCTCTTCCTGACACCGTTTGCTGCATTTCCTGGAGCCTGCCTGGAAACAATATGAGCAAAAGTTGGTCTCCCACAGGATTGCTTTTCATACAGTGGAAACACTGGTCAGGCAATTACAGGCAAGTCCTGTCATCATGTTGAGGACAAGTCTGGCAGTTCTGAGCCATATGGCACCCTGCACTTATGTTCCCCTTCATGTAGGGCTGTGTGTGCATCCCTCTGCATGTCTGACTCTAGGTAAAGACCCTCCCAATAGGGTTGTGACTGTTCCTTCCAGCTGTTGCCCCTCTGTTTTTGACGAAACCGCTTACTGCACCGAAGCGTCCGTCAAAGGACACAGTTGTGTTTGCCCCTTTCACCTTGAAAGATGATTGCTGGTATTTCTTAGTCTGGAACTTTGCCCCAGCAATCCAAGAGCCTCACAGACTTTGCATTTTGTTTACTGGGATTCTTAGCAGTGCCAAATGTGTGTTACAAGTTCTCAAACTGCCTGAGCTTGCTCAAATGCTGGCTTATTTACATCATCGCATCAATGGGCTGGATGGAGCAAGATCCTGGTTCTGTAGGTAGTACTTGGGACTGACTCGCTCAGCACTAGCATCAGATGCATTCAACACAAAGTTCTTATTCCCCTCTCTCCTAAAAAGAGGAGGATGCTGGGATCCTAGTGTTGAGTAAAGCTTGTCACCATAGGACAAGCTCGACATTTGTATGGTGGCAGGATAATGTAGAGCATGAATGTGCCTGTAGGTACTGATGAGGCAAAGCTGGCATCTGGAGAGGTGCTTGTAATAAGAACACCTGCAATAGCAGGGTATGTATGAGCAATATATTTTAAAGAAGTGTTGGTGCTGGTAAATATTCTTTCTGTTCGTTGCCAAAGTTGGTAATGTAACTGCACTTACATAAGTAAGAGTTACCTTGTTTTCTAGTCCGTGTGTAGTGAGAAGTGAACTGTTTCTGTCTTTTGTCATCCAAGAGATTGACTAGATCTGTGTAGGCTGTAGGATAGAAGATCTCTCTTTTTTTATAGTTCTCCAGTTAAAAATATAAATAACATTGTGTGTTATGCACCACACAAAGCAGACGCATTTCTCTGAGTCTAAGCAGTAGTTTGTTTCCTCCCTAGATGCAATTACTAGAGGGTTTTTGCATCGCATAGAAACACTCAAACAGTGGGGAGCCTTTGTCACCAAATTTATCAGAATGCAGAGCTACAAGATGTGATAAGTCTTTTTGTTTACTAAATTCTGTTGTGTTTGGGGTACTGTGTGTCTGCTGAGTACCGCATGGGGAACTTGTTTCTGCATTCAAACCTTATGTGACAAATGCAGTGAAATTATCTTTTGGTTACTTCTTCACAGCCAGTAGTCAGTTGTATTGTCCAAGGCACACACTGCTATGTATACATGGCTGTACTAAATTACTTCATTGCCAGTCAGGAAGAACACAAATAATAATATATGGCAAAAGCTGGCACAGTTTAAAATGCATTTAACAAAATACCTAATGCAGAGTGAAGTAGAGGGAGTGTTTTGAGTCAGATGCCAAAGTTGCAAAAATAATTTATGACAGAAATCTCTGAAATTCTGTCCATTTGAGCCAGAGGTGCAAATGCTTAATAACAAGTCGGTACAGCATGCTCACGTGTTGTTGATGCTCTGGGTTAGTAGTGACTTCTGCTTTGAGCAATCGACCTCTGCTCAAAACTGAATGTACTTAATTTTGAACGTTGAAATACCTGCACTTTACTTAGGGCAATAGATTTGACTATGATGGAAAAAATGGAAGCTATAAGGCTTGGTTGATGAACATAATGATTTTAGAACACATTAATTAGCAAGAGAGCTCACAAGTGTCTATTTCAAGCAGATGGAAAATCCAGGAAATCATCAGAGAGGTAATTGCACTGGTTATGGAGCCAGAAAAGAAGAGCAGAAGCTCCTGAAGGGAAGCTAAAGGGAAAAGAATCTGATAGAAAAGTTGCCAGTCTCACCTTACTGATCGGGGCAGAAACCTCTCCATGGAGAAAAGAGAGAAGGTGCAAACAGGGCCGGGGCTGGGGGGGGGAGGGGTTGGGAAGTGTATAACAAAGCCAGAATCTTGCCCAGGGGAGAGTCTGACTCCTCATCTTGAAAAAGAAGGAAATGGCACCAGCTGCATTGCAGGAGCGAATTAGCTGCTGCCACAGGAGAGGTGGCATTGAGGAAAACTAAAACTGTGGAGGGAGTGGAGAGCTCTGGATAAAGAGACTCAGCGATGCCAGTGGAAAATATCCAGCGTCAACCACACAGTGCTGTATGCAGAAATGTTGTCAGAAGGATACAAGGCAGGTGTGACAGCCGATATGCAACCAGTTCTGGAGGGAAGAGGGCTGAAGGCAAATATGTCTGCAGAGGACAGTGCTAGCCTGGCGACTGAGAATGGAGGCAAACTTGTGTCTGAGACATCCATAGCTGCTTTTTACCCAGTCTGGGATCAGTGCTCTGTGTTGTGCTGTGCCATCTGATCCACCTGTAACTTGTGTTTAATCCTGACAGACCAGCAGCCTGCAGGTATTTTGATGAGTAACTGTCTAGACTAGAATGATGCTATATGAAAAGAAATATTGAAGTAAAAAGCCACAAGAACCAGTTTCAAAAATGCAAAATGCAGTTTGAAATGGACATTTTCTTCAGAGACAGGTCCAGGCAGTGCTACAGCCTCAGAGGATAGCATGAAGAACATATTGCTTAAATTATGATTTAGAAATACCAGTGAAGCAACTAACAGGCAGATCAGCTGGATAGTCGTTATTTTCTGTTGCCTGTTCACGCAGATACTAAGGCTTTACATAGCCACTCTGCATTTATCCCCTCTGCCATATGAATGGCGTGGTCACTCACAATGAAATCCAGCAGAAAGGCAGGATACTTGAAACCAGAGACTTGCAACTTCCATGAAAATGAGTGACCAGGTAGAGGATTTGCAGGACCACATCTTGCTGCAAGGAAAACTGTGGACACCCTTAGAGATTCCACACAGGTGAGAGTCATCGTCAGTACTCCCCATGGGGCATTTGCATCTGGGAGCCCTCTGGGTGCTGCTGGACCAGAGAGGTGAATTAGGATATGAGCAGCCTGGTGTTCTGTTTGATTCCTTTTTTTGCTTTGCTTTGGCCCCGTGGATCTTCCCAGTAATTGCAAGTCACTGTGTTTCACTAGCAGAGCCCCCAAACTGTTGTCTGCCTTATGTATTGTGCAGACTTTAAATTGCAAATAAACTTGATGATAGAAGGGAGGAACTGAGGAAGACTGAATAATAGGACAAGATCAAGACTTGGATACTACTGTGCTGAGCAGCCTCAAAGCACTGATAACTGATAAAATCAAATTACCTGAATCTGGGCGTATTTCACAATTAAAAATAATGTTTTTAATTAAAATAATTCCAGTGGAGAAGGAAGCAAAATATACTTCCTTCATTAGCCAAGTTTTATGCTCTTCCTATAGCTCCATGGTAAAACACACTATAAATCTGAAAGCTGCTATTAAGAGCCCACTGTCAGATTTCTATGAAGCACACTATATAATACCCATTTTCTTACATTACTCTCAATAATAACATAGTCCTGTTGCTCCCAGGACAGACGTTCTGCGCTGTGCCCGTATATGAATCATCAGGAAGAAGCATAAAACATCAAGATCTAGGGTGTTTTTTAATGCTGAAAATGCTCCTTAATTAGCTCTTTTTCCAGTCTATTTGAGGGTGCATTTATGATGGTGGAGAATCACCCTTTCCTTCTCTGTACAGCTCAGGATGCTGAAGGTGAAAGACTGACAACTGCAAGATTAAACCAGAGCTCTAACACTGCAAGCAGGGTGTGAGACAAACCCTCCTTCTAGACCTGAATTTTAGTGTAGGGCATGGTGGGGTTAATAGCAGAGCAGGTTACACTGGAGCTGTTTGCCTAGGGAGGAGGTGGGAACAGATTGCAAGGGCACAATTACACTAAATGAAGGAAGCACAGGCCACACCTGTGCCTGGGACCCAGTGCTCTCAATCCAGCCCTGATTGGATCTCCAGAGACTTCCTGGAGGTAAAGTGTCAATTAGTGTAATGACCCTGGACTTTGTCCACTCCGTTCGCTCATTCTGAGTGTGGAATAATTTCATGTACGCTGGGGGATCTCTTTTAGCAAACTCCTCACAACACCACCTGCTCACCCTCTCATTCTTCCACTGTTATTCCCAGCTCTCCTTCTGCAGGATTGTTGAACTAGAATACAAAATGCAGCGTGCCCCGGAGGCAATGAGCTCTGGATCTTCATGCAGACAATAATTCCCAAACACCTGTATAGATAATACAGGGGTTTTTTTTTAACAGAGGATGTAGCAAACCCTGCTCTTGCAGCCCAGTCCTGCACACACATTCAGGGAAATGATGGGACTCCGTGTAAAATAAGAGAGGTTCCCAGCTCTGGTAACAACTCAAACTGATTACCATGAAGTAATTATCCCCATCTTACACACAGATTAAAGGCAATCTTCTCTTGTAGATTTTGTCTCAAAATGCATTTCTTGCTTAGGGCTGGAGACAGCTTTAACACACACACACTCACCTCACCGTATGCATGCAGTAAGTATTAATACTTAAGAAATCGTGTCATGGGTATTGGATTGTGATGCACATTGTGGAGCTAAAGAGGTCTGAGTAAAACCCAAGCTCATCAGAGAGAGGCGTGGGGATCTTCATGGAAAACCAACCCCCACCTCCAGCAACACTGCTCTGTCTCAGTGGGTGACTCCAGTTTCACATGAATGCCAGCTGTGGGGCTGATGTCATCCTGTAGGCCTTGTGGTCCCCTGCGATGCATGGAGACTTGATACACGTCTGGATAAGGAAGATAGTTCATGTGTTCAACTGAGGCATCTGAAGACAATCTGTGATGATCTTCCAGTATTGAATGACACCTTACAGCACGGGGTCCGTCGCTGTCATGTACTTCAACACAAGGAAGACAGCTGCAATCGGATATGTTTTAAGCTAGTGTCAACAGGTTTAGCCAGCTTAAGAGCATGTTAAGCCCTACTGAGACAAGGTTTATAGGTTAGTGGTACGACTTGGAGTATAATCTATACATGTTCTTTAACTTTAGCTAGCTTTGTGCTTCTGTGAGAAGTGTGAGTCTTTTATACGTGCCAGGCTTTTGAGGAAGTCATTTGGCCTATACTAAATGCTGAAATAATCTAAAAGTATAGAAGCTGCAGGGGAGAGCAGTTCAAAACCACCAGGAGCTGAGGTTAGGCCAAGATTTCCTGTCACTGCTGAGCTAGCTGAAAAAGCCTGGAGTGTCCTGAACATGGGAATTAAAGCAAGATGATGATTTAAATGACTCCAGCCTACTTTGTTAAGACTGCAGCATTCACATGTCTTAGGTTGCTAATGAGCAACAATGCTGCGGATAAATGCAGTAGTTAAGATTATAGCAAAAAGCTTTTTTTCATTGCAACAGGACTGGCATTTTTGGAGCAAAAAGCAGCAGTCCTGACAAGATATTGTTTATCTTTCAACCAGACCACAGCTGTGTTTTCCACTGGTCTGTCCAGATTATTGCTAATTTGGAATCCTGTGTATGAAAAGCTGTTTCGATGGATGAAATTAGGCTATCTCTTTAGCACTTAAATATTTGCAAAGATAATGTGGAGTTTAATTAGTTAGCAGCAACATTCATCTTATGGGTCCACTTGCAAAAGATCTTAAATGCTGGAGAGATGACACAAGTATGTGACAGAAATAAACACATTTGATAGTTACAAGAGCAGCAGGAGGAGGCATTAAATTATTTGATATGTGGAGTATCTGTTAGACTCTAACAATTGATTAAAATATGTAATAAGTCATACTAATCCTTAATATGAGAATCTTAATAAAGTGTGATTAGCTCAGGTTTGGAAGAGCTTTCAAATCCTGGCACAATAGGTGCATTAGAAATCTAAAACACTGAAATACATGTGTCTCCCTAAACTGTGTTTCATTTCAGTTTTCATCACTGGAGTGCGTAGGCTTTAAAATATTTTTGGCTCCCCTGTATTGTCCAGTCTCAGCTCAGATGTCCAACACACTGTGTGCATGCCTGGCTCTCGCCTTTTAGGCAGGCTCCCTTGGTGTATTTGTCTTTGAAGCCTTTTCTCTCTGTATGCAGATTCTCCTGTCCTCTGTGTGTCAACGCAGGTTAGCTTTAAACCTTCTCCACCTCTGAAAAAAAAACCAACAACCTTGGTTTGATTTTTTTCAAGCATGCTGCCCAGACACTTGAAATGTGACCAGAAGGCTTCCAGATAAAATCTCGCCAAACTGAAAGGCTATTGTGCCACCAGGATGCAACACTGAGCCAAGTGATTGCTGCCTGGAGTGTCCTCACCAGGGTGAGTCATAGATGTCTTTGGCAACTCCCAGACTTCTGCCTGGCCCTGTTTTCAGCACTTCTTTGGGGCAGTGCAGGAGTAAGAGGCTGACTGCTGTGAGAGCTAAGGTGGGATGCATGAGGAGAGGAGCAGGCAAATTCGAGAGCTCTGAAAGAAGAGCCTGAATATCAGGGTGGTCCTGCTGATAGCCTCTCCACCAGGATACAGCTAGCTGGGTGTGAGAGCAACAGATTAGTTTGCTTGAGCTTGTCATTTCAAATTCCCTTCCGGTTCTCTATCAGCAAAGCTCAGGCCCATCCCCACAATCAGCTTCTCTCTTGGATGGTTGCCGAGATGTGATATTTATAGGGTTTACTGGAAACTGTTGGCACATTACTGGGCTTCAAAATGTGATTGTTTTTCAAAGAAGGAAATTAGCTGGAGTGTGGGGCTGGTGGCCAGCTTGGACCGTAAGCAAAGGGAGCCTGAGGTCAGAACCAAGCTGCATTGTTTCTTTTATCTTCAGAAGGAACTTGGCTGCTCTCCTTTTTTAAGTGACTCTTAATGCTATGGACAAAATGAGATCATTGGGTAGTAATTCTCCATTTTAGAAATACTTGAGGTATTAGTGAAGTGCACTCTGAACCACTTAAACAAGTACCTACTGGAGTAATCGGGTGGATAAAAATCTGGTAATTTATAACCCTGTATGAGGGTTTGGAGCATGACAGATGGGTCCCAGCTTGGAATAATAAAGCTGTAATGGAAGAATGTAGATGGGGCAGAACCCAGGGGTGGATGTTGCGAAATTAAGGAGATATTCTTGTCTTGGGCAAGTCACTTCTATTCTTCTTCCTGTTTGCATAATATTAGTTCATCTTACTTGATTATTGTGAGGTTTTACTAATCCACGGTTGTATTTGAAACTGTTAACTTGCAAACACTCTTGAAATACAAAGCATTAACATTACCTTCATTTCTTCTGTGTAATGGGCATGTTTCAGAAAAAACACTTGAAAGAGTGGAGGATGAATGTGCAGAATGCTGGGTGACCACTTGTGTGACACACTGGAAGGATCATCATGGCAAACTTGTTTATGGACTAACGTATCTGTCAAGGTGTTTGCCCTGTGTCTAGGAAGTGTCCCTTGATAATCATTTAGGGCACAGACTGAGGACAACCCCAAAAGTGCCTTTCTGTGTACACGCAGCTTTTGCCAGCAAGTTCCCTCTTGGGAATCAACATGTGCTTGCAGCGTATCTGCCTGACTATGAAATGATGAAGTTTGGCCCACTAAGAGTAGCATTTTTCAAAGCTGAAGCCCTGTGCTGAGAGGTGATCTGCCAGGAGCCATGTGCTTCTTTACTGGGGAGGGCAGGCTGTCTGCTGTCCTTGCTGCACTAAGCAGCACATCTCAGACTCACAGCCTCCAGGCCCAGCCAGGATGGACTCTGTCAGGCCAGATGCTTCATTCCCCTACAGACCCGTGGGCAATTAGTGTCAACTGCATGTTTACGTGCTCTTCTCCTTCTCTGCAGCCCAGGAAGAGTCTTCTGACCTAGCTTAGTGATGCAGACGCTGTAACGATGCTGTGCCCCATTAATAACTTCTGTATGTTTTTCACATTCTAGTTTTGCCAGCGATGAATATCAAAGGGTTATGCAGCAAATATATTTTGTTGTCCAGCAGCACAAAACGACCCTGGTGCCAGGGGAGCCACAGCTTAACGTGTGCGACAAGGCCGTCATGGTGAGTGGTTAAAGCATAAATACATCCAAGAATTCTTAGCTTAAAATATATATTGTAAAGCCTTTTAAAATGTCAGCTAATGCTGGGAAGGGATGGAAAAGAGGTGTATGCTTCCCCATGTGAAGGACTGTGTTACCTGTGGAACACAGTGGTATAGGAAGGCTTATACAGAGTGGGATTAGGTCTGGGAAGTCTATGAACATGCTGTGACAAACTCTGTGGCTTCCTTCCTTAGAGATATCGCAGTATCTACACCTGTAGATCCTTCTCCTTTCTGATCCTCTTCTGCTAATCTCAAAAGTCCTTTGTGTTTTGAGTGGTGGGACCAGGACAGTGGCTATTTTTAGGGGGGGAGGTATCTTTGGTCTCGTTTGCTCTCCTCCAATTCCACCCACTTGTGACTTTTCCAAACTCTTTATGGCTTGACACATGACAAAAATTTTCAATTCTGTTTTCTGTTTAAAGTTGCATGTTGGAAAGTTACAGTTTGGCTTCCCTGTCAAATGCTGCTTGGTTTGTTGAGAACCCAGGAAAGAAACTGGATAGTTTGTAGGAGGTAAATTTGTCAGATGACAAGAGTGTGTTACACTAAGTGGATGTGCCTGTAGACTGACACAAAATAGTAACAGGCGAGATCTGATGCTGTAATAATCTTCTGAAACAGTCAGTACCTGCTGCTTCGGCTCTATCTCCAGACAGATAGAAAAGTACAAAATGTGGAGCTCTGTCTCCTTAATAAAAAGCTTTTTTAGCTTTGTAACATCTTTTTGGTTTGGATGTTAAAAGGGAAAATTTTGTAGGACCGTTGTTTCTGTGTTATTTTCTTTCGTTATTCAACTTTTCCTTTAATAAACACTGTTCTTTGCTCCTCTGGGACCTTTTGGGATCAGGAAATCTCCCCAGTGCCTGGCTGCTGCCAGAGACCTTCATTGGAAAGGCATTTCTTCCGTGCTAACTGCAGCTCCAAAAGTGATTCATAAATTGTAGGTAAATTGTCCTGTTCTGTGACTACCCCAGGGCAGCGCATTTAGGTGCTGTGAAAACATCTGACATCCCTGTTTGTCAACAGCGTCTTTGGGTTGTATAATGGAAACAGTGCTGGACTGGAGGTCCTGTACTTCGTCCTATAAGCCAGCCCTCTCCTTGGGACTATTGAGAGTCGGTCTTTCCCCAAACATGCCTTGTTCTATCTCAGCTGGCTTCAAAGTTCTGCAGACCGTGAGCTTGGCCAAGCCCAGTTATGCCTGCAAAGTCTATGAGCAGAGGCAGCTAACAGCTGCCTCAGTGCTTGGCCAAGCTCAAATCAGATCATTGAGGCTGTCTGAGGGAAAAAACCATCTCTGGTGGACCAGGGGTTATTCTAATCCCAGGAGAAATATTCAAATCCCCACAGGAAGCTTTTTTACACTGAATTCTCTATTCTGTGTAAACTCCTAGCAGGCTAATTACACAATCACAAAGCTAAAATAAACAGTTAACAAATTATTGCCTTTTGAGATGAGAAATGAAGATAAGCAGTTCATTTTGGAGTGATAGTATTGCTGGGGCTGACTGGGCCCTACATCAGTCTTTGGAGGATGTGGGGCGATAAATATCATCTACTACTACTGTGCCTAACACTACCTTCTAAATTCTGTCACCTATTTATTTGATATCAGTATTTAATATCCTTCCTGTGGCAGAGGAGAAGGATTGTCTTGACTTATCCATAAGCAAAGCAGATGGATCATTTTGTAGCTACTGCGGTCTTGGGATTGATGTAAGCGCAGCAGTGTCAGCCCTCCCGAGCAGGGGAACTGTTTGTTGGCCCATCTGTGGTGTATCCCACCAGCAGTGCAGTTGAAGCTCCTGCAGAGCCAGTTCTGCTGTGTTTCCCTCCTGTGGAAGTGTAGGAGAAATTACTCTGTGCAGTGGAGCCGTGCTGGCTTGACTGCGTGTTTGACTTGCAGCACACATGGTGTCCTCAGGGCTCTCAGTATTTCAAGCACAGATCCAGGAAAGCCGCCTTGCAGATACAATTGTTTGGATATTTTTTTCAAAATAACAAACATTTTGTTTGTTTCTTTGGATCTCTGTTACCTCTACGGAGTGGTCAAGCATCTGAAATGTCCAGCAGTGGTTGCTCATTTTAAAATTGAGAAGCAGATTTAGAAAACAGCATTCATTGTTCTGAAACCATCTGGAGCTCTTATTGGAGTGAGGTGCCTTCCGCCAAAGCTTCCCTCTGTGGCCTGCTCTTTCTGCAGTCATAGCTGGTGTCTCACTGCCATCTGTTGTCGACTGTATGGAATAGAAACCTGCCCTGGCATTTTTTTCTTTTAGTCTATAGTTTAATTTCAAGAAAACGTTAGTGGGTAGTTATAAATGGGTAGTAAGAAAAAGGGTAGTAATAAAAGGCAGTTGGTCAGAGCTGAACTGACCTTCAGGAGGTGACAGCAGGAATCTCCCATGGATGGACAGACCTTGAGAGAGGAAGGAAAAATATGAACATAAAAGATTTCTGAAGGCAGAATGGGAATTGTAACCTGCCATTCATGTTACTGCTCTCCCAAATTTTAAGTGACAAAATCCGATTATATTGAAAAAGTTTTTATCCAGACTCCTTCCTTCATTAATCCCTTTGGAAGCTGGTTTACGGTGGGTTTCCTTGCTGATATTGTTTCTCTCTTGCACACATACTGGAGAAAGGGAGTTCAAGAAACATGGAAACGGGAGGCGAATGGTTTTGGTCTACACGCACTGAAGTAGTTGTCTCATAAATGCCTCCTACTCCATCTGTTCATGAATTCATCCATCAAAATGCTCATTAAAATACAGGCATTCTTATCTCTCTCACACCCTTGGCCTTCTGTTGCTTTTTTCTTATTTTCTCAAGAAAGTGCATGGATATCTTAGTACTAAGAATGAGAACTCTTCTGGATCCTAGGAAAGTGGGAGTTTTCCCCAAAACTTCGTGGTCTCGTTGCTCCATGCTGCTATAAGAAAGAGAGGAAGGTAACCAGAGTCCCACCAGACTGTATTTGTACAGGAGAGAGCACTGTAACCCAGAAGAGGGAATCATCTACTACGGAAGAATTTGTAGTCTTTCGTAAAGCTGTTTTTGAATGATTGGAATCAGGAAGTTGATGAGCCCAGAAGCATCAACTTCAAGAAGGATTTCATTTTTCAAGCAGGACATAAGATCATCTTTGTGAAAAATCAGAAGATGTGGGTTAGGGTACAGGGCTTAGCAACTACTTTATGCGAATCGTTTTTCTGTATGGTTTTTGTTTGTTTTTAACAGAATTGGTCTCCCCCAGGCTGTGAGAAGCTAGGGAAATGCCTGACACCGCCTGAGTCTGACCCTAAGAAGTGCTTTTGGCCTCATTGATCTTCCCTGCAGTCCTCAAGAGCTACACAGAAAAGCTATAACCAGCCGGACATACAGTTTACAGTGCATGTCTTCTCATGTTGGCACTCCTGTTTACACAGGAAGGGTGTGATGTATGTATGATATCATCATTTGCTCTTCCAAAAGGGCCAGTGTTTATATTGCTAGTGCTCCGGGTTTAGCCTATACTCTTGTGCTGTTTCAGTTGTTTCCGTAAATGGTAACTTTTCAGTGCAGACTGTTTCAACTATAAAAGCTCTCTGGACAACTAGAACTCTGCTGTAACCTTCGAAATGTCATGGATGCACCTTTCATCTTGCTCCTTCCACCCAACCTACTCTCAAGTCATTGGTCGTTAGGATGCCCCAACAGCAATCATGGGGAAAGTTCAGGAAACTTGCAGCCGCCAGAAAGCCCTGCCCAAACTGCCTTTGTTTTATTTGCCTGTAACTTGTTGTTTTAACATTTGGCTTCCATTGCGAACTCTTTGGACACCAACTTGTTTTCCCTTTCTTCCTAAACTTTTGAGTACTGGGTGCAGCTGTATGGCCTAGACCTCTGCTGTGCATTACTGGGTGCAAACAAGCACTCCCTTCTGTTCTCAACAAAGGGACTGGCTCCATGGAGGAGAGCAACCTTCTCTTCCTTCGATCTGCAGCTGCAAACATTCCTTAGTTAATAGTATAAAGAAATTTGAAAATGGTGCTCATGTAAGTGTTGTCTCATTGATGGTGTGCAGGATATTCTCAGGACACTGGGCATTAGTTGTTCATTTATGGGGTTTTCTTCATTTCCAAAAATCTGGGTCCAAATATGGTTTAAGTCACGCTTCTGGTCTCATGATCTGGGCCCAGCCAACTGCAGGCTCATAAATGCCCGTTTACATCAGATGTTAACTCTTGACCCTGTTTCCAGTGTGTGCTCTCTGAGGAATTCTCCTTGTGCAAACTTTCCATAGCCTGGGTGTAGCGCTTCTTTAAAAAGCGTTCATGGTAGATGCCGATCCTTTGCACAATTTCACATTGCAAATTTCCCATCTGCTTTTGAGCCTGTTTCACGCCCTTTACAATTGCTAACAAATGTGTCTCGAACAGAGCCGAGGAAGGTTGCTGTGGGGCTTCAGTGGGGTAGATAGAAGCAACCCCAAAATGCTGATTGCACCACCAACAGCTCCACTTCTACCCCTCCAGTGTTTCATTCACTCCAGAGGCGCTCTCCGCATGGCATTGTGCTGCCTTGGGGAAGTCAAACTACTCTATACCTGTAAATAGCCCTAATTCCTTCCCAAGGAAACCTTGGGGCTTGCTTGAGATGAGTTGAGAGCTCTGCTTCTGTGGTAACTGCTGTGCTGCTGCCTGCTACAGGCTCCTCGGCTGTTTGTTCTTGCCCTCCCTGTAATCCCAAATGCTCTCATTCTCTCCATTCCCATGGTTTATGCTACCTGTAATCCCCTCCACAGTAATTCCTCCTGTATATCTCATGAAGCTGGATAATCCTATAAGATTGCAATAAGAACAGCACTTGAGTCAGCTCTTGCTGTTCCACCTACCAGAAATTACAGCCAGCATTTCATCGGCTGGCAGAGCCTCTGAATCTCTCTACTTGCACATCTGTAAATGGTATTTGTTTATAGTCCTAATGTCTTAGCTGCCCTATGATGGTCCTAATTGTCCTTCCAGGATATCAAAGCATTTTCAGTTTATCCGTAACAATGCTCCTTGTTTTGACATAGTGCGGATAGCTCCAATCTTAAAAAATTCTCATCAGCCTGTTCTTCAGTGATGTTATGTGAGGAGGACTGGCAGGAGGCTCTGCAGCAGTTGTGTGCATCTGTCAGCACAGGAGGCTGGACAAAACCCATAGTTTCCAATTTTCTGGGTCTGGTCCACCTCTGCTTTAGTGCTTCTGTCCCCTAGAATTGTTCAGAGCCCTGCAGTCCATGATGAGGCCCTGGTCCAGGTTGCCCAGGGAAGTTGTGGCTGCCCCATCCCTGGAGGTGTTCAAGGCCAGGCTGGATGGGGCCTTGGGCAGCCTGGTCTGGTGAGAGGTGTCCCTGCCCGTGACGGGGGGTTGAAATTAGATGCTCTTTAAGGTCCCTTCCAACTCAAACTGTTCTATGATTCTATGTTTATCAGCAGATAAAGATACCACCAGAGGAGGGAGTCTGTCACTGCAACTCCCGGAAGGTCCTTGTCAGCCCTCAAATAGCGAACGCGTCTGCTGCAAACTGAAACAGTGCTTTGTCTTTCTACATGCTGCTTTTAAAAGGTCACATCACAGGATCGCTGCTCATCGTCTGAGCGCTAGCCTGGACACGTTCAGTTTGTAGGATTTGCAGTACGCACATCGTGAGCTTACTGGATGCCTGCTACCCTGTGTCGCCTGCCTGCCTGACTGCCACTTTGATCTTTACTCTTTCTCAGCTTGCAGTTTTGATGATACTGCTTTTCCCCAATCTGTGCAACTTGCTTAGACAAGCCATCCTGTTCTTAGCACACATGGTGTTTGTCAGGTTACCCAGCGCACCCAGTCCTCATTCCTCATTGGAGTAACCTCTCAGAGCATAGATACTGGAAGTAAACTTTGCACTAGAAAGATGGCTGCTGTAAGTGAGTTGACCTGATGTCTGTTTATTATCTACTTCGTGTCCATTTATTGTAAGAGAACAAAGCTTAATGTGAAGACGCTAATGCTTTAAATTTAAATCAAAGTAGTAGTTTTACAGCTGGATAACCAGGAAGAATTTTAGATCAATGGATTTCCCAAAGATATACAGATTTTAAAGTTGTGAGCTGAAGAAGTAATGAAGAAAAATAAACTAAATTATCAGAAATGCATTATACTCTTTGTCTGTGCGCACCTGTAAGACAACTGAATAACACCTTGCTTTGGGACAATCTCACAGATAGGCATTCTAGATCATGGGACTGACTTGGGTTAAAAATAGCTTGTTTTGTTTTCCCTGTATTATTTTTAACGTGGATCAATTTTCCAGCCCACACAACTGCCCAAGTGCAATTCAGAGGCTGGTGTGGGGAGCGGGTGAGGCTGCATCCACCAGCGCGGCCATAGGGCTGAGCGCTGCCAGCCTGCAGCAATAGTGTGGGGCAGCTCAAAAACACCGATACGCGCCTTGGATCACAAAGCAGCCAGCATGTGTTACCACATCTGCCCTAATTATCCTGAGCCACTGATCTGGAGTCAGTCTGTATGACAGCAGCCTGGTTTTGTGAACTGCCTGTACTGGAGCAGGGGATGGTTTTGCCAAGGCTGCCTGTGGGACGTGTCTGCGGTTGTGTGTGCAGTGGCAGTTGACAGAGGAGTGGGTTTGGTAGGGCTTACAGTTTAGTCGGGTACCTGCAGCCACGGAGCTGGTTTGTGGTGGCTTCCTTTTTCGTGCTGCAAGACGTAAGAGCTAAAGGAAAGATGATGTCTGTCTAAGACTGCTGCTATGTAATGCTTCTTTCTTTATATTTAAATATGTCTGCTAATTGCTAAAAGCTTAATATCTGCTTGGGCTAAGAGTCCAAGGAATTTCCTTCTTGCCTTTAATTTCCAATTAGCCTAGCCTCTCAAGTCTCCCTGCTCTGTGCCCCTGAGGCTGTGTTATCATCCGACCTTCCATGCAGAGAAGCTTCTGAAATTGATGTAACTAATAATCGTGCAAAAAAGTCCTACTGCATTTACAGTCTATGGCTGCAAAAATGGAGCCTTGATTTAAAATCCTGCGGCGACAAATGGATTATTTCGGTGGCAAATTAGTCTCTGTGGACCAACAATTTGGGGATCTGAACAGTGGAATTGGAAACCAGAAGATCAATTCCAAACACTTAGAGCCAAGGTTAATGCCCTGCAAACTGTATTGAGTGCAGTGATGAAAGATAACATGCCTCTGCATTTCAAGTGGGAAGCCAAGGAACACAGCATTAAAAGTGAAAATGGGCAAGTTCGGAGCGAGAGCAAGTGATATCCACGTATTTGCTAATAAAACGTCACAGTGTGTCTGGGGACTGAGTTTTCAGGCAAGTACTAAGGATGACAGTGGGCTTTTACTAAAGAAGCTGGAACTAATATCACTGAAACTTGGGGACACTCGCTGCTGTGTGGAAGCTGGCAGTTCTCAGTACCTGTCATGACAAGCCATACCCAAACATGGTGAACAGCTTCCAAAAGCCTCCTGGTTTCACATAAAGCGAAGCAGATGAGATGAGGATCTCCTGAAGGTTGGAGAATACTGGTTTTTTCTAGTAAGGACATCTTTGCAGTCATCATGCAAAATAATTTCAGCAGCTGAAGAAGGACCTTTTGAAGGTGAGAGTGGTTTGAATTGGGGCATTGAAGGGGAAGGCAGAGCTGGGAGGGTGTTAATTGTCTGCAGAGTTGCCAGTAGCCTCTTCAGCACAGCTAGAGGAGAAATCTCTCCCTGCGGATCTTGCTGTTGTACTCAGCACTGGGAGACTTTACAAACTACATGCACCTGTACTCTCCAAGAGTTGCTCTTGAGCATTTGTTCAGTATCCAAGTAACTGCTTTGCAGTTAGAGTGGCTTGTTTTCCATTTCTCTTAACAGTTACAATACTTGGAAATAGACTTTTGCTTTTGTTTTCTGATAGTACTTGATGTGAGGTTTTCATATGTTATCAGAAGGCGACACAGCAGTGCCTCTTGAGTTAAACTATTAGTTTTTGAGAACAGTTGTACGGGAAGAACTTTTTTTTTGCTTTGGAAACAAACTGTTTAAAATGCCAGGAAAAGACTCCACTTGACTGTTTTCTTTATTTCTCCTTCCACCATTTATAATTCTGTTGTTGCTTGAAGTCTAGCTTGGATTATATACATCCTAGATAAAAGTGGATCCCTAGCCAAAAGGCTGTGGTCTCTTAGGAATGAAAAAAAACTTCCATCCAACTTCTCAAGAGAGGCAATCTGGCAGCCCTCTATGCCTTTGTCCCTCTTGGAGTCACTTAATATCCTTCTGGGCGATATGTAGGTTGGTAGCACGATTCCCATCAGAGAGGGATCAGGGTTGAAAAGCCCATTGGCCTGTTTGCAAGCAGTGCGGAATGTATGCCAAATCCATTTGCTCTGGATTGAACTCAAAATCCCCTCCCAGCTCACCAGGCTGGCCCAAAAGAGAAGGGGTTTCTGTCTTCTCCAGGAGCCTGATCTATCCCGCTGCAGTGAGCAGGAGATGCTGGATTTGGTTCTGTGCAAACAATGAGGCTGTGGAAGGGCAGATCTGGTTTGCAAGGTTTTGCTTCTTTTAGTGGGGACAAAACTAGCTCATTTTTCAGTACAGATACTTCAGTCCTGAGCCCAGGGAGCTGGCTGGGGAACTGCATTCTTCTGCTGTTGAAATAAGATATTTCAAATCTGTTTTTAAAAAAATGGGTTTAAAGTGCATGTGTTTCTAAAGCTGAAATTGAAATGAAACGTTCCAGTGGATTTGAAAGGAAATTTTAGTTCTCATTTCCCCTTGTGGGTATGTTGAAATTTTGGGCATTTTGTTCCACTTCACACTGAAGTTTTAAAATCCTTAACGGAACAGAAACTTCCATGCTCAGCACAGCTCTTCTAATTGCCTGGTTAAGCTGATTAGAGCAAGCTCTCAAGCTAAAATACCCCAAATTTCTGTGTTCACCAGCTAATAACATCTCTCTTACCAAGCTTTCAAAGCACTTTTAAATCACTGGTTACTTCCGTGTTCAAAAGAGAAGCGAAGCCAGTGTCCCCCTTCTGCAACAGCCACTGCAGGGTCCAGATCTGAGGCGTGGTTCCTCTGCCAGGCACAGAACAGCCCTAAACTTCTCTGAGCCGCAGGCGGATGTTGAGACACCTCCTCACTGATATTCCAGAGCCGAAGTCCTTTGACATCACATTTGGAAAGTGGTCCTAGGAAAGTTCTTTTCAGATGGAAATTGCAGTAGGAGTCAGCGCTGTTGTTTGAAAGGTTGAACGATTACAGGGAAAACTAATTTACTTTGGACATTAAAAACCAGTTTGTACTGGTAGGTGCAATCCACATCCTTTGAAACAGAGAATTAATGAGGTGAAGTTCTGACAAGGAAGTGAGAAATGTTTTTTAAACCTGAGCTGACATGTGGCATAATTTCTGGCAGCTGTATCAGTGCTAGTCCAGTTTGGTGTAACGTTTATGCTCTTCTTGGCAGAACTGATGGTGTCTAAGAGGCCTGATCCCACATCAGAGGAGGAGTGATCCCTCCAGCTGCTTTTTCACCTGGCTGCTGGACACGAAGAGACTGGTGGAGGCCCTCAGCAGCTTGTTCTGGTGAGAATTGCTGGTTTGCCTGGGCTCAGTTGGCATGAAGGGACTGGGAACCTCGCTTAGCTTCAAGAAAAACATGTGATGTCTTCTGCTGATAGCAGTGGTGATTGTGTAGGAGGGTCACAAACAAGAAAAGTGTAGTGAAGACCTCAGCTTACAGCTCCTCCATTAATGAGAGGCAGAAGGCAGGGGTGCTTGGTGTTTGCACCACAGGCAGACTGCAAAAGAGCCCTCTCCCAACTCCTACTTATTTCCATGGGTAAGCAGAATAAATTCCATTGCTTCCATCCACCAGGAAGAAAAGGAGTTGCTGGAGTAGCTCATTGTCTGCTGTCGTGGTTGGTAAGGTTACAAAAGAAACTCTTCCAGCTCATCTGAGGGAGTGAGGGTGTTGTGAAGACCCTGTTCCAGTGGAAGACTGTGGTTTTTGTCTGTGTTTGCTTCACTGGAACAGCTGCTAGAGAGGATTTTTCTGGTGCCAAAAAGATAATCTGACTTCAGGGAAAATCTTAGTCTGTAAGGGAATGGTTGTAAAAGGAGACACGTTGACCTCCTGTGCAGGCTGTCTCGGGCAATAGAGAGCATAACAAGTAGGGGAGCAACCTTTGCACTGGCCTTCAGCTTGTCTCCCTTTGCACCTCAGGCAGACACCCATTAAACAGGAGTCTTTTGCTGTCTGTAGATAAATCAGGAATAAAATAGACCAGTGGAGGATTCAGAATTCAGAGTAAATGATCCCCAAGGGTTTTCACCAGGCGCAGGGAACTACATAATGACACAGGATGTGTTGGATGCTGCGGTGCAGGCGGAATTGTGTCTCTCTCAAGCCATGCTGTGCATATAAGCTCATCATGGCTAAGCTAGAGACCAGCTTCCCCTCCTGTTGGCTGCTCCTCCTGTGTGAAACCCATTTCTCAAAGCAAGGAGGACCCACAGGGCTGTTGGGAGTGACTGATCAAGCAAAAGTAGAAGAAAAGCTCTGCATTAGTTACCAGGTTACTGCAGCCCTGAGCATCCAGTGCACAGGGTCCTCATCAAATCACTGCAAAATACCTGGAGAGCTGCTGGCAAACTGTCAGAAGCCTCCAAGATGAGCCCTAACGGCTGTCCAGAGGGTGCGGAGCTGAAGCTGTTCCTATCACAGCTACGACCAGCAGGCACTGAGCTTGGCCTGGGGTATTGCGTGCTGGAACTGCCTTTGGTTTCTGCAGCAGGCTGTACCCAGATGCATTTGGACCAGATCCAAGCCATATTTGCTAACATAAGAGGAGATCTGTACTCATTCAGCAGTTCATCCCCAGCCTACAATGAATTTTGCATGGGCAAACAGCTATGTAAGCATCAGGCAACAGTAGATACGAGCTGTCTGAGAGCTCCCTGACCTGCTGTATGAATGAGTGACACCAGGAGGTACTGAGCTGTTAGCCCAGGACGAGGGCACTGCAACTGGCTGTGTTATCAACGCCTAGGAGGGTAATCCAAGCCAACAGTCTTAACAAACACAAAATGCAGTTGCAGGGGTTCACAAGAGGTGATGAGGAACAGAAAAGCAGGAAACAGAATCATAGAATCACTAGGTTAGAAAAGACTTTTAGGATCATCGAGTCCAACCATTCCTATCAAACACTAAACCATGTCCTTCAGCACCTCATCCACCCATCTTCTAAACACCTCCAGGGATGGGGACTGGACCACCTCCCTGGGCAGGTGTTCCAGTGCCCAATGACCCTTTCTATGAAAATTTTTTCCTAATGTCCAGCCTGAACATCCGCTGTCGGACCTTGAGGCCATTCCCTCTCGTCCTGTCACCTGTCACTTGGCAGAAGAGCCCAGCTCCCTCCTCTCCACAACCTCCTTTCAGGGAGTTGGAGAGAGCAATGAGGTCTCCCCTCAGTCTCCTCTTCTCCAGGCTAAACAACCCCAGCTCTCTCAGCCGTTCCTCATAAGGCCTGTTCTCCAGCCCCTTCACCAGCTTTGTCGCTCTTCTCTGGACTCGCTCCAGAGCCTCAACATCCTTCTTGTGGTGAGGGGCCCAGAACTGCACACAGGATTCGAGAAGCGGTCTCACCAGTTCCCAGTACAGAGGTAGAATAACCTCCTTGGACCTACTGGCCATGCCATTTCTGATCCAAGCCAAGATGCCATTGACCTTCTTGGCCACCTCATTGCTCTCTCCAGCTACCTGAAAGAAGGTTATGGAGAAGAGGGAGCTGGGCTCTTCTCCCAAGGGACAGGGGACAGGACGAGAGGGAATGGCCTCAAGCTCCGCCAGGGGAGGTTCAGGCTGGACATTGGGGAAAAAATGTTTCACAGACAGGGTCATTAGGCCCTGGAACAGCTGCCCAGGGAGGGGGTGGAGTCCCCATCCCTGGAGGTGTTTAAGGCACGGGTGGACGAGGTGCTGAGGGACATGGGTTAGTGACTGATGGGAATGGTTGGATTCGATGATCCTGTGGGTCCTTTCCAACCTTGTGATTCTGTGACTCTGTGAGGCGAATCAGAGCTCCATGCCCACGGGGACAAACACTCCGCGCCCGTGGTAACCGTAGCCCCGTGCCCGGGGCGGCCCCGGCTGGGGGCGGTGCAGGCGGCGGCTCCGCCCGGTGCGCGGTGCGCGGTGCGCAGAGCGGGGCGGCCATGGGCGAGGAGCGGCTGCGGCTGGTGCGGGACCGCGTGCGGCCCTTCCCGGACTTCCCCATGCCCGGAGTGCTGTTCCGGTACGGGAGGGAGAATGGGGTGGGGATGGAGGATGAGATGGGGCCAGGGCTGGGGAATGGGGTACGGAGTGGGGATGGGATGGCATGGGATGGTGAGTGGGGTGGGGTGGTGCGTGCGGTGGGGTGGGATGGGATGGGATGGGGAGTGGGGAATAGAATGGGGACAGGGGATGGGATGAAAATGGGGTGAGGAATGGGATGTGGCCAGGGAATGGGATGGGGATTAGGATGGGTTGGGGCCAGGGAATGGGATGAGGATGGGATGTGGGGAATAGGGTGAGGTTGGGGAATAGGGTGGAATGGGGAGTGGGGAATGGGGTGAGGATGAGGAATGGTGTGAGGATGGGAGTGGGGAATGGGGTGAGGATGGGGAATGGGATGGAATGGGGATGGGGACGGGGACATGGGATAGGATGTGTATGCAGTAGAAGAGATGGGGATGGGATGGAATTGGAGAGAGGGATGTGGATGAAGATGGGGGGGAAAGGGCAGAACGGGCTTTCTGCCAGCTCCTTTTCATCCACCTGGCTCCCGTCCTTCACCTTGGCTGCTCCTGTCAGCACAAGGCAGGACCCACTTCCGCTGGGTTTAGCAGCTTGCTTGGGTGCACTCCTGGGAGCCAGACAACCCACTAACTGCTTTCCCTCTCTTTGCAGTGATATCAGCCCCTTGCTGAAGGATCCTGTAGCTTTCCGGACTTTGATTGATCTTCTGGAAGATCATTTGAGGGCATCTTTCCCCAAAATTGACTATATTGCAGGTGAGTGTTGGTTGAAACATTGCTAACGCCAGTGCAGAGTACCATGTGCTCAGGCTGCCCAGGCAGGAGGCGTGGAGAGACTCCTACTAATGAGGCAAGAAATACTGTAGCCCTTGGACATTATAATCACCTGGATGTTGGCCTCTGTCGTACGGTAACACTGGGACAGGTTATACCCTTAATTTCCTTCTGTAGTTTCCTGAAATACCAGTTTGGGATGTGGTAGATGCCATCTGATGATACTTCAGTGCCAATTTCATGGTTCATTGCTTTCATCATTAATAAAAGAGTCAGGGAGTACTGAAAATCTGACATAAAGTCTTGCAGCCATGCGTGTAAGGTCTCACACATTCCCTGTGCAGGCAAACCCTGTTCCAGCATGTTTTCCTTCTCAGAAAAAGCCTTTGTGGTGATAACGTGTTGCAACGTACCTATGAAGGAGGCTGAGAAAGTGCTTAGGAAGGCATTGCTTGGACTGGGCGATAGCCTGAAGTTCAAGGAGCCTAGACCAGACCTGGTCCAAGTGCTTCATGATAACTGAAGTTGGTTCCCCAGAGGTGCAAAGTCCCTGGCTGTGTGGCCAAACTGATACTGGGGCTTAGCTGAGCTTATCTCTAAGAGGGAAAGCTAGAGAGGAGGTGAAATGGGCTGATTGAGGGATCTCTGCGGTGCCTCTGCAATCAGCAGCACATCTGGGTGAGCACAGGCAGTGCAGGAGGGTGGTGTGTGTTTTCAGCCCATAGAAATGACTGTAAGAGCCAATTGTTTCTCAAGATTCCACCTCTGAACACAGGAGGGGAAACCTGGGTATCGTGCAAAGACATCCCCAGTGGAATGGCTCCGTTCTGAGTATTGGTGCTGCTCTGCTCCTTCCAGGCCTGGACTCCCGTGGCTTCCTCATAGGCCCTCCTCTGGCTCAGAGACTGGGAATCGGCTTTGTGCTGATACGGAAGAAGGGGAAGCTTCCAGGTCCAACGGAGTCAGTCTCCTACGCCCTTGAGTATGGCAAGGTAATGCCTGGGGAAGGGAAGAGGGTTTCTGTGCTGGTTGATGGAGGTCAGGGGGGATGCAGCGAGGGGATGGGCTAATAAAACTAGCGGAGTGGTTGCCAAGCAGGGTTTCGCAGCCAGTGCTGATACCATGGGCAGCCTGGCTTGGCACAAGCTTCAGGAGCAGCTCTGAGTTTCATGATGCCGTGGTACAGCAGCTCCCTGACCGAGCCACGGATGCGTGGCTGGTGTCGGTGAGCCTCACTCTGATTTTTGTGGGTGGTGATAAGACTTGGTGCTAAATTGCTTTCTTTGGCTTGAATTCAGGAGCATGAACACGGAGTGTGTTTCCCACTCTTCCAGTAAGTGCTATAAGTAAATGCCTTTCTTGCTTGGCTTCAAAACAGAGCACTTGCCTCCTAACACCGCAGCCTCCCTGATTAAAGAGCAGAGGTATGAGCCTAGTAACATGCTACTGCTGGTGACTAATGGCAGCCAGAGACAGCAAATCTAGGCTTTATTTATGAGGATTGTTTGGGCCAACCCCAGCATAGGACAAGTTCTTCTGACACAGCATGTGCCTGTGACAGTTTGGATTTGGCTTGATGGTGTTGTCAAGGCAGAGCGCTCCAGCCCAGTGCATTACAGGAGATTTTTCCTGCTGGAGAACTGCGGCAGGATAATGTTTCACGATGGGACCATAACTCACTTGAAGAATGTTCAGGATCTCGATGTGCCAGGGGGTTGGCCCAGCAATCGCCTAACACGCTGTCTATTTCTGTGGAACTTCCCTGTAGCTGGAGTACATGTAGTTTGGGGTTTTAGGTGCTGAGTGTTACAGTTGATCTTGCTGAAGACTTGTCTGTTTGTGAAGTGTTTCTCTGTAAGGCAAAACTAAAATGAAGTTACTCTTTCCACCCTGCAGGCTGAACTTGAAATCCAGAGTGATGCTGTGGAACCAGGACAAAAAGTAGTTATTGTAGATGACTTGCTTGCAACTGGAGGTGAGGGAAGCAGAAGGCATTAGAGCACGTTTAACCCATGTGCACATGCGCCAGTGGCAGCAGGAGCAGCCGTGGGGTTTGAAGCTTACCTCAGCACTGCTCCTTAAGCAACAATGTTTTTGCTCAACCTCTGTGTCATGCAGGTACCATGAGTGCGGCCTGCGAGCTGATGAAGAGGCTGAAGGCTGAAGTCCTGGAGTGCCTGGTGGTCATAGAGTTAAAACTTCTGAAAGGGTCAGAAAAGCTCAAGTCTGTCCCTTTCTACTCTCTGCTGCAGTTTGACTGAGGAGGAGCTGGGAGAACACACACTGAACTATATACAAACTAGGGCTTCATTCAGGGACTTGATGTCATGAGGGGGTGGGCGGGGGGGGGGGAACCTACAGTTTTGATCCTGGCCAGATGCTGTACAATCATACGTCCCATTTACTTTCCAACACACAGATTAAGGTGTGTGGAGTGCAAGGATCCTTTTTGCAGTTCATCCTTTTGAGAAGAAGGAACAGCCTGATGGTTTTGGGGGCTGAAGACCAAGATGCAGCTTCACTGAGTATTTTCTTTTTAGGAGTTCAAAGTGAAAACAGTGCAGCTGAGTGAGGAGAGATCTGATAGCTTTGGGGGCCCAGCATTTCCCTTCAGTTGAGTTGCTCCTGCTCATCCTCCTGGGAACCCGTTAAAAGTTTGCCAAAGAAACACAGAAGATGGGCACAAGATTTTTCTAAAGGATAAATTCCTCTGTACTTGACTTCAGAGGATGGTCAGGTAGCTCTCTGCTGTCTCTTACACCAGAATAGGTTGTTCTTACGTTAAGGTAGTTCTAGTTAAGGAGAATTAAGTGCCTGCCCAGCCCTGTGTGCTGAAATCAGGAGGCAGCCACTGGCAATACAAGAGGTTGCTGCTTTAGAGGAGCTCAAACAGTGTCAGCTTGCAGTTTGGCTTATGGTCTCCTTCCCTTGAGACTGCAGGAAGCTGAAGGTCTCTGTTGTAGGAAGCCACCTGCTTTCCGTTAGTCCAGAATAGTTCTTAGCAACAGATTTTGCAAAACGGGGAGCAGTCTACATGAGAAATAGCAGACAGCTGGGCAACAGGCACTGGGGAAGGGGCTGTGCACCTGCCTTGTCCAGCAGCGTGGGCACCTAGCAAAGCCTGCACTCCAGCAGCTTTTATTTAGCACAAGTTCCTCACCTACTGCAACGTGTGACTCCCTCTGCTTTGTTCTTGGAGCATCAGGATATTGAAAGGACAATGCCAAATTGAATACCCATTCTTGGTTTTCGGTGTCAGATAAGGCCATGAGAAAGAAAGAAAAGGCATTATGCTTGCAGCTGAGCTGCAGCAACTCACTCAAGTTGTGTGATGGATGAAGCATGGCTCAGTTTGGTCACAGAAGTAGCTTAAAACCCACTGTGCCAAAACTTTCACGTGCCTGAAAATAGGGGCTGGGTCCCTGGCTGAGCAGGGTCTCAACTCACTGGTGAAATAAAATGTTGACGTATTTTTACTTTTTCTAAACTCAGAGCTGTTCTTGCAGTATCTGAAGCCATTACTTACCCTTGTTAGAGTCTTCCTCCAAACCCAGACTGTTGGAGAGCAAGGCTGTGGCATGAGCTCCCCCCGTTGCCTCCCTAAATGCTTGGAAGGAATCCCCTAGCCAGGACTGAGTGGTTCAGGTATCTTTTTCTCCATGCTTGGCACCAACCTCTAGCTGGAGGTGGGGCACCCAGAGTGGTCCTGGGTTGCAGTGGAGGGGGCCAGTGCTGGTGGGAGTGTTGACCAAGCCCCCACAGCTCAACTCACCCTCCCCATCCAGGGAGCAGGGATGCCACACACCCTGCCCTTACATTTGAAAGAACTATTACAGCTATTTTTATCACCATTTCCTGAAAAGCCACTTCAGTGCTGCTCAGTGTGCACTGAGAATGCCATTCCCCTGGGAAAAACCTACCCCAGGGCACTTGTTTTCACAGCCAGCCCCCTGCATGGAGCCAAGGGAGGCAGCGCCTTGCGCACATTCTTGGCACGAGGAGAGGGTCCCTGCTGTGAGCTGGAGAAGGGAAAAATTAGTTCCACCCCAAAGAGCCGTGGAAAGCAGCTGTGTGCTGTGGAAGCGAGGGTAAACCCTGCCAGTGCCAAAGCTGGCTGCATGCAGGGCCAAGGGGTGACATCAGGGAACCCAGGGACAGTGCCTTTGCGTGGGCCAGGCTGTGAGCAACCATTGATGTAATTACTCAGAGACAAGGCTGACAGGGTGGCTTCCAGGCAGGAGGAACATTTTTTGTCCCAAGCAGCTGAACAGGAGCTCGCTGGGAGCTCTCCTGGGGCGTGCGCGTATGCCTGCCAAGTTGCTGAAAGCAGCTCCTCCACTGCAGTGAGGCCAATAGCCCAGCCTGCACCCAGAGCCCAGCCTCACATCCCAGCCCTCTGCCTCCTTCCAGCCTCGGCTGGGTTTAAACCCTCCTTCCTGGAAAGCTGGCCACCTCCTGCCAGCAGCGTTGGCCAACTGGCCTGTACAACAGCAAGCAGGGTTCTGGAGGAAGAGGGCATGCCAGCTCCTTCAGGCAGGGCTGTGGGGACTACTGAGGCAGGTGCAGCAGGTGGGGGAGCTTCCCTGGCCAGTGTGGTCCCCCAGGCAGGCAGACTGATTAAGGACTCACACCTTTCTGTGTGAGTCCTTAGTGTCCCAAGCTAAAACTAGCCAAGTTTGGCTCAGAAAGTGAGGTGTGCCCATGCAGCGCCTCCTCCCCTGGGCCCTGGGCCAGGCTGGCACCTCTGCAGCAATCAGCACCCTCTTTGTCCCTCTTCCCAAGGCACTTCAGCCCAGGCTTTCCCCTGGGAAAAAGCCCACCTGCACCCACCCCAGCCCTGCTTGCTCCCATCCCCGGTTACAAGAGCTGCATTCAGCTCCTGCAAACCCACGCTCACTTTTTCCAGTAAGTCTTTCTCCAGGAGCTGGATGATGACCCAGCCCATCCCTGCGTGTGCCGGCCGGTGCCAATTGCCATGGAGAACTGCGGTGCTAACACGGCACAGACAGGCAGCTCTTGGAGGAAGAACGCTGGGTTAACACAAGTCAGCTATATTTAAAACATTTAATACAAATATGTTTTGACACGTTCTGTAGTTGTTTCCAGCGAGTGCTGGAGATGCATTTTCCCTCCCTTAAAAACAGAACAGAGTCCAGAACTCCATCGATTTATGACTTTTTCTCTTGCTCCTTCCTACCCGTCACCTTTTCACTCGGCTCAGTTCTGCTTCCACCCCACCAAGACCCAGTTAATGGAAGAAACCTTCTGTATCAAACCTTCAGGAGAGCACAGCAAAGCCAAGAAGAGGTTATTGGCTCCTCTTCACTTCTTGCATCATCATCCTAGGACCCAGGACTACCTGCCTTCAACTTAAGGACTAGGGGAGCCATGGTCCTCATGGACCTTGGAAGAGGAATTAAGTTAAGGGATTGTGCTCTTCCTCAAACAACCCCGAGGACGACCCTTTTGTCAGACCACACCAATCCCTGGAGCGCAGGATGGGATTTGCTACATTTAGAGGAAATTGCACAAGAAGAATCTTGACCCTCGTTGGCTCAGAGGGCTTCTGCCTCCTTCGCTGCATTACTGAGTCTCTCTGTGATGAGGCTGAGGTCCTTCCCCTTATCCAGCTTGATGTAGGTGTCCGTCCTGATGGTGTGGATCCCTACCCAGTCAGGCAGCAGCTCTGCAAAGAGGCGCAAGTGTTTCTCCATCTCACCTGCAAAGAGAGGCAGCCGTTGGGTCAGAGCTTGGCTCCTTCCTCCTGCCAAGACCCTCCTGCAGCAGTGAGACCAGCCCTTGCTTTCCTACCAGGAGGCATCTGTACATCGTAGCTATCAGACATGCGTGCACAAGCCACCTCCATGGTCAGTGCCTGCTTCTTCTCAGCCACAAAGACGTTGCGCAGGATGCGGGCCATGGCCGGCAGCCGTCCCAGCATGGTGAGCCGCTCCTCCTGCCGTGGATCCCGCGTCATCAGCGCCTGCAGCTTCTGAGCTTCCTTTGCCCGGATCTTGGGGAGCAGAGATGAGTGAGACACAGGCAAGTTTCTCCCAGCACTGGCATCACAGCCAGGATTGAATTACTCACCCTCTCGAGCAGAGACTGGGACACCCCTTTCAAAGCACTGGAGGTGCTGGCAGGAGACGGTGCTTTGGAAATCACTGGTTCCCCCGCATCGGCTTCAGCGGTTCTTAAGGCCAGGTTGGCAAGAGCTTTTTCCATCTGCTCATATGGAAGAAGGAGGAGGAGGAGTTGGGTTACAGCTGGGAGCAACTCATCCTGGAGGAAGGAAAAATTTCCCCTCCACCGCCCCCACCACAACCCTGCAGCCCAGCACTCCCACCCCAGCACATCTGAGACAATCCTGCTCACACGAGGACAGCTTGGAGTGCTTCATCTCCTCTCCCAGCCCCGAAGTCACTACTGATGCCTCCTCTAGCCTGAAACCAGTCCTACAACACAACCTGCAGCATAACAGCCAGGCTGGTGTCCCCACCTGCCTCCGTCTTACTCGGTGCTCTGAGTCCTGTGGCTCCAAAGTGATCCTTCCCAACCCCTGTCTGGGACTCCTTTCCACAGAGATGGCAAGTTTGATGTCTGCCAACCACAGATGGAGCCAGAGCCCAGTCCCAACTCACCTTGGGGGTGAGCATCCCCCGAGCCGAGTTCAGCACCTCCTGGGCCGTGCTGGGCTTGTCCTCCTGAGGTGGCTGTGGCAGCTCTGCTGGGCTGATGTCTGGCACCTCATCCACATTGAAGCGAGGATGCCAGCGGGTCAGCTTCTCCTCCGGCACCACCATGGGAGGGTTGAGGGCAGCCAAGAATGCCTGGAGAGGGGCAAAAGCCGTTATTGTGGCACCTGCGGATCACATATGGAGGAAGCATCCCCAACCCTGCACTCCCAGAACAGACTGGCAACACCTGGCAGCTGCCTTGGGAAGAAATTTTGAGCCAAGAGAGATTCCAGCAGCCACCCTCCGCACCTAAACCTGCCTGCCAAGAGCATCCCGCAGGAACCAGCAAAGTCTTTCAGCCTGGATGCCAGCCTGCTCCTTCCCACCCACTTCTCTGGACAGTGACCAGAGCAACTCCAGACCCCAAAAGCAAAGCGTGCCAAGGGGGCTTCACCTTGTGGTGCTGCTTGACGATGTTCACCAGGTTGCGGTTGAATTCCTTCCTGCGCTGCAGCAAGCGCGATGCCGACAAGTGCGGGCGGCCATCCACTTTCTCCTCTGCAAGGAGAGGTATGAGCATAGAATCATAGAATCACCAGGTTAGAAAAGACCCATCAGATCATCGAGTCCAACCATTCCTATCAAACACTAAACCATGTCCCTCAGCACCACCTCAGTCCACCCACCCCTTAAACACCTCCAGGGAAGGGGACTCAACCCCCTCCCTGGGCAGCCTCTGCCAGTGCCCAATGACCCTTTCTGTGAAACAATTTTTCCCCTATGTCGAGCCTGAACCTCCCCTGGCAGAGCTTGAGGCCATTCCCTCTCGTCCTGTCCCCTGTCACTTGGGAGAAGGGCCCAGCTCCCTCCTCTCCACAATCTCCTTTCAGGTAGTTGGAGAGAGCAATGAGGTCTCCCCTCAGCCTCCTCTTCTCCAGGCTAAACACCCCCAGCTCTCTCAGCCGCTCCTCATCAGGCCTGGTCTCCAGCACCTTCACCAGCTTCATTGCTCTTCTCTGGACTCGCTCACCCACAGCATCACAGTGGCGCCACAACAGGGCTCAAACCTCAAAATCATAAGGAGGGATAGGATCAGGGCCCCACTGAGGGGCAGAGTTGCTGCCCTATCATCCCCCAACTCAGCCCAAGTATTTTCAGCTTCCAATACACTCAGGCCCTCATGTGTGAGATGATCACCCAATGGACCAAGCAGAGGGCATCCCTAGAGATACAGGGTTCCCAGCCAGGACCAAGCACACCCCAGCTCTTGGGGGACCCCCTCAAGTCATACATACCTTCCCCCAGCACTGGCTCCAGCGTGAGTTGGTAGTCAGACTTCTTCATGCCGTTGCCAAAGGTGGGGATGTTGTTCTCCTGGCGCAGCCTGTAGGAGGTGGGGTACACAGCCTTGATCTGCCCCATGTGCCGCTCCTCAAACTGCCTGCAACAGCACCCAGGAGGCTGGGAATACCACAGGCTGACACCAGGGCATCAGTGCCCTGACAGCCTCAGCCGGGACCCCAAAATGGGCTGCCCGCCACCACCAACTTACTTGCGCATCATGTCCTGCACACCCTGCTTGACCTTTGCAAAGGTGATGGTCTCAGAACGGTTGAAGAGCATCCCAGCGATGGTGTCCACACTGCGGAACATCTCTGCCAGCACCCTGAACTTGTAGGGCAGGGTAAGCCCTGGGGGAAGGTCCTGTGCGAGGGTGTGGAACCGCTGGTATGCAGGGGACTTCTCGCTGCTGGGAAAAGAGAGGGGTCAGGTTCTCCTGCACCACCAAGCATGGTGAGCACCGCACTGGAACAGCCCCAAAGGTACAGAGCAGCCAGGGCAGGGGCTCCACTGCCCACAGGGGTCACCTCAGGGCCTAGGAGCTGCGTGCCCACCCTATTTAGGGAAGACCTTCTCCTCCCCTCATCCCAAAACTCTTCTCTAAGCAAGCTGTGCTAGGACCTGGGTCACGTCATCCACCCTCCATGTTCTGGGGATATGGATTGCCCAACAGCAGAGTCAGAGCAGCTCAGACCATGCCCGAGTTTTGCTCTGGAGAAGCCCTTTGTGTGCAGCAGTCACCCTGTGCTCCCAGAGGGTCCCCCAGACCCCTTCACAGAGGAGGGAAGACCCCTGCAAAATTGCTGCGGGGCTGAGCAGCACAACAGAGACAGCATTGACAGAGACACCCTGCTTTCCCATCCAAGCTGCTCCTCACCCAGCCTCTGCCGCAGGAGCTGCTGGGGTGGCTTTTCTTCCCTCTTTCTTCTGCCGGATCCGCATCTCCAACTGTCGCATTTTCTCCAGACGGCTCCGCAGTTCAGTGCTGGCACCAGCAGGGACGGGTGGCAGCTGGGCCAGTGCCTTCACCTTCTGCAGGCGACCCCGCAGCTCAGCCAGGTCCTCCTGGATGGGGAGAGGGCACACACTCAGACTGGGGCTCGCACAGCAGCCAAACACACAAAACACAAGAGGTGAGAGCCAGGCTCATCCCGTACCCGCTGCAGGCTCCTGGGTGCTCCAGGGGACGCTGTGCCAGGCTGTGTCCCCTCATCCTGCCCCTGGCTGGGGGAGCGGGGGGCACTGCCTGGGGGGGACACTGCCAGGTCCAGTGAGGGCACAGATGGGGCTGAAGACAACGGGCTGGTGACCTGTAAGAGAGGGAAGGAGCTTTAGAGGTTGCCCAGGCATCAGGGGAACTCACCGGGATCCCACACCCCCTCTGTGCTCTCCCCATAGCCTTGTGCTTTGGGGGAGCCACAGTGGGGCTGCTCTAGGGGCAAGGAGCAAGCCCTAATGGGGGAGGTTGGGGGGGTGGAACTCAGCATCAGATGGGGGTGAACTCGGGGTGAGCTGTACTGGGGAAGGGGCTCAACCCTTAGGGGGTCGGCACCAGAAAAGGAGGGGGGACTGTATCAGGAAAAAGGAGAGGGGAGGAGCCTCGGGGGGACCCACTCTGGGGAAGGGGGTCAAGCCCTCGCGGGGGCTGCTCCGGAGCCCAAGCCCCCGGTTTTACGCCCCTCCCCGCCCCCGGCAGCTCCCCTACCGCCGCCGGTGGCCCCGGCTCCTCGTCCCGGTGCAGCTCCAGCCTCTTCCGCGCCGATTTCCCGGGCCGGTTCCCGGGTGGTAGATCCGCTTCCATCTCGGCGCGGCCCCGCTTCACCCCCACGCGGCCCCGCGGCCCCGGGCAGTCCCCGCGGGCCGGTGTGCGCGGCGAGGGGGGCAGTGCCGCCGGGGCACCGGAGACACCCCGTGTCTCCTCCACCTCCTCCTCCCGGGGCGCTGCGGGGGCGGCCTTCAGCCGGCGGGAGCTGCGCTTGGCCGGGGCTCCGGTGGCCGCTTTCGTGCGGCCGAAGAAGTCGGTGACACGGAGCTGGGACATGGCGGGGGCGGAACCGATGGCCGGTGGTGGTCCCGGTGGCCTCGGTAGCTGGTGGTGGCACCGCTGGCTCCGCTTGTCCCAGCAGCCGGTGGTGGTCCCGGTGGCCTCGGCTGTCGCGGCAGCCGGTGGTGGTGGCGCCGGTGGTGGCCCCGGTGGTCCCAGCGGCCGGTGGTGGCTCCTACACGCGCGGCCGCCGTGCTGCGCGCCAAAGGCTCCAGTCTTGGCGGGAACCCGCGCGGCCAAGTCCCAGATCCCCGCGCGCTCACCGGGTCACGTGGGGCGGATTGGCGCGCCGGGCTCTTAAAGGCGCCGCGCCTGCTGGGAGCGGAGCTGCACGTCGGGGGCGGGAGGGGTTTCTTTGCTCAGTTCAGGGACCGACTGGTGTCCCCGGCTGCTGCAGGGGTGGAGCGTTCCTGGCCCCCGGCTGGCACGGGGTGTTGGGTTTGTAAGCTGGGCCCCCAAAGCAGACTGACAGCAGGGCAAACAGCGCCCGCGATGGCGCTCGCCCCGTGCAGCCCCTGGGCTAGTGGTCACCCCTCTTATCTCTTCTCCCCAGCGCGTTTGGGGCCGTGGAGCTGTTTGTTTCCAGCTCCTGTGGGGCTGAGCTGGTCATAGAATTACTAGGTTGGAAAAGATCTTTGAAATCATCAAGCCCAACTGTGCCCATCCACCACCAAACGATGTCCCCAAGCACCTCATCTGCCTTTTAAACCTCTCCAGGGACGGGGACTCCACCTGAGCAGCCTCTGCTGGTGCCCTGGAACCCTTTTGATGAAGAAGCTTCTTCCTAATGTCCAGTCTGAACCACCTCTGGTACAACTTGAGGGCAACAGTCCCAGCAAGAGCTTAGCCACTGCTGCCTTTTCCCCTCATCTGTTATGGTTCCAAGAAGTCCAAGTTTTAGGCTGAACATTAGGAAAAAAAATGTAATGGAAAGTGTTATTGGTCACTGGAACAGGCTGCCCAGGGAGGTAGTTGAGTCACCTTCCCTGAAGGTGTTTAAGGGACAGGTGGATGAGGTGCTGAGGGACACGGTTTAGTGACTGATGGGAATGGTTGGACTGATGATCCAGTGGGTCTCTTCCAACCTGGCTATTCTAGGATTCTATGATTCTAAGTCACTCTGGTTGGGGACAGCTGTGGGGCTCCGGGGACACCGGCAGCATCCCCCTGCCCTGCAATGTGGCCGCATGCTAATGGCTCTGCCCGGATGCAGGAGAAGCTCGCTCGCCCATAAAACACCTCGCCAGGCACTCAGGCCGTGCCTGCAGCACATTACTGGCCACGTTCTTCTCCAGCATCTCCCTCTTTAAAGCCTGAGTGAGGCTGGCAAAGTGGAGAGGGGCCACTCAGGGCCGGATTTGGCTGCGTGAGGCAGGGCTCCTGGGTGCCGTTCCCTGAGCCCATTTGCTTCCACAATCCTCCATCCCCAGCCCCGTTGCCGGCTGCGGTGCAGTGGGTGCTCAGAGCTCATCAGCGTGGATGCCACGCACCACCCTTTCCTGGATCCACTCTGGGGTGCAGCCTGGGGGGTTGGTGGTGATAATTTCCATTCCTGGGTGTCATGGATGTAGCATTAACGCAGACACTCCTGATTCGACATTTAGCCTGGAGAAGAGGAGGCTGAGGGGAGACCTCATTGCTCTCTGTAACTACCTGAAAGGAGGTTGTGGAGAGGAGGGAGCTGGGCTCTTCTCCCAAGAAGGGGACAGGACAAGAGGGAATGACCTGAAGCTCCCCCGGGGAAGGTTCAGGCTGGACATCAGGAAAAAATATTTCACAGAAAGAGTAATTGGGCACTGGATCAGCTGTCTGGGGAGGTGGTGGAGTCCCCATCCCTGGAATTGTTTAAGGGACAGGTGGATGAGGTGTTGAGGGCATGGTTTAGCCATTGATAGGAATGGTTGGACTCAATGATCCAATAGGTTTTTTCCAACCTAATGATTGTATGATTCTATGATTCATGGAGTCATAGAATAGTTTGGGTTAGAAGGGATGTTAAATATCACCCAGTTCTAACCTGTCTGCCATGGGTAGGGACACCTCTCACCAGACCAGGCTGCCCCAGAGGCCCATCCAACCAGGCCTTGAACCAGGTCACAACTTCCCTGGGCCAGGGCCTCACCGCCCTCATCCTGAAGAAATTCTTCCTCAGGTCTAGACTAAACCTGCCCCTCTCCAGTTCACACCCATTCCCCCTAGTCCTACCACTACAAGCCTCTGTGACACTGTATTTAACTTGCATGAGTGATTCCCTCTGGATCCCAGTGACCAGGTAGAGGGGCCAAGTCCTTGCTCCAGGGGCGCTCCAGGGTGTTTTGGGTGTTCAGAGCCCATCCCAGCTGCTGCACCCAGCAAAACTCATCTGGACACACAGGTTTGGGGCCCTCAGGTCTGTCCTGCCTGCAGTCTGTGCCACAGGCAGGAGGGTTTGGGTGGCTCTGGTTTCTGTGGCACGTCTGGGATGGGGGAGAGAGCCCCGAGAGCTCTGAAGGGATCCCAGGGCAGAGAGCAGAGCCTGCCGAGGTGGGGAACAGGTGGGCAGCGTGCCAGCTGGATGCCGCTTTATTAAGCGTGTTCAAAAAACAAACACTGGGAAGCCAAAGAATGTGGAGAATTTCATGGCCCGATGGTTCCTGTTAGGGGCTGGTAGTTACTGGCGCTGCTGGGGTGCTGCCTGCTGCCTGACGGCCACAGGCCATTGATGGCCTTGCTGCCACCTGTGTCCAGCGCCTCCCCAGCTCAAGCTCTGGCACAGAGTGTGGTACCCAGATCTGGGATGTGTGATCATGTCCCCAGCTCCTGGGCTGTGTGACCGTGTCCCCGGTTCTGGGGGTGTGTAACCATGTCCCCATCTCCTAGGTTGCAGGACCGTGTCTCCAGCTCCCAGGAAGTGAGACTGTGTCCCTAGTTCCCAAGCTATGTGACTATGTATGCAGCTCTGGGGTGTGTGACCGTGTCCCCAGCTCTGGGGTGTGTAACTGTGTCCCCAGCTCGGGGGTGTGTGACCATGTCCTCAGATCCCAGGGTGTGTGACTGTGTCTCTGGTTCCCAAGGTGTGTGACTGTGTCCCCAGCTCCTGGGTTGTGCGCTATGTCCCCAGCTCTGGGATGTGTGACCGTGTCCCCAGTTCTGAGGGTGCGTAACCATGTCCCCATCTCTGGGTTGTGTGACTGTGTCCCCAGTTCCTGGGCTGTGTGGCTGTGTCCCCAGCTCCTGGGTTGCAGGACCATGTCTCCAGCTCCCCTCCTCTGTGCATCCAGCTCCATGGGTGTGTGGCCGGGCATTTGGCTCCCCAGGGTGTGCAGCATGTGCCCAGACCTGGGGACACCGCTCCCAGCTCCCAGGGCTGCAGAGCTCCGTGCAGGCACTGCCAAGCCAAGCGCTCAGCCTCAATTATCTCCGGTCTCTTTTTTTTTTCCACGAAGCAAACAGGAAACACATCAGCTATTTTTTAATTTATTGTTATTTATATTATCTTTTCCCTTCCACCAATACCCGTGCTGCCAGCAGCGGGGACCAGAGGGGTGGGGGTCCGAGGCCCGACAGCTCATGACAGCAGTGACAGGGGGCTGAGCCCCGACAGCTCGTGCCAGCAGTGACAGGGGCTGAGCCCCGACAGCTCGTGACAGTAGTGGGGGGGCTGCAGCGCCGCTGGGTGGCGCGGAGGGGTTGGTGCAGGCTCGCAGGGGCTTTACCTCTCGGGTTTGCAAAGCTGGGGTTAACCCTTTGCAGCTTCCCCCCCCCCGCCCCCAGCGCCGGTCACGGCTGGGGTTAACCCTTTGCACTCCCCTACCACCCCCCCCGGCTAGTGTTAACCCTTTGCACCCCCAACCCCACCCCGGCTGGGATCAGCTGCTTTCACACCCCACCCCGATTCGGACTGGGGTTAACCCTTTGCAGACTCCCCCCGCTGGGATTAACCCCTTGCACCCCCCACATACACCCTGCCTTGGGTTAACCCTTTGCACACCCCCCACCCGGCTGGGGTTAACCCTTTGCCGCACCCCCCCTACCCCATCCCGCTCACTGCCGGGGTTAACCCTTTGCACTCCCCAACACCGAGTCCCCGGTGCCCTTGGCGACTGAGCGAGCAGCCGGGGCCACGGGGCCCGCGCCGTCGGGGCTGAGCCCGGCCAACTCGTGACAGCGGTGCCGGGGCTGGGCGGGCCGAGCAGAGCCTGGGGGGGGGCGGGCGGCGCCGCTTATAAAAAGAGGGCGGCGGGAGCGGGGCGGGGGCAGGCGCGTCCCTTCTCCGCGCTGCGGGACCGGCCAGCGGGGCTCGGCTCGGCTCGGCTCGGCTCGGCTCGGCTCGGCTCGGCTCGGCTCGGCTCGGCTCGGCTCGGCTCGGCTCGGCTCGGCGGGGCATGGGCCGACCCTGAGGGGATGGAGCGGCGGGCGCTGTGCGCGGGGCTCTTCTGGCTGCTGCTGCCCTTCGCCCTGCTCGCCGGTGAGTGTCCCAGCCCCGGGGAACCGGGGGGGGAACCGGGAACCGGGGGGGAAGTCCCCTGTCCCACACGGGACCGTCCTGCACGATCGTGTCCCCACCATCTCCCATAAGGGACCACTCTGCACCCCCCACCCCCAGGGCCCTGTCCTGTATGTCCCCCCCACCCCCACGGGGGACCGTCTGGCACGGTTCCCCCAGCTCCACGCAGGATTTATGCTGCCCAGCTGTCCCCTAGCCCCACGGGGGACCTGTCCTGTGTGTCCCCTACCACCGACAGACCTGTCCTGTGTGACCCCTCCAGCCCCACGGGGGACACAGCCCCTGCCCAACCCACCCTGCATGCTCCTCTCGCCGCCCCTGGGACCACCCTGTCCCCCTCCAATTCCCACACGGGACTTACCCTGCTTTTGGGAAATGCTGGCACTTCTCCAGAGCGTGTTGGGGGTGGGGGGTGTCGTTATTCCCCCTGAGAACACTCAGCGCACACCGGCACTGAGCACCCACTGGCTTTTTGGGTCTAAAACCATCCCGATTTGGACCCGGTCCTGTCACCTCGCTCGCTCCTCTCGCAAGGTGGAGGGCGAAGAAGGTGCTGGAACAGCCCAGCTGGCAGTATGGCTGCAGTGGGTGATGTCTGGAGGGCACCCATCCTGGCTCCGTGTGCCGGTGCTGGGTACCCCGTGGGGCTCAGCAGCCTCCGTGGAGTCGCGGCTTGCCAGCTGCTCCCAACCCGTTTGGAGCAACGTTGGCTCTGAAGGCAGATGCGCCACCCACCGCGGCAACCGTCTGGCTACTGGCCTGGAAAATCCCCGTGTCCTGGGACGCGCAGAACAAGAATTGGCTCTTTGAACCCCGGCTGCTTGGGGGACCCCGTTCAGGGACTCTCCGTTTACCTAAAGGAAAAATACCTCTCCGTAAACAGGATTGTTCAACGGGCTCCTTGTGCCCGGCTGTGGGTAGGGTTGGCGGCTGCTGCCGGGCTTGTGCCGCCCATGCCGAGGGATCCTCAGCCCAGGGAAGCTACAGCGTGACTTTTGGGGTAGCATCACCCCAAAAAAGCCCCACGGAAGCTGCGTCCAGCTGAGCAGCCCCTGTCCCGGCTGCGTTTTGGGGTGCTAGGCTGGGGTATGGGGTGCTGCCAGTGCCACCGGCATGGGGTGAGCCTGGCTGGCAGAGGAAGTTGGTGACTGTTGAAAAAGCTTCTCTTTATTTGTTCTGCTTCACTCGAGGAGTGACTCAGTGCATCGCGCAGGATGTGAGGAGGTTAATTATAACCCTGCCTGCGAACAGGGGCTGGGAAGGGAAAGGTGGCCCCGAGCCGCTTGCACAAGGCCTGCTGACCAGTGGGGTGGCAGCCACTGTTCTGGCGTGCGGGACCTGCCGGCCGCGTCCCATGGGTGCCCAGGGTGACACGTGGCCTCTGGGCGCGGCCTCGCGCATGGGGCCCTCGTGCCCCAGTTATGCTGGTTTGGCCCCAGATTCTCCCAAGCTTGCTTCCCTGCTCACCCTGCTCCGTTTGCCTGGGAACTGCTGTCTCCCATGGCTGGTGGTGCTGGTTGCATTAGCCTCCTTCCCTGTGGTGATCCTGTAGGCAGCCCTCATGGCCCAGTTATACTGATTTGGCCCCAAATGTCCCCAAATTGTCCCATGCTTGCTTCTCTGCTCATCCCACTCCAACATGAGGGGTTGTGCCACATAGCTGCTGTCTCCCATGGCTGGTGGTGCTGGTAGCATTGGGGTCCTCCCTGGTGGTGATCCCATAGGTGGCCCTCGTACCCCAGTTACACTGATTTGTCCCGAAATTGTCCTGAACTTCCTTGCCTGCTCGCCTGGCTTTGGCAATGGGGGGTTGTGCCGGGGAGCCACTGTCTTCCATGGCTGGTGGTGCTGGTGGCGTTGGTGTCCTCCCCTGTGGTGACCCTGTAGATGGCCCTCGTGCCCCAGTTATGATGATTTGGCCCCAAATTGTCCCCAGATTGTCCCAAGCTTGCCTGCCTGCTCACTTGGCTTTGGCACGCGGGGTTGTGCGGGGAGGTGCTGTCTCCCATGGCTGGTGGTGCTGCTGCTAGTGGTGTTGGTGTTGACATTCTCTCCTGTGGTGACTTTCGTGCCCCAATTATGCTGATTTGGCCCCAAATTGTCCCAAGCTTCCTTCCCTGCTCCCCAGGCTCCAGCATGGGGGGTTGTGCCAGGGAGCTGCTGTCGCCCATGGCTGGTGGTGCCAGTGGTGATCCTGTAGGTGGCTTGTTTAAATTTGGAGCCCCACTTGGGTTTTGGGCTGTCCTGGGAGAGCAGCTCCCTCCTCCTCAGCCACCGCTCCAAAGAGCCGTGTGGTTGACTCAGTGGGTTCCAGGGGGCTGGGGTACGAGGGGAAACTGAGGCACAGGGAGTGACACAGCTTGTCCTGCTGCACCTAGTGGGGAGGAAGAGCCCCAGAGCATGACCTGCTTGCATCCCTTCCTTCCCCAGCAATTAGGCTCTTCCCAAACGTCCGGAGGATGTTTGCTTGCGGCTCCAGTCCAGCTCCGGGTGGGTGGAGGTGCAGGAGCTCAGCGCCACAGCTCAGGGTGGCCCTGATTCCCCCTGGCTGGCACAGGCAGTGACTCCCATGCCGTGTTCCCAGCTGTGCCATGAGCTGGATCCCCACCTTGCGCAGGGAGGTGCTTCTGCTCTATCCTGCCCAGTAGGGATGCTGGGGTGCATGGAGGTGATGGGGGGACACATCCCACCCGTGGGGTGACCAGAGTGGGGAGCAGGCAGCTCTCTGTTAGCCGTGGGTGCCCAGCTGGGCACTGGTGGGAGCGTGGGATGTAGCCAGCTGCCTCCTGCGGTCAGGTGCTTTTTATAAAATGAAGGGAAATAAAAAAAGAGAAGGAAAAAAAACTTAAAAAAAAAAGAAAAAGCGCCACTGCTGTCTCCAAGAGCAATAACTCTGCTTCCTCCCCAGGCTTGCAAGGGATGGAAGGTGCAGGGCTGGCTGCCTCCAGGGCTCTGCCTGTGCCGGGGTGCCTGTCTCCTTGGGACTGAGCCTCTTATGCAGCCCCTGTGTGGCCGCTTTGCGGTGGGTGATGCCGTGGGGGCTCCGTGGGGGTGCAACGGGTCCCAGTGCTGCCCCTGGGGCTTCCCTTTCCTGGAGGGGTTGCTGCAGGCTGGGTTTGCAGGGACTTTATCCCTTGAGTACGGCTGGGTTTACCCCTTTGCATCCTCCTCACGCTGGTCACAGAAGAATCCTGGGGTGCCCATTGTGACTGGCTGAGGAATTGGGGGTGTTTGCAGATTGCTTGGCAGACACTGTCCTGGCCCCGAGCTGCCTGTGGGAAACGGACATTCCCAGATCCCTCATTTTCCGTTTCATGGGAACGTGGGGCTTTTTATAAAGGTGGGCGTGCAAGCAGGATATGTGCATGGGCAATGTGGTGCTGAGCCCTAGGAGCTGCTGCAGCCCCTCTGTCACGGTCTGTCCCCATCCTGGTGTGCACCCCATGCAGGGGTTGCATCCTGGGGGCTGTGGGTGTCCCCAGGCACAGTGGTGGGAGCCAGCACTTGTCCCCAAAGACTGTGTTCCATGTCCCATTACAGGAGCTGCTGGTGTTTGCTAGGTTAATAGATGTGGCCCCAAGCCCGGTGCCCTCCTGGGGCAGCTCTCCTGGCATCCCAGCCGAGTGGGGCTGGCCACTGCCTCCATCCTGGCAGGAGTGGGATTAACTTTCCACAAAAACAGGATACAACGGGTGAAGCGGTGGGGCTGTGCTCCCTCTTTCCGGAAAGAGGAGCTGGGGCTGGGAATGTGCTGGTGGCTGGTCCTCCCGGTGTGGATGGACGTGGGGCTCGCTTTGAGGCTGCTTGAATTTTGGGATGGGGAGAAATCCCAAGAGGAGAGTGTCTGTGGCTGGAGTTTGTGTTAGCCTGCCTCTGGTTTGCAGAGCGCAGGGTCCTGGGTGCAAAGTGACATCTTGGGGACATTCTCTGTCCCTGAGTCCCCGGGACCCCAGCTAGGGGCTGTCAGCCAGGAGGCAGGACGTGGCTGTTGGGAAGCAGCTCAGCAGACCTGCCTGGCTCCGGCAGCAGGTAACGGGCCTGGGTAAAAATAGCAGAGCAGGCAGGGAATTAAAGAGCTCTGCTAATTAATCCTGAGTGGCCGCAGGTCCCCACAGAGCCGGCAGCTACGCAGGTGCCAGTTGGTGTTTGGGCTGTGCACAGGCACAGGGCAGATGATGCTGCAGGGTTGGTGTTTGGGGCTCCCCATTGCTGGTGAGGCACAGGGGACCTCCCTTTCCTGTGCAGCGTGGTGCAGATATCCATCTCCAGGAGCTTGCTGGGCACGGGATGGTTTGCTGGGAGTGGGCTGTAGACCCTGACCCTCTCCTGGCTGCCCTTCTTCCCAGCCTCGTTGCAATGGGAGAGACCCTGATTGCTCCCATCCTTGCTGCCAGGTCCCTGCCTTCTCCTTGGAGTCCCCTGTGACCCCCTTTGCCTCTCAAGGGGAGATTAAAGGAAACGCGGCACATCTGGCTCAGCTCCCTGGAGCTGCGATTTATCCTCCTCTCGGCACATTAACGTCGTTAATATTTCAAGTGCTGCTGGCTGCCAGCGCTGGCCGCAGTGGCCGTGAACTCTCCGACAGCACAGGAGCTGGGCTGGCTGCTCCCATTCCCATGGGGCTCGGGAAGAGGGAATTGGGGTGCGGATCCGGGATAACCTTGCTGGAGGTAAAAGGGGACGCTCAGTATGGGCCAGATCCTGCTGTGTGTGCACAGTAGAGGTGAGACCATGGGTCATCAGGGGTGCTGGGTGCTGCTTGCATGGGGAGCAGCGGGTGCTACAGAGCTGCACCCACCTGCCTGGCTCCTCGTGGGGACGATGGGTGCGGGAGGGCGGGTTACTCCTCTGGGCTGCTCTCCCCACTGTCGCTCTCCCCACGGGCTAAACTGGTTTTTCTCCCTACTCCATGATTTCCCTGCTGTCAGCACAGCGAGGAACCGGTTTCTTCCAACTGTTCAGGACAGGGCACCCACGCAGCGCTTGGCACAGCGTGCCCTGGTGCAGCTGAGAGGGCGCGGGTGCAAAGCCGGGCACTGTGAGCGCTCCCAAACCAGGCTGCACCGTGCCAGGGGGCTGCTCCCTGCCCGGCATACCGTCAGCATCTTTTCTTCTTTCCCCTTTTTCATCCTCGAGCACTTAAGAGCTGGTTGAAGCCAGGGCTGCAGCAAGCGCTGACCAAGTGCCGGGAGCTTTCCCGGTGATGCCTTGAGCAGAGACAGAGGGGGAACCTACGGCCGGAGGGTCCCATGGGTGCTGGCTCAGCCATGGGGTGCAGCAGAGTGCTCTGTGTTTGCAAGGTGGTTGCTCCAAGCCCTTCGTGGTGCCACAGGTGACCCTGAGCTACTGCCACAATGATATTTGCTCTCTTCTGGCCCCTTTCTGGGAGTGATGTTCCCAGCACTGGTAGCATAAAATATGTGGGTCATGCTGACTTTCCAGCACGGATGTTCCCTGCAGCATGAGTGCACCCCATGGTGCCCACAATCCCTGTCATAGAATCATAGAATGACTAGGATGGAAAAGACCCACTGGATCATCAAGTCCAACCATTCCTATCAATTACTAAATGAAGTCCCTCAGCACCTTGTCCACCCATCCCTTAAGCCCCTCCCTGGGCAACCTGTTCCCAATGACCCTTTCCATAAAATATTTTTTCCTGATATCCAGCCTGAAGCTCCCCTGGTGGAGCTTGAGGCTGTTCCCTCTTGTCCTGTCCCCTGTCACTTGGGAGAAGAGCCCAGCTCCCTCCTCTCCACAACCTCCGTTCAGGTAGTTATAGAGAGCAATGAGATCTGCCCTCAGCCTCCTCTTCTCCAGGCTAAACAACCCCAGCTCCTCATAAGGCCCGTTCTCCAGCCCCTTCAGCTTTCCTCCTACAGCTCTCGGGCAGCCCGCATCCCAGGTGATGCCAGCAGGGTTCCTGTGCCACTGGTCCCCTCTGTGCCACCAGCACACACAGGTTGGCTGTGAGCAGGACTCACGCTAGGACTGGTTTGCCCTAAGCACTCAAAGGGCTCTCTCTGGCTCAAGAATGGGCTGTGGGGTCTGTGCTGGGACAGGGGTTGCTGGTGGCTGTCGGGGAGGTGGTGGCTGGCTCCCACATAAGCCAGAGCGGCAGCTCGCCCCCGCACCGGGAAGGCTCCTCTCAGCCCCGTCACCGCTGGCGCGGGAAAGGGAATATTTGCTCCATTAGATCATGGTTTGCCGAAACGTAGCCAGCAACCCACGGCAGCGTGTGGGGAGGTGACGCATCCTGGGGTCACCATGGAGAGGCGACCAGCGGGGCGGTGGTCCCGGTACCCCCACCCTGGGCTAGGGGGCTGCCTGTGCTCGCTGGGTGTGGGAGGCAGATGGGGACCCTGCTGTGGGGTTGGGGACTCGCTTTAGCCCTGACTGGTTCTGCGTGGGATGTGCCCTGGGCTGCTGGGTGTGTTCCTGGGTGCCTCCCCTCCCATCACCCCCGCAGCCCTTGGGGATCCCCTGCCGTCCCTGGGGTGCTGGGGCTGCATCGGGTCCCCCCCGGGCTGCGCTGTCCCTCACCCCAGGATGTGCTGTCCCGTTGAAACCACATAAACACAGGAAGGGCTGTGCCGGGCTGGTGGTGCTGAGCACGTCCCTTGGCACCTGGCCTGCCCCCCTCTCCTTGTCACCCAGCCCCATGGGGCCAGGGGTTGTGCACATGGCCCCCTCTGCCTTGTCCCTTCCCCAAGTGGAGCAGGTCCCTGCCCTGGCCATGCAGAGTTGTCGTCCCTGATACCAGTTCCCTGTGGCTGTCCCCTCCCTGGGCTGTCCCAGGAGGTCTCTCTACCCAGAGGAGCTTGCAGGGGGGAATTGGGGACTTGCCCCTCTGGTTTGGGGATGGAGAATTGCCTTGGGACCACCTGGAGTGGTGACACGGTTGAAAAGCAAAGCCTCTCTCCCATGCAGACCCTCATGATGCTCTTCATGCCCATCATCGGGGCCTTGTGGCTGGGTGGCTGCAGGGCTGGTTCACTTCGGTGCATGTGCTGGTGTCCGTCATTGCTCGCCTTGCGTGTGCTCGCAGCCCCTGGGAATGCTGCGTCCCCAGCCAGGGTTGCAGCTATCCTGGGATGTCCCTGCTGTGCTGTCCCCAACCCCGACGGCGGTAGCTCTGCAGGGTACTGGCTCAGCCCTGCTCCCTGCCCAGCCCCTCCGATGGTTTGACGCCCACAAATAAGCTGCAATTTAGGTCTAAAAATAAGAGAGGAGGAAGGTGGCGAGCTGGTGGCGTGCCTGGAGCAGGGCTGGGCTCAGGTAGGGGGCTGTGCAAGCCCCGGGGTAGCAGTAGTTGGGGTCCCCAGCCAGCCGTGGGGTTCTCAAACCTCACTGTGGTCTTGTTGTGGAAATGTGGCAGATTTTGCTCATCATTCTTGTCCCTCTGTCATCCCACATGTCTGGGACCTCCCCATAAGGGTCACCAGGACTGACCCAGCCTGATCTCCTGCCCAGGTCCCTTTCTTCCCACCAGTGTTTCTGGGTGCTAGAGTCTCTGTTTGACACTGCCCCTGTTTTTGGGGTGCCTCTTGTTTTGGGGTTTCCTTTGCCTCCTGCTCAGGGGTCCCTGGGATGGGGCTGGGGGGATGCAGCCGGGTGTTGGGTGGGCTGTGCCACCCTCCCAGTGCCATGTCCCTAGCACTAACCCTGCCTATACCTCTGCCCCCAGCCTGCATCTTCCGCTTCAATGTCCTCTCCCTTGTGTACCTACTCTTCTTGCTGCTCCTGCCCTGGTTCCCGGGGCCCACGACGCGCTCCACTGGAGGTAAGGGGCTCAGCGCTGGCACGGTGGGACCGAGCAGGGCATGGTGGGCAGCGGGGTGGGAACCACAGGGGCTGCAGGTACCTGCCCTCCTTCTCCTGCGGTTTCCCCTGAGCCGGGCAGCGTGGCTCCGCGTGGCAACCTTGCTCAGTTAATTATAACCTGGTGCGGCTATTAATAGATCTCCAGCTACAAAATAGTCAGTTTTGAGCCCCAGTCTTATTAACCAGAAACCTCAGGGCTGGGCTGTGACCACCAGGTGGGCAGGGATGGACCATGAGCAGCCCTTGAGCCCTACCCGGGCACGTCCCCCACCATGGGCATGCACTGGGGGTCCCGGGGGTGCATCCCCTATGCGGGGTTCATGGGATACATCTCTACTTGGTGGGCACTGGGTGCCCGTAGCCCTGCCAGGCTCAGCCACGCTGTAGCACACGCCGGCAGTGCCTGGCACGGCCGCAGCTAAAAGCTCTGCCTTCTGAATATTTCATGGGCTCACACAGGCCCACAGCCTGGGTGCTGCTGATTGCTTTCCTGAGGTTTTACAGGAAAAAGAAACAAGCAGAGGGAGAGTTTTTGGCCTCCGACTGCCCCTCGGCTGCTGTGCAGCTGCGGTGGGCTCGCTGCCTGTTCTGTGGCCAGGAAAGTGGGCGTGCGGCCCAGGGAGCTGGGTGGGACGGGGGCACGGCTGCAGCTGGTGGAAGATCTGATGGGGCTCGTGATGTGGGGGATCCTCTGGGGGCCGCCCCCAGCACCCCACAGGACATTCCACCAGGGATTGAGATGGGGAGATGCATCCTGATGCTGGTCCCTTCCAGTGAGGTCAGGAAAGTGCTCAGTGGCAGCTGGGTTGGAGGATGCTGCAGAAGCAAGGGGGAGAGAGTGGGGACCTGGGTCCTGGCTCCCTGTGTTGCCTTTTGCCTCTGTTTCCCTAGTAATGCAGTCAAAATGGTGCTGTTGGGCTGTGCTGGGTGCATGGCAAGACATGAACGGTCCTGGTGGGATCCTGTCCCTGGAGCAGCCCCCGGCACCTCTGGTCACAACTGCAGTGCACCCCTTTTCAGCATTTCCTGAGGGTGCTGGATCCCTGCTGGGAACGTTGGTGCTCCCTTGGGACTGTGGATAACAGGTTACCCATGTCTTGCAGGTCACACTGTTCGCCTCCTCAAAGCTCTGCTGGGGACCAGCATCCTTTTCCTCCTAGGCCACCTCATTTTCCAGATATGCCTGTACACACTGCCTGTCCTGGACCAGCTGCTGGGGCCCAGCTGTGAGTATGGGGCACCGGGACAGGCTGCTGGGGGAGCCCATGCCTGCCCCTGCGCTCCCATCCTTCTGTTTCCCTCGACTTTGCCCCCTCCCTGTGGTGCAGCGCTGGACCCCCAAGCTGGTGACATGGGGGTGTGGGAATCCCATCCTGCTGGGTGCTGGGGGGCTGCTGAGGCTCTGTGGTGTCACAGCCACATGCTGCGCTGTGCCAGGGTGCACTCTCCATGGCTGCTGCACTGGGCATCCTGGGTCCCCGTGGATGCGGCGCTTTCTCCCCATGGGGAAGCTGCTCTGGGTGGGCATGAAGCTGCTCCGGGTGGGTATGGAGCTTCCCTGTGCAGGGTCTTCCAAACTCAGCGCCTCCCTGCTTCCCTGCAGGCAGCACCTGGGAGGTCCTCGCTCGGCACATCGGGGTCACCAGGTAAGGGTGTCCTGGTGGCGTGGGGCTAGGAGCTGGCAGCAGCAGGGGAGATGCACCTGCAAGCCCTCCCCTGCCCCTCTTTCCCCTCCAGGCTGGACTTGGGTGACATCCCCAACTCAGTGCGTCTGGTGGCACCTGATGTCGGTATCCTGCTGGTCTCGTCCCTCTGCCTGTGCCTGTGCCGCCGCCTTGTCCCCAGGGCCAGTGCTGCCACTCATGGCCGGAGACTGGGGTCCCTGGAGCCCTCTGCACGGGTAAGAGCCAACACCAGCTCCATCGGCAGCATCCCACCTGTCACATCCTGCCGAGCCCCTCCAGCCTCCTGATCCCCGTCCCCTTCCTGGGAATGCAGGCTGGAACGTGGAGGGCTTGGCATGGGATTTCCCTACTGGCTGGGCACCCAGGTGGGGGCAGTTTTGGCTGCCCAGCAGTGGTGGAGGGCTGGGTCTTTCGTGAGAAGCTCGAGGTGAGCTGGCAATGCTTGCTCGCAGCCCTGAAAGCCAACCAGATCCTGGGCTGCATCAAAAGCAGCATGGCCAGCAGGGCGAGGAAGGGGATTCTGTCCCTCTGCTTTGCTCTTGTGAGAGCCCTCCTGGAGTCCTGTGTCCAGTTCTGGAATTCCCAACATAAGAAGGATATGGAACTGTTGGAAGAGGTCCAGAGGAGGGCTACGAAGATGATCCCAGGGCTTGAGCACCTCTGCTATGAGGACAGGCTGAGAGAGTTGGGGTTGTTCAGCCTGGAGAAGAGAAGGTTCTGAGGAGACCTTAAAGCAGCTTCTAGTACCTGAAGGGGCTCCAGGAAAGCTGGGGAGGGGCTTTTTTACAAGGCCATGGAGTGACAGAATGAGAGGGAGCGGCTTTAAATTGGTGAGGGGAAGATTTAGACTAGACATAAAGGAAGAAATTCTTCACAATGAGGGTGGTGGGGTGCTGGCCCAGATTGCCCAGAGAAGTGGTGGCTGCCCCATCCCTGGAGGTGTTCCAGGCCAGGTTGGATGGGGCTTGGAGCAGCCTGATCCAGAGGGAGGTGTCTGCCCATGACAGGGGAGTGGAACTGGATGATCTTTAAGATCCTTTCCAACCTAAACCATTCGATGATTCTCTGATCATTGCAGCACCTCGTATGGGCCAGGGTGACTCAGCCTCGGAGGAGCGCCTGTGTTTGCTCCTGTGTTGCCATAGGGATCCCAGCAAACATCCCAGCCCCACTGCTCGGTGTGGGGCTGCCTGCTGGCAGCAGGAACGCGGTGCCTGTGTCCCCAGGCTCTGGATGGCACCGCTGCTCCAGAACCCCTGGGCTCAGGAAGGGCAGCAGGATGGCTGATCATGGGATACTGGTACCCAGCAGGATGCGGGGCTGGGTGCCGTGCCATGAGGTGCCAGCCTTGCCCGGCAGTGCCAGCGGGGCATGGTGATGCTGTGTTTGTGCCAGGGTCACCCAGGCAGACACAACCCCAAGCCCATGACGCTCCCCAGCCCACAAAACACCCCTCAGGGCTTAGTCCCTATTTGGGGTGCTCCCCACTGGTCTGGGCTATCGTGGTGGGCGCTTGCCGTCCTGGCTCCGGCTATGGCCCGGCTGTAACCGGAGCGCCGGGCGATGCGAATGCCTTTGCTGTGAGCACAGGGCCAGCGCAGGAGGCAGCCTGGAAAAAAGCTCAGTGCTGGGAACCCTGCTGCTGGTGCCAAGAAAAACAGCCGCTTTTTGGAGGCGCTTTCCAAGCAGCTAATGAGATAAACACGGCCAGGTGCCGGGCTGTGTGCCCGCACAGTGCAGGGCAGGGTGCCCTGGCCGTTCCCTCAAGCAGGGAAACTGAGGCACAGCCAGCAGCAGCCTGTGGCTGGCCACCAGGTTCACTCTGTGCTCTCCTCACCTGGCAGGGGGAAGAGGAGGATGTGGAGCGGCACAGCACCGCGGCTGACGGGGACGCGCCGCTCAGCGTCAGGCTGCGGGTGACAGCTCACTGGCTGCTGTGGGCAGCTGGGAAGGGCCTGGCCATCCTGCTGCTGGCCTTGGCTGGTGGGTACGGGATGTAGGGTGTCCGTGGTGAGCTGGGGGTGTGCAGTGAGCTGGGAAGAGGGGCCTTGGTGGCCTCGCTGCCAGAGGGGATGCTTGGTCCGAGGGGGTGCTTGGCTGGAGGATGATGCTCAGCTGCACACTGACCGCCTGCGGGGCGCTGCTCCCCAGGGATCACCCTGCCCTCCGCCTCCTCCAGCATCTACTACCTGCTCTTCGTGGGGCTGTGCACATGGTGGGCCTGCCACCTTCCCACCAGCCGCTTGGCCTTCAATACCCTCTGTGTCCTCGTTGGTGTCTACGCTGCCGCCCACATCCTCTGCCTCTATGCCTACCAGACGCCCTTCGTCCAGGGGGTCTTCCCACCCCCCACCATCTGGGCACGGTGAGTTCCTGGGAAAGCAGCCGTGCCGTGGGGGTCCCTGTGCTGCCCCTGTTCTGCTGCCAGCCCCGGTGGGTCCCTGGGGAGTGTGGCTGGAGGCTGCTCGGTGAAGCCTTGCGCCGTGCTAGTGCCGGGATAGGACCCTGGCTTACGATGAGGGTCCCGACTTGGGAAATGATGCCACCTGCTGTGTCCCTGCAGGTTGTTCGGCTTCAAGGACATCATCCTGTACCAAAACTGCTCCCAGCCCAACGCCCTGGTGCTCAACACTGACCACCCCTGGCCCGTCTATGCCAACCCTGGCATCCTGCTCCTGCTCTACTACACGGTGACCACTCTGGTGAAGCTGCGCTGGCTGGACACCAAGGTGAGGAGCTGTGGGGTTGCACTGGACCCTGTGCCAATACTAGGTGTGTCCCACTGCTCAGACTGCCCCAGCTCCTGCACCAGGGGTGCCTGGTGGAGGGGAGGTGAGGAGCAGTGGGGGTGCTTTGGCAGGGGGCTGGGGCATGATCCTGCTCCCCCGGCGGCTGCCGCAGGGTGCCCTGAGTTGGCTCCTGCCCCTCACAGAGAACTGCGGCATTGGCACGGCCACCAGTGAGATGCCTGGAGAGGGAACTGGTGGAGCTGGAGAGCTGGCCCAAGGACACCGATGGCGTGGCTGAGGACACCAAGGTGGGTTTGGGGTGGCTGCACCCTCTAATCAATGCCCAGACTCGGGAGGGAAATGGGTGCAGGATGCTTTGGGAGTTCTGAGGTGGGCTCTGAGCCCTCTCTGTCCCCCAGCCCATGCTGTCCCCCAGCGCTGGGAAGCCAGGTGGTGGTGCTGAGAACTGCACAGTCCACATCATGCCCAGCTCGCCACAGCCAAGTAAGCCTATCCCTGCTGCCCTCCCCACCCCAAGCCCTGCCTTTGGCCTCGGAACTCACAGTGCCATCCTCCCCTCCATGGCCAGGCAAGAGGAGTCAAGCAGAGCAGCTGCTCCTGCACACCCTGAGCCACGTTGTCATGAAACAGAGCTACGTCTGCGCGCTCATCGCTATGATGGTAAGGGGCTGGGGGGAGGAATGGGCAGACATGGGGGCACCACCTGGGCTGAGCACGCGTGAGCCACCACATCCTACCTGCCTGCAGGTGTGGAGCATCACCTACCACAGCTGGCTGACCTTCGTGCTGCTGCTCTGGGCGTGCCTCATCTGGACTGTGCGGAGCCGGCATCACTTTGCCATGCTCTGCTCGCCCTTCCTCGTCCTCTACGGCATCGCTCTCTGCAGCCTGCAGTACGTTTGGGCCATGGACCTGGTCCCCGAGCTGCCCACCCGTGTTGACTTCCTGAGCCTTAAGGAGCTGGGGCTGGTGCACCCCAAATATCCCTGCCTGGATCTGGGGGCTAAGGTAACCCTGGCGTTCCTGTCCCTGTCCCCACCAACACCCAGCCGTTCCCACTCACCACCTGTCCTTGCAGCTCCTGCTCACCCTCACCTTCTGGCTGCTGCTGCGGCAGTTCGTTAAGGAGAAGCTGCTAACAAGGAGGTGCCCAACCACCCCGCTCCTGGAGGTGACCGTTTCAGACTCAGGTGAGGACTCCTGGTGTCACCCACCCACAGCGATCATGTGCCGGGCTGAGCATGCCTGGGTGCCAGTGCAGCTACTGGGGATTTGGGGAATGCGCGTGCCCCCGACCCGGCTGCCTGCAGCTCCCTGCATACCCCACAGAGCCCAGCCGGCAGCGGGACGTGCTGAAGGCGCTGGGGGCTCTGGTGCGGGATTTCTATGCCAAATACTGGATCTGTGTCTGTGCTGGAATGTTCATCGTGGTCAGCTTTGCTGGGCGCCTCGTCGTCTACAAGATCGTCTACATGCTCCTCTTCCTCCTCTGCCTCACCCTGTTCCAGGTAGTGGGGCTGGGGACTCTTCCCTATCCCATCTCTGTGCCTGCGGTGGCCCCGCTGATGTCCCTGCCCCCTCAGGTGTACTACAGCCTGTGGCGCAAGGTTCTGAAGGGCTTCTGGTGGCTGGTGGTGGCATACACCATGCTGGTGCTCATCGCCATCTACACCTTCCAGTTTGAGGACTTCCCCATGTACTGGAAGAATGTGACGGGCCTCACCGATGAGCAGTGAGTGTCCCCAACCTCCTGCAGGGTTTTCTGCTGCTGCCAGGCCTGTGGTGGCACCAGGACACAGGCAAAGGATGCGTTGCATGTGGGGAAACTGAGACAATTGTTTCCCTGAGGAATCAAGGAGTTGGGGTTGAATCCCAGTGTGCCAGCTGGGATGGATGTGGACCCACGCTAACCTTCCCTTCCCTGCACAGGCTGTGGGACCTGGGTCTGGAGCAGTTCAGCGTCTCCGAGCTCTTCTCCAGCACCCTCATTCCGGGCTTCTTCCTCCTGGCCTGCATCCTCCAGCTCCATTACTTCCATCAGCCATTCATGCAAATCACTGACCTGGAGCACATCCCTGCAGCCACCCCATCACCCTGCCACGTGCCCAGGTAGGTCCCCATGCCAGGATTGACCCCCCTGCACCCCGAGTGCCCCATGCCCGTGCTGAGCCCTCCTCCCCACAGGCTCGAGGAGCTGCAGGGGAGCCGGCTGCTGCGGGACGTAGCCACTGCTGACAGCACCGAGACAGGAGACCCTGACACCACATCACAAGGTACTGGGTAGGGGTGGGAGGACAGAGTGGGATGGGGTGTCTTCCGAGGCAGGAAGGAACTAGGAGGATAGGGAGGTGGATTTGGGGTGTCCTCCATGAATGGGAGAGTGTGGGGATGGGTCAGGGTGTTCTCCAAGTGGAAGGGGTGCACAAATGGATTGGGGTGTTCTCTACGTGTGGGAGGTTACGGGGATGGGTTGGGTCATCCTCCAAACCAGGAATGGGCTGGGGGTGTGCAGGGGTGGATTGGGGTGTCCTGCAAGTCTGGGAGGGTATGAGGATGGACTGGAGTGTCCTTGAAGCCAAGATGGCACAGGGGGTCTAGGGAGATGGGTTTGGGTTGACCTCCAAGTGTGGGAGGGTGTGAGGATGGATGGGAGCATCCTGCAAGGATGGACAGGGTACAGAAGAGAGTTGGGATGTCCTCCAAGCCATGGTGACTGCAAGGGTGTCCATGTGATGGTCTGTGTTCCCACAGCGCCCACCAAATGGGGGCTGGTGCTGGAGCGCCTGATAGTGCTGGGCTGGACCTTCTCAGACATGCTGACCCGTGGGCAGATCTTCGTGAGGCGCCTCCTGGAGCTCCACATCCTCAAACTGGTGGCCCTCTACATCGTCTGGGTGGCCCTGCAGGAGGTACCAGCCCCAGGACTCAAGACCAGGGGGGCTCAGCCAGGCACCCTGAGGTGCTGACGTGTCTTGCTGCCCTAGGTATCGGTGATGAACTTCTTGCTGGTGCTGCTGTGGACCTTCGCCATGCCCTACTGCCGATTCCGCCACATGGCCTCCTGCCTCTCCACTGTCTGGACCTGCATCATCATTGTCTGCAAGATGCTCTACCAGCTCAAGATCGTTGACCCCAGTGAATACTCCAGCAACTGCACCCAGGTACCCGAGCAGTCACGCTAGGGGGATGCTCAGTTTTTGAGGTGCGTGTGGCGCACAGAGAGGGTTCCCTGGGTGGAGGAGGTGTCTGGTGGCAAGGCAAAGGGTGCTAAACACCTAATGGTGCTCACTTCTGTAGCCCCACTTCAACGGCACCAACCTGAGCCCAGAGGAGATGAGCAACTCCACGCTGTACCGTGGCACCGTGGACCCTGCCAACTGGTTCGGCATCCGCAAGGGCTATCCCAACCTGGGCTACATACAGGTGGGCATGGGGACATCTTGTTTGTGGAGACCACACGGGGAGTGGGTGCTCAGTGGCAAGCTGTGGTCCTGAGCATCCACTTGTCCCCCCCAGAACCACCTTCTGGTGCTGTTGCTGCTGGTGTTCGAGGTGGTCGTGTACCGGCGCCAGCAGTACTACCGCAAGCAGCACCAGCTGGTGGCCCCCATCACTGAGACCATCTTTGAGGACATTTCCCATGAGCACCTCGATGACGGCCTCGGCAGCTGTGTGAAATACTTCTTCAACTATTTCTACTACAAGTTTGGCTTGGAGGTGGGGAGCAGGCAGTGCAGAGGGGGTTCCCACCACTCGCAGCAGCTCGAGGCTGAGCCTCTGCCTTCCCCCCCAGATCTGCTTCCTGATGACGGTGAACGTGATCGGGCAGCGGATGAACTTCATGGTGATCCTGCACGGCTGCTGGCTTGTCGTCATCCTGACACGGCGCCGGCGAGCAGCCATTGCCCGCCTCTGGCCCAAGTATTGCCTCTTCCTCGTCGTCTTCCTCCTCTACCAGTACCTGCTGTGCGTGGGGATGCCACCCGCCCTCTGCGTGGGTAAGGGGGCACCCAACCTTCACACGGGTCATAGAATCAGAGAATCATAGAATCACCTGGTTGGAAAAGACCCATCAGATCATCGAGTCCAACCATTCCTATCAAACACTAAAACCATGTCCCTCAGCACCTCATCCACCCATCCCTTTAACACCTCCAGGGGAGGTGACTCAACCAACTCCCTGGGCATCCTGTTCCAGTGCCCAGTAACCCTTTCCATGAAAACTTTTTTCCTAATGTTCACCCTGAACCTCCCCTGGCAGAGCTTGAGGACATTCCCTCTCATCCTGTCCCCTGTCACTTGGGAGAAGAGGCCAGCTCCCTCCTCTCCACAACTTCCTTTCAGGAAGTTGTAGAGAGCAAGGAGGTCTCTCCTCAGCTTCCTCTTCTCCAGCCTAAACACCCCCAGCTCTCTCAGCCATTCCTCATAGGGCCTGTTCTGCAGCCCCTTCACTAGCTTTGTTGCTCTTCTCTGGATTCGCTCAAGGAGGGGGAGGTCCTTGTGTGGCCAGGCTGCCCACCCTGGGTGAGGGGCTGGGGGACCAGCACTGAGTGTGTCCACCTCCACCCTCCAGACTATCCATGGCGCTGGAGCCGAGCCCTCCCCATCAACTCGGCACTCATCAAGTGGCTGTACCTGCCGGACTTCTTTGTGGCCCCCAAATCCACCAACCTCATCAGTGAGTACCAACCTCCAGCCCCTGTCATCCCTCCTTGCCCACGGGGTGCCTTGTCCCCCAACTCCAGCCCCTGGGACCCCATCCTGTCCATGGGCACTTGGGGGTCCAGCCAGGAGGAGTGGGAGAAGCTAAAACAGCTGTCCCATCATATGTATGTGTGTGGAGTTTGGTAGGTGCCCACCCCGTTTTGGGAGGAAGAGCTGGGCAAGAGATCTCCCCACTTTGGAGTCTGGAGCTTGGTTGAAGTTCTAGCCCTTTTGGGATGTTGAAGGGCTGAGCCATGTGCCCACAGATGACTTCGTGCTGCTGCTGTGTGCGGCCCAGCAGTGGCGGGTGTTTGAGGCCGAGCGCACTGAGGAGTGGCTGCGGGCAGCTGGGGACAACGCCGATCACTTCAACCTGGAACGGGACCCTCACAACCCTACACCCAACTTCATCCATTGCCGGTGGGTGCCTGAGGCTGGGATGGGCTGGGGCGATGGGGATGGAGCAGCCCTGCCCAGGATGGGACCCCTTGGGGTAGGGACAAGGTGGGACGTCCAGACAGTGGGACCTGCTCGACTGGGATCCCCTAGGATGGGTTTGGCAGGCCACCAGCTCCTTTGGGCCAATGAAACCCTCTTGTTGACACTGGGCTAGGACAGGAACCCCCTGTGGCTGGAACAAGACCTTCTACCGCTAGGTTGGTACCCCAGGTCTGGGAGGCGAGCACTTTGAGACTGTTGTAGCACCTCTGAGGAGATGCAGAGGTTGAGAACTCCCCAGGTGATGGTGCAGGACTCTTCTGGGCACCAGGATTCCATAGACTGGGACAAGGCACTTCATCCCCAAGACTGGGGGGTTGCAGGGACTAGGACTGTGCTGATTGACTGGGGCGGGAGGTAGCACCTTGCTGCACTCCAAAACCAGGCAGTGCCAAGCGTGGGTGCTGGGGAGGACACCTCCCCTCCTCTGAGTGCCCCATCCCACAGCTCGTACCTGGACATGGCAAAGGTGGTGGTCTTCCGCTACCTCTTCTGGTTCGTACTGGTGGTGGTTTTCATCACTGGGGCCACCCGCATCAGCCTCTTCGGCCTCGGCTACCTGCTGGCCTGCTTCTACCTCCTCCTCTTCGGCACCACCATGCTGCGCAAGCCAGTGCGGGCTCGTCTTGTGCTCTGGGACTGCCTCATCCTCTACAACATCACTGTCATCATCTCCAAGAACATGCTGTCGGTGAGGGCTGCTGGTCCCCAACCACACAACGCTCCCTGGGCTTCCCCGAGTGCTGGCACAGGTGGCAGCACTCACTGTTCCACTCTCACAAACCCCACACTCTCTCCCTGCAGCTTCTCTCCTGCGTCTTCGTGCAGCAGATGCAGAACAACTTCTGCTGGGTGATCCAACTCTTCAGCCTGGTCTGCACCGTCAAGGGATACTATAACCGTGAGCTGGGGGCTTGGGGGCCTGGGGACCTCCCTGCCTGAGCTGGTGGGGTCAGGGGTGCAAGTTTGGGCTGCTGTCTGACCTGTCTGCATCTCTGCCTGCCAGCCAAGGAGATGAGCAAGGATCAGGACTGCTTGCTGCCTGTGGAGGAGGCTGGCATCATCTGGGACAGCATCTGCTTTTTCTTCCTCCTCCTCCAGCGCCGTATCTTCCTCAGCTATTACTACTTGCACGTCATGCTGGATCTCCAGGCTTCTGCTCTGCAGGCCTCCAGGTGGGGCTGGGGTCCCGGCAGGTCCTCATGTGGGTGCGAGGGTGCCAGTGACCTCTCACCCTCCTGACATCCCCGTCTCCATAGGGGTGTCGCGCTGTTCAAGGCCAGCATCCTCAAGAGCATACGTTCCCATCAGCAAGCAGAGAAGAAGTCGCTGGCCCAGCTGAAACGGCAGTGAGTGGGTTTTGAGGGGCACCTGGGACACCCCTTTTGGCAGCTGCCAGCACCTTGGGGCTCCCCTGTGTGGGGAGGGTGGTTGTGGTTTGCCCTGGGGACTCCAGGCGAGCGGGCTCCACAACAGCATCTGCCTGGCAGGATGGAGCGGATCCGAGCCAAGCAGGAGAAGTACCACCAGGAGCGGCTGCTCGGCAGCGCCGGTGAGGGGCAGGATGAGACCAGGCGAGGTGAGAGCCAGGGTGGGCCCCCACCTCCCCAACCCCTCTTTGGGCACAGCAGGGTGACCATGACCCATTGCCGACGGCTGTCCCGGTTGGAGCCAAAGAGAGCGTCGTGGTGAATCCCCCTCCTTGCTCCATGCCTCGCCCTGGTGCTGGGGGTGGGTGCACCGAACGTGGTCATGCTCAGCTCCCCATCTGCCGTTCCACAGCACCTGGCAGCCCAGCAGAACCTTCCCGGCAGAGGGAGCGGTGGTGGCGGCCTTGGTTAGACCACGCTGCAGGTACTGCCCTGGCACAGGGGCCGTAACAGGGCACAGCCCCTCGGCAAGGTCCCTCCACCAGGGACCACTAACACCTGCGCGGAGTGGTGCTGATGGTGCTTTCAGCAAGGTGACACCCTGCATGTCCCCCCTTCCCGTGCTGGGCACTAACCCAGGCTTCTCCACTTCTCAGCACTAACGAGGTGTTGGACTGAGGGTGCCCAGCTGGGTTTGGAGTTACCAGCATCGGTCGCCTCCGAATAGCAGCACTGGAGGGGCCCCGCTTTGGGGATGTGGTTGTTGAGTCTTTGTCCCCAGTGGAGATCCCCGTGGTGTCCTTGGCACCGTGATGTCAGGCAGAGAGCCTTGGGGAGTCAGCGGCCACGCCGTGCGTCCTGTGCCTCAGCCCTGGCTGTGCCGTGACCCCCGTGCTACCCTGACAGTGCTGCATTCGGGGGAATATTTCCTCTTCGAGTCGGACAGTGAGGAGGAAGAGGAGGCGGCAGCAGCGGTTGCAGAGGAGCCCCGGCCGAGCAGGCAGAGTGCCTTCCAGGTGGGCCTGGCTGGGGGAGGCGCGAGGGGGTCTTGTGGTACCTGTGAGGTACTAACTGTCCTTCTCCCACTCCAGCTTGCCTACCAAGCCTGGGTGACCAACACCAGGACCGCGCTGCGGAGGCAGGAGCAGCCGGAGACACCTGGAGCTGCGGTCCCTACAGGTGGGTCTGGCTCACCCCAAAATGAGGCTGGGGGAGGCGAGAGGGCACACGGGTCTGCCCCGTGCCCACCCTTTGCACTAGCTGCTGTCGGCATTGCAGAATGGGATGTTGCCTCCACGGGTTTCTTGGCATAGAGGGAGGTGTGGACTCTGATGGCATTGATGGGGTTGGGCATGTGCTCTTCTTTTTGGGGCCTGTGCTGGTTTTTAAACAGAGTGGAGGAAACAAGGCATGGGGTGATTGAGTGGGAGAGGCCTACCAGGGGCCAGAAACGTTATCAATTGCTGCTGAGCCAGTGCTACCCCTTCCTGGGGCCGGGTCTGACCTTTGTAGGGGACAGTGCAGGGAGAGAGGAGGAGATGGAGGCACCTGAAGAGGCTGAAGGCCAGGAGGAAGAGGAGGAGGAAGGCTCTGGTAGGTGGGCAGCAGAACCTGCAGGGTAGGGAGGTGCTGGGGGTGGGTCTAAGTGGGTGCAAAGTGACCTCCTTACCTCCCGTGGCAGAGCGGAGCAACGTGGTGCAGCGGGCGCTGAACACCCTCCGGTTCCTGTGGGTGCTGTGCCAGGCCCTGGTGGACGGGCTGACCCAGTGGCTGGACGCCTGCACCCAGGAACATGCCGAGATGTCCACCGTCCTGTGCCTTGAGAGATACGTCCTCACACAACGACTGGCTGCGGTGAGCCTGGGGGACGCACTAGGGCACATGGGGTCGGCAGCCCCGTGATGCCACTGACCGACCCCCTGTCCTCTGCAGGGCGAGGATGTGCATCGTGGTGTCCTGGATGAACTCTACGTGCTGCCGCCAGAGGAGCCCCCTGAGGAGCCGGGGGCTGGGGCTGTGGACCCCCCAAAAGGCGTTGCTTCCAGGCAGGTGCATAGATACCCCCTGAGGGGGCAGCTGGCAGTGCTGCGGGCAGGGCCTGGTGGGCAGGGTCTCAGCCCTGTTCCTGTGCCATCCACAGTGGGCACCTAGAAGCCGCCCCCGTCCCATCAGCGTTCTCATTGCACACTGTCAGCCAGGAGCAGGTGACAACTTGCGCACCACCGAAGGACGTGGCTGGGTCTCGAGAGCTCCTGGCCCTGCCTGAGAATCGGAGCCGGACTGCTGGCGAGCTCCTCCGAAGCAGGTGTGGGGACGTGGTGGGAGTGGTGGGGCTGACGCTGGGGCTGGTGCATCCGGCTCATCCCTCTTTGTACCCTGCAGGCGGCTGTACTTCACCGAGCTGGAAGAGTCAGAGCAGTTTTATCAATCCCACAACCGGTTCCTGAAGCTGCTGCTGGCTGGGTACCGCTGTGTGACTGCCCACTCTGAACTCCTCTGTTACTTCATCATCATCCTCAACAACATGGTGACTGCCTCCGTCATCTCGCTCTTCCTGCCCATCCTCGTCTTCCTCTGGGCCATGCTCTCCATCCCCCGGCCCAGCAAGCGCTTCTGGATGACCGCTATCATCTTCACCGAGGTGAGCAGTGGGTGGCCTGGGACAGGACGATGCCACCTGGCCCCCAGCTGCCACCTGCTGACCCCAGCATCCCCACAGATGATGGTGGTGGTGAAATACCTCTTCCAATTTGGGTTCTTCCCATGGAATGGCTATGCCATGCTGGTGCGCAATGAGGGCAAACCCTTCTTCCCACCCCGCATCCTGGGCTTGGAGAAGACTGACAGCTACATCAAGTATGACCTTGTCCAGCTCCTGGCACTCTTCTTCCACCGCTCCCTGCTGCTGGTGAGCCCTGGGTCATGGGCACTGCTGCGAGCATTACCTGGGTGGGCATCCTCAGGAGCTAGAGGTGCTTCTGGGGATGATGGGGGCTCCGGAGAACACCCAGTGGGTGCTTGGTAGCTCTGCTGTGGTTTCCACCTGAGGCACCTGTTGCTGGTTGGGTCCCTGGGGTGCACTGGGAGCCGATGCTGTGGGATGGGGTGAAATGGACATCAGGAGCTCCATCCCCCTGACCACGGCCTTCTCCAGTCCTACGGGCTCTGGGACCACGAGGAGGACCCCTTTGCCAAGAAGACGGCAGAAGCAGGGCAGGTGGATAATGAGGAAGAGGAGGAGAGGTGGGAGGAAGCACGTGAAGAAAGGATGGAGGTGCCGGCAGAGCCAGAGCCACCAAGTGCAGCCACAGAGCTGGAGCTGGAGGGTGATGCTGTGGAGCAGGAAGATGGGACCAAGGCCATGCAGCTTCGCTTCAGAAGGAAGAAGCAGCAGGGGAAGAAGCAGCCAGAGGTAGCTCCAGAGGAAGGTGAGTGCTGGCTCCTGGCCCTTGTGCCCCAATGAGGTGCAAGGTTGGCATCCCCCAGGACAGAGGGATGCTGGGGCTGGGCAGGATGCGGCCCCACAGGACCCCAGGCTGTCACCCACGCTGTGCCTGACTTGCAGGGGATGTGGAGGAGGGGGAAGAAGAGGAGGAGGAGGAAGAAGAAGAGGCAAAAGAGAGCCATGCTCAGAAGAAGCTGAAGGCATTTGGGCGGCGGGTTAAGCAATTCTTTGTCACCATGTGAGTACCTGCAGTGCTGGTTGGGGTGGGGGTGCAGAGCGCAATCCCCCGGTCACCTGTCCCCTCTGTCCCCTCCAGGACACAGAACATGTACCAGCCAGTGTGCAAGTTCTTCCGGGACATCCTGCACACCCCACACCGTGCAGCCACTGATGTCTATGCCTTCATGTTCCTGGCTGATGTGGTTGACTTCATAATCATCATCTTCGGCTTCTGGGCCTTTGGGGTGAGCAGGGGTTTATCACAGGGCACCAACTGGCCAGCTCCCACTGCTGGGCCATATACTGACCCCTTCTGCATCGCCAGAAACATTCGGCGGCCGCTGATATCACCTCCTCGCTGTCAGATGACCAAGTGCCGGAGGCCTTCCTGGTCATGCTGCTCATCCAGTTCACCACCATGGTCATCGACCGTGCACTCTACCTCCGCAAGACTGTGCTGGGCAAGCTCATCTTCCAGGTCATCCTAGTCTTCAGCATCCACCTCTGGATGTTCTTCATCCTGCCAGCTGTCACTGAGAGGTACTGACATTCCTCAAGGGATATGACTTAGTCCTAGGGTGGCACCTTTGTGTCCTCAAGCCCACATAATGGCCCAGCCTGGCCAGGAAGGTGGCCAGAGGGGGTGACATCTCTCTCCCACAGGTTGTTCAGCCTCAACACAGTGGCCCAGCTGTGGTACTTCGTGAAGTGCATCTACTTCGCGCTATCAGCCTATCAGATCCGCTGTGGCTACCCTACTCGCATCCTGGGCAACTTCCTCACCAAGAAATACAACCACCTCAACCTCTTCCTCTTCCAGGGGTACGGTATGGGTCTGCATGGACCCCTGGGCACCCGGAGAATGCTGTACCAGTCCCCTCTCCCCATGTGTCCCCTAGGTTTCGCCTTGTGCCCTTCCTGGTGGAGCTGCGGGCTGTCATGGACTGGGTCTGGACGGACACCACGTTGTCCCTCTCCAACTGGATGTGTGTGGAAGACATCTACGCCAACATCTTCATCATCAAGTGCAGCCGTGAAACAGAGAAGGTACATCCCCACCATACTAGGAAGGGCCCCTGAATATGTCCCCTGTTACTTGGGGTCACCTAAGCCCACTTTGCTCCATGTACTCCCTCCCCTTTCCCAGAAATACCCCCAACCCAAGGGGCAGAAGAAGAAAAAGATTGTGAAGTATGGCATGGGGGGCCTCATCATCCTCTTCCTCGTGGCCATCATCTGGTTCCCACTGCTCTTCATGTCGCTGGTGCGCTCTGTGGTCGGTGTTGTGAACCACCCCATCGACGTCACCGTCACCCTCAAGCTGGGGGGGTATGAGGTGAGGATGCAGGGGGGATACTGGGCTGCCCATCCAGGACAGCGAGGTCTCTGCCTGGCTCACGGCACCCCGTTCTCCCGCAGCCGCTGTTCACCATGAGCGTCCAGCAGCAATCCATCCAGCCCTTCACCCCCCAGGACTATGAAGCCCTCACCAAAGAGTTTGAGAGGCAGCCGGTAAGTCCATGGCCAAACACCTCTCTGCTTCATCCCACAGGGAGCCCAGGGAGGAGCCAGCAGAGCCGGGGGTGCTGCAGGGTCAGGGTGTCCTTGGGTGGGGGCTGAGCTCTGCTCCCCTGGACTTGACTACTGGCTGAGGGAAAGGCAGACCAACAGCATGAGGTATAACAAGGCCAAATGCTGGATCCTGCACTCGGGGCACAACAACCCTGAGCAGCTACAGACTAGGGCAAGTCTGGCTGGAAAGATGCCTGGAGGAGAAGGACCTGGGGGTGTTGGTTGACAGTGACTGAACATGAGCCAGCACTGGCCCAGGTGGCCAAGAAGGCCAATGGCGTCTTGGCTTGGATCAGAAACAGTGTGGCCAGCAGGTCCAGGGAGGTTATTCTCCCTCTGTACTCGGCACTGGTGAGACTGCTCCTCGAATCCTGTGTTCAGTTCTGGGCCCCTCACCACAAGAAGNACATTAGGAAAAATTTTTCATGGAAAGGGTTATCGGTCACTGGAACAGCTGCCCAGGGAGTTGGTTGAATCACCTTCCCTGGAGGTGTTTAAGGGACGGGTGGACGAGGTGCTGAGGGACATGGTTTAGTGTTTGATAGGAATGGTTGGACTCAATGATCTGGTGGGTCTTTTCCAACCTGGTGATTCTATGATTCAGGTGGCGATGCAGTTCATCACCCTGTATGGCTACGAGGACATCGTGAGGGCCCGCATTGAGGGCAGCTCGGGCTCGCTCTGGAGCATCAGTCCTCCCAGCCGGGAGCAGATGCGGCGGGAGCTGCAGAACGGCTCCTCCGACATCACCCTCCGCCTCACCTGGACCTTCCAGAGGTACTTCTGGTGTGCAGTGGGGTGGGGACAGTCCTGCCTGCATCTCCCCACACACACTCAGCCTGCGCTGCCCACTCTGCCCACAGGGACCTGGGCAAAGGGGGGACAGTGGAGAACACCTTTGACAAGCACACCACCGACCTGCCGCCCGGCACGCCCCAGCGCATGGAGCTGGCCCAGCTGCTGCAGGGCACCCGTGATGCCCCTGTGTGAGTGTCCCCAGGGCAGGTTGGTTCCCCGGGCTCAGTGGGACCGTGCCCCTTCCCCACTCACCACATCCTCTTGCAGGCAAGTGCCCAAACTCTTCCCCAAATACATCCGAGCGCCCAACGGCCCTGAAGCCAACCCTGTCAAGCAGCTGCTGCCAGGTAAATCCCACCGTGTCCTTCCCCCCAAAAATATCAGTGCTGGGGGCACAGCAGTAGCTGTGCTGTGCCCTGACAGTGCTACTCTCCTGGCAGACGGGGAGGACAGCTACCTAGATGTGGAGGTGCAGCTGAAACGGGAGCGCGCTGGCCGAGGGGCTGACAACTTCTTGGAGTGGTGGGTGGTGCGGCTGAAAGACCCCGACCCCGGTGACAACAACATCCTCCCCATGATCATCTTCAACGATAAAGTCAGCCCCCCCAGCCTGGGCTTCTTGGCTGGCTATGGGTACGTGGAGGGGGTTGTGGGGAGCACCCCTCACCTGGCCGCACCCCAAAAGAGGTGTGGAGCCAGGGGCAGGTGGGATACAAGATCTGTCCCCGTCCTTTGCAGGATCATGGGGCTGTACGTCTCCATCGTGCTGGTGATTGGGAAGTTTGTACGAGGTTTCTTCAGTGAGATCTCACACTCCATCATGTTTGAGGAGTTGCCCTGCGTGGACCGCATCCTGAAACTGTGCCAGGACATCTTCCTGGTGCGGGAGACGGGTGAGCTGGAGCTGGAGGAGGAGCTCTACGCCAAGCTCATCTTCCTTTACCGCTCCCCAGAGACCATGATCAAATGGACACGAGAGAAGGAGTAAGGGGAAGGGGCTCCAGGCCCCCTGCTCCTGGGGACATCACCGCCAATGCCTTAACCAGCTCTCCCCTGAAAGCTGGGGCCGTATCCCGCTGGGGGAGGCAGTGGGACACAGGGTGCTCGGCACTCACTTTTAGGAAGGATGTTTTTCATATGTTGCTTTGAAGCCATCCAACCTGCAGAGACCACGTTGTGCCTTCCTGGGGCAGGGAGAGAGCAGGAGCTGCCCCTCACCTGCTGGGCACCCCTTGCTGCTGGGTGGGCTGTCAGGAGCCGGCCCCATCCCCACTCTCCCCAGCCCTCCTCCCAATCCAGGTTGAACTCAAAAAGCAATAGCCCCCCAGCTCCAAGATGGGGGGCCCTGGTCTGCTACCCACCCTCCAGCTGGGGAGGGGGGCTGGCAGCCCCAGCCGGACTCTAGACACTTCTTGTGACTTTGTTGTTTGTTCTTTTTGTTGTTTTGTTTTGGTTTTTTTTATTGATTCAAATGGTTTATTTATACAATTATCTAATAAAACAGCTGAGGCCTCCCTGGCTGATGCGCAGCTGGGGCAGAGTAGGAGGGACAGTGGAGCGGGACGGGGGACCTGCTGCCCTGGGGATGCCAGCACTGGCACCACCAGACAGGGGCTGGGGGCACTCCCTGCCCCCTGGCTGTAATCAAAAAGGGGTTTACTGGCAGCTGCCTGCAGAACCCAGAGGCTCTGGTCCCCCACCATCCCCACTGCTGCCCCAGAGGGACAGGAGTCTGCATCCCATGCTCTCCTCAGCTTCTTCAGCTTTTGCTGGGCTCCTTATTCTCCTGGAGGACCTCCTGGCTCTGCTGCTCCATCTCTGCTCTGTAAGGGACAGACACAGTGTGGATAGACAGATGTGAAATCAGGAGCTGAGCTGGCCGGGAGGAGATCCCCATCACCCTTACCTGCGGATCCTGCGCTGACCCTCGGCGCGCACATAAGGCGGCAGCGTGGCAAGGGGACCCTGCAAGAGAGGCTGTAGATGGGGACCCCCATCCCTAAGGAGAGCTGCCCTCCTGCACTCCAAAAGCCTTACCAGTTCCTTGAAGGTGAGGCGGCAGCCGTAGCACAGCAGCGGGATGAAGGCAGCTCTGCTTTCGGCCCTGTGGGGACAGGAACCCTCAGTGGTGCTGGCACAGCATTCCCCCTGCCCCAAACGCTCACCCCACTGCCTGGGCATCCTGCCAGCACCTGTCTCCCACCGGCTCCGGCTCATCCATGATCAGCGTGGGCTCCAGGGCCAACTCCTCCTCTGCAAGAGCCAGAGGACAGAGGTGCAATTAGAATTATAGAATCATAGAATTGCCAGGTTGGAAGAGACCCATCGGATCATTGAGTCCAACCATTCCTATCAAACACTAAACCATGTCCCTCAGCACCTCGTCCACCCATCCCTTAAACTCCTCCAGGAAAGGTGAATCAAACCCCTGCCTGGGCAGCCTGTTCCAGTGCCCAATGACCCTTTCCATGACAATTTTTTTCCTAATGTTCACCCTGAACCTCCCATGGGGGAGCTTGAGGCCATTCCCTCTTGTCCTGTCCCCTGTCACTTGGGAGAAGAGGCCAACACCCTCCTCTCCACAACTTCGTTTTCGATAGTTGTAGAGAGCAATGAGGTCTCCCCTCAGCCTCCTCTTCTCCAGGCTAAACACCCCCAGCTCTCTCAGCCGCTCCTCCTAAGGCCTGTGCACAGCTGCCTCCCCAGCCCCACATGCCCCTCAGTCACTCACCCCCAGCGATGTCCAGGGCGCACAGGCAGAGCAGGCACCGCTCAGACTCGCTGCTCGCCTTGGCTGGATCTGGGCTCAGCTTCTCGCCTGTCCTGCAGCCAACACAGAGGGGTAGCGGGTGCACCCTGCAACCCCCCAACCCCCTCATCCTGAGGTGCCCCTGTGCAGGGGACACTGTACCGGTAGACAGTGCTGATGGTAGAGGGGAAATCCTCCTGCAGCCCCAAGAGGAAACGCTCTATCAGGTGGTGGATGCTGGACTTCTCCCGGCGCTGGGGTAATGAGTAGAGAGGGCAGGGATGAGATAGGAAGGTTCCATCCCTGCCCAGTACGTGTGGAGCTTGAGATCCCCTCCGTGGGGCACAGATGTCCCTACCTTGGTGGGGAGGGGTGGTGCGATGACAGTGGGGACATTGAAGAAGTGGTTGTAGAAGGCGATCTCCTTGGCCATGTACTCCCGCATGGGCCGCACCACCATCACGTCACCGTGGCGGTTGTCCATGAAGCCCTGCAGGTGCACGGCTGCTGAGGAACTGCCCTGCCACCAAGCGGCAGAGCCTCCACCACGGCATCGTGTCACCCCTTCAGGCGAGGACAGCCACCTCTGGTTTGGGGACAGGGTGCTGGTGAGGCTGCTCACCGTGTCAACGGCGAGGAAGGCGCCACGGCCGAGTGCCAGGTTGGTGAGGAGCTTGATGGCCACACGAGTGCAGCTCTCGCCTGTCATCACCTTGGCGTAGCCCTTGGTCCGGGCTGTTTGCAGGATGAGATGAATCCTGGGGGACAAGGTGACACCTGCTCAGAGCCACCCCACCTGCCTGGTGCTGGCACTGGGCAGGATCGGCCCCTCACCGCAGCATCTGCAGCAGCTCCTCTCTCGCTGTTGGCGTCTCCACGGCCTCAAAGAGCTGCTGCAGCTCCTGGGTTTGGGCAGCTGTGGGCAGGCGGGGGGTGGCCGGGGTCCCTGCTGGCGTGTCCTGGGTGCCAAGGTTGGGCACTGAAGTGCCACCATCCCCATCCCCATCCTGACGCTGCTGCTGGATGAAGCCCTCCACGGCCACTTTATAGTTGGGGCTGGGCTCGCTGGACCCCACTGGCCCTGGCCGCAAGATGGATGCAGGCAGCTCCAGTGCCTACAGAGCAGAGATTGGTACCAGGGGTTGGCTGGGGGGATGGCCAGTCACGTCCCTCCACCCCACTGCGTGTCCCTCCACCCCAGCGTGACCCCCTCACCCTCATACCTCCTCCAGGTGCGCTAGGTAGTAGGGGAAGCCTGTGGCCTGAAGCAGGGTCTCCATGTGGGCCAGGCTCTGCTCCCGCTGTGCCGGGTTCTGCCCTCGTACCGCTCCCTCTGCAAGGCAGGTGGGCAGCGCCGGGGCCACCACCTCGGTCAGGAGGGGACACCCATCCCAGGGCTGAGGGGGACATCTGTGCCACAGCCTTACTGGGTTTGGTGGCAGTGACCAGCCCTGGGAGGGAGCAATGGGGCTGGGAACGGGCACTGGGGTAGGGAGTGGGAAGCTGGGCTGGGAATGGGAAGCTGGACAGGGAATGAGCAGCAAAGGGGCAGTGGGGTTAATCCTCACCATCAACATAAATGAGTCCAGGGACAAAGCGGAGCTTCTTGGCTGTCTCCCGGCTGAGCCCCTGGCAAAGGTGAAGGGTGAGGGGAGTGGATGAGCTATGCCCCCCACCCCCAGCCCCTCCCAGCACCCCTGCCCTTACCTCCTGGACCTGGCGGAGCATGGCGCTGGAGCCCGGCCCTCCCGACAGTGCCAACAGCACCTGTGAGGACAGGAGGGACTGTCACTTGTCCTGGTGGTGCCACCCAGGTCCCCGCCATGTCCCCCCAGTACCTTCTCTCCTGGGAAGATGATGCGGTTCTTGCCCAGCATCGCACGGAACTTGTGCACGAAGTACTCACGGAAGCAACCGCTGTGGGGACACAGGGGCACAGCCCTGAGCCATGGTGTGCCCTCAGCCCCCATGTCCCTGAACCCCAATGCCTCTGAGCCCTGTCTCCAAGCCCTGATATCCTTGAGACCCAATGTCCTCAAGTCCCAAAGTCCTTGGGCCCCTCTCTCCAAGACTTGCTGTCTAATAAGCCTAGATATCCCCAAAACTTTGTGTTCCCAAGCCCTCATATCATTAAGACCCAACGGCCTCAAGCTCTGCTCTCCTCAAGCCTTGGTGTCTCTGAGACCCAATGTTCCCAATCCCTGATGTTCCAGACACACAATGTCACCAAGACCAGACATCCCCTAGACCAAATGTCTCCAAGCCCTGATGTCCCAGAGACCCGATGTCCCCAAGCCCTGACGGCCCCAAGACCCAATGTCCCTGAGACCTAACATACCCAATGTTCCCAGTCCCCTCACACCTGAGCCCTGTGTTCCCACACACTGCATCCCAGTCCCCATCCCATCCCTGGTCCCTCACCGACAGAAGGCATCCCCGACGCGGATGACGAGGGCAGCAGAGCCCTCCTTGCACTTCACGCAGGCTCGTGGGTGGCTGTGGGAGCACGGGTGGTCATGGGGCAGTACTGGGGGCACTAGCCCCAAACACAGCCCCCGAGGGCGGTGATCTCAGTCCCCGGGCAGCACCAGGGGCACCAGGGTGGTACTAGAGGAATGCTGGGAGGAACACTGGGAGTAACTTCTGGAGGGGGACACTGAGGGGAGACTGGGGGGGCACCAAGGGGATACTGGGAGCATTGAGAGTGGCATCGGGGGGATACTGGGAGCTTTGGGAGTGGCACTGAGGGGATACTGGGAGATGGCACCAAGGGGATCCCAGGGGTACTGCAGGTGGCGCCAAAGGGGATCCCGTGGGTGCCAGGGGATGGCATCGAGGGGATCCTGGGGTACCACAGGTGGCACTGAAGAGATCCCAGGGGACAGCACTGAGGGGATCCCAGGGGTACTGTGGATACCACTGAGGGAATCAGGGGGGTACCAGGGATGGCACTGAGGCAATCACAGGGGTACTGGGGATGGCATCGAGAAGATCCCAGGGGCACTGCAGGTGGCACTAAGGAGATCACAGGGGGGTACCGGGGATGTCACTGAGGGAATCAGGGGGTTAGTGGGGGACAGCATGGAGGGGGTACCAGGGATGGCGCCAAGGGAATCACAGGGGTACCAGGGAGAGCACTGAGGGGAACCCAGGGGTACTGTGGATAGCACTGAGGGAATCATGGGGGTACCAGGGATGGCATCAAGGGAATCCCAGGGGTACCAGGGAGAGCACTGAGTGGAACCCAGGGGTACCGGGGATGGCATCAAGGGAATCCCAGGGGTACCAGGGATGGCGCCGAGGGAATCACAGGGGTACCAGGGAGAGCACTGAGGGGAACTCAGGGGTACTGTGGATAGCACTGAGGGAATCATGGGGGTACCAGGGAGAGCACTGAGGGGAACTCAGGGGTACTGTGGATAGCACTGAGGGAATCATGGGGGTACCAGGGAGAGCACTGAGGGGAACTCAGGGGTACTGTGGATAGCACTGAGGGAATCATGGGGGTACCAGGGAGAGCACTGAGGGGAACTCAGGGGTACTGTGGATAGCACTGAGGGAATCATGGGGGTACCAGGGAGAGCACTGAGGGGAACCCAGGGGTACCGGGGATGGCACCGAGGGAATCAGGGGGGTAGTGGGGGACGGCATGGAGGGGGTACCAGGGGTACCGGGGATGGCGCCAAGGGAATCACAGGGGTACCAGGGATGGCACTAAGGGGAAACCAGGGGCACCGTGGGTGGCACTGAGGGGATCTCAGGCGTAGCAGGGATGGCACTGAGGGACTCACGGGGGTACCAGGGATGGCATCGAGGGACTCCCAGGGGTACCAGGGAGAGCACTGAGGGGAACCCAGGGGTACCGGGGATGGCATCGAGGGAATCCCAGGGGTACCAGAGATAGCACTGAGGGGAACCCAGGGGTACCGGGGATGGCATCAAGGGAATCCCAGGGGTACCAGGAATGGCACCGGGGAGTTCCTGGCGGTACTGGGTCCAGCACCGAGGGGGTGGGGTGGATACCGAAGGGCAGGGTGTCCGGCACCGAGGGGGTGCCGTGTGTCCCGGGGGGGATACCGAGCCCTCCCGAAGCGCTCCGGGTCCCACCTGCGCCCCCTCTCTCCGCCGCCGCCGCCGCCGCCTCCCGCCTCGCCCATGGCGGCCCCGTCGCGTGCGGGTGACGCGTCCGGCGCCGCCGCCGCCATGTTCGGCCGCCGGGCCCTGGCCCCCCGCGCCGCCGAGGCGCTGGAGGCGCAGTTCAGCTGCCCCATCTGCCTCGAGGTGTTCCACCGCGCCGTGGGCATCGCGGGATGCGGACACACGTGAGACCCCGAGGCTGGGGACCCACCGGGACCGGGACCCCCCCGCCCCCAACCGGGACCTCGAGGCTGGGAACCCACCGGAACCCGGGACCCTCCCGCCCGTCGTGACCGCCGGGACCCCCGAGCCGGGACCCCTCCGACCGCTGGGACCCGGGACCCCCGCAACCACCGGGACCCCGAGACTGGGACCCCTCCGGCCCACCGGGATCAGAGACACCCCCCCCTCACCCCCACCCCGGAACCCCTCGACCCACTGGGACCCCCGGGCACTGGGACCGTGACCCTTCCACCCATCGGGATCCCCAGCGGGATTCCCAGCACCGGGACCCTTGGGCACCGGGACTCCTCTAACCCACCGGGACCCCCAGGCACTGGGACCCCAAGACTGGGACTCCTCCGACCACCGAGACAGGGACACCCCCCCCCCCCACATGGACCTCCGGGACCGTGACCCCCAGCACCAAGACTTAGGGCACCGGGACCCCTACAACCCACTGGGACCCCAAGACAGGGATCCCTCCGACCCACCGGGCACCAGGGACCCCTGGGCACCGGGACTGGGACCTTCCCACCCATCGGGACTGCCGGGACCCTCGGGCCCTGGGACCCCTCCAGCCCACCGGGACCGTGAGACTGGGACCACTCCGACCAACCGGGACCTGGGACCCCCAGGCACTGGGACCCCAAGACTGGGACTCCTCAAACCCAGTGGGACCAGAGGACCCCCTGACACTGGGACCCATCCCAGCCCTGGGCACTGACACTGGGACATCCAGCATTGGGACCCCTGGGCATTGGGACCCCTCTGACCCACTGAGCACTTGGACCTCCGACACCAGGACCCCTGGCACAGGACCCCATTTCTCCCACCCAGAATTGGGATGCTCAGGGCACCAGGAACCCTCCAGCCCCTGGGCACTGGGACCCTCAGCACCGGGACTCCCTGCACGGGACCCCATCCCATCCACTGGGCATTGGGACCTCTGGGCACCATAAATCCTCCAACCCACTGGGCACTGGGATTCCAGGCACTGTGACCCCTGACATTGGGACCCCTTCCCACCCACCAGGCACTGAGACCCCATCCCAGGGAGTGGGGTGATGCTTCTATCCAATGTTCCCCTGCTGGCCATCCAGACCTCACTTCACGCTCTGCACCCAGACCCAGTTCCTGCCTACTGGACCCCAAGGCTCTGCTCCCAGCACCCTGACTGGGAATCCTGCCCTGCGCTCCCATGGTGCTGTACCCCGGCCCCTGGGGTGATGCCACGGAGCTGGGACCTGCGTGTCACCCAGCGCTATGGTGACATCTCCTCATCCTCTTGCCCACAGCCTGGTTTTGGGGCACCTGGGTCTCCCATTGAGGCTGTGCTTTTCTTGGTGCCCCAGTGCGATCTTGCTCTTTCCCCAACTCCAGCTCATTTGGGGCTGGGGACGCTTCCCAGGGGAAGAGGAGATGCTGGGGAGAAGGGGCACCATGCCTGTGCCCCCCATGCCCACTCCCCACGTGGCAGCAGAGGCTTGGCAGCATCTCATTCCCCTCTTCTGCATGACGTGAGGTGGGTAGGCAGGCACAGGGGACAGGGATGCTGTGACAGGCAGATTTGTGGGGACAGAGCCACTGTGCCTCCTGCCCAGGGGTGCCTTCCTGTGCTTCCTCTCTGCTGCTTTGATTTCTCATCTGTGCTGCTGCAGGCATAAGGACCTTCAAAGGAGGTGAGCCGGGCTCTAATGCGCTCGCTCGCTTTATTCCTGTGTGGCCTGGATGTTCAGCACTGGTTTTTGTGTGGCTACGTTCAAATCTGCTGCTGGCTGCAGATCTTGGAGCAACAGCATTGCCTGTTCCCTGGCTGCACATCCAAGCAGCAACTTCAGGGCTTGGGCTGTGCCTGACCTCGTAGAATTGTAGAATTATAGAATCATTAAGGTTGGAATAGAACTCTAAGATCATCAAGTCCAACTGTCGGCCCAACACCACCGTGCCTACTAAACCAGGTCCCAAAGTGCCACCTTTATGAACGCCTCCATGGATGCTGACTCTGCCACTACCCTGAGCAGCCTCTTCTAGTGCTTCACCACTCTTTCAGTAAAGGAGTTTTTTCTGATATCCAATGTAAACCTCCCCTGGCGCAACTCGAGGCCATTTCCTCTCATCCTATGCCTCATTAATTGGGAAAAGCACCTCCCCACACCCTCTCTCAAGCTCCTAGTTCTGTCCAGTTCCTCCCAGCTAAGGATGCTGATCCCTGGGTTTCAGAGCTACCTGGGGTGCACAGGAGTCCCTGGGAGTGGAGACCTGGGGCTGGGGTCCTGCTCCCCCTCCTCCTCGTGGGCTGGGTCACCACTGGATCACTCAACGCTGTTCCTTGTGTCCCCAGGTTTTGTGGGGAATGCCTTCAGCCCTGCCTGCAAGTGCCATCCCCGCTCTGCCCTCTCTGCCGCATGCCCTTCGACCCCAAGAAGGTGGAGAAGGCTTCCAGTGTGGAGAAGCAGCTTTCATCCTACAAAGCTCCCTGCAGAGGCTGCAACAAGAAGGTAAAGCTCATGGGGGAAACCTGCCTATCCCTGTCCTGTGGGGGCACAACTTCGTTTGGCTGCCAATCCTGCCGCCACAGCTCCAGGGGAGGGAGGTTGCTTGCTGTCCATGGTTGGATTTGCAGAGTACCCTTTTTGGTGGGTCCCCAAAAAGCATCTGCGAGGTGTGATGTCCCCTGTGTGTCACGGCTGTGGCTGCAAGCCAGGTACGCGGGGCTGTGTGAAGATGAAGGCGGTCTCTCCTTGCTGCCTTTGTCAGCAGGCTGGAGCTATTATTAGACAGTGGGGACCTTCAAAAGCAGGCTGAGGTTTTCCTGCAACACAAGAGGGGCTGAGACAAACCAGCTCTGCTGCTGCTCCTAAACAAGGGTAAGGATTTAGATCTTGCTCAAGGTGCTGTGACTCCAGTGGCTGCAGGGGAGCTGAACTGGCAGTGTGGCCTGGCCCAGCCTAGGGTAGTCTGGTCTGGGAAGCTTCAGGGACTGGGTGTACAGCTCTGATTCACGATGCATCTCCGCTCATACGTTTTCTGTCTTCTCTTAACTCTGGGGATCTTCTTGTGACTTCCTGGCTGCAGTCTGAGAACAATTCTGTATGGTATCTGAGCAGTTCCTCTTTTGCAAAGGAAAATGGAGCTAGTGATGCAGTAATGCAGCCTGGGTGGCTTGTGTGTGACCTCTGGTGTGTGACATGTGCAGCCCTAAATCTGTGCTGCGCAGAAAGACAGGCTGGTGCAGCGTTTCCCTGCTGGTGTGGGTCATCCTGCACAGACCAGCGTTTGACCTGATGTTGACTGGCCAAAACTGCTCTTCAGGCTCCGGCACATTCCTGCAGCCTCTGGGAATGTTTCTTCTCTCCTTGTTCTCCAGGTGACCCTTGCAAAAATGCGCTCCCACGTCTCTTCCTGTGCGAAGGTGCAGGAGCAGATGGCCAACTGCCCCAAGTTCGTTCCAGTTGTCCCCACTTCCCAACCTATCCCCAGGTACTGCGGCACGTGGAGTGGGGAAGTGTGTTCCTCCTTGCAGACTGCACCCGCGCTCCCCTCCGTCTTCATTACAAACCGTAACATCCAAGCATGCGTTTTACTTTCCCCTAGGCAATCACAGTGAGAAACATCAGCATCTTTTGCATTCTGGCATCTGCAGCCCTTTTCCTTCCTGGTGTTTCGAGAGCATTTTGTGGGAAGGAGGACTGACCAAACCAGAGTGGTTCGGTCTGGGGTGGGAACAGGCTGATAAGGTTTCCACTGTGGGTAGGTGGCACAAAGCCAAGCAGAGGTGACCGGGTTAGTTTGTAAGGAGTCAATCCAGTCCTTTCCCTGGGGGATCTAAACTCGTCCTTGCTCTCTTCAGCAATATTCCAAATCGCTCAACATTTGTGTGTCCGTACTGTGGGGCCCGGAACCTGGACCAGCAGGAGCTGGTGAAGCACTGCATGGAGAACCATCGCAATGACCCCAACAAAGTGGTGAGCAACACTGGGGTGGGCTGGTTCTGTGTGGGGTAACTCTTGGAAATCCAGATAAACCATAGTTGATGCTACATCCAGGGCCACCAGCATGCAGAGCTGCCACTGCCTAAAGTACAGCTGTTTCCAACTGATTTAGTTTGTTTTAAATCCCTGGGGTGGGAGGTGGGGACCTGCCTCTCTTTGTTTTTCTAGGGGCTCTCCGGAATAAGCTGCCTCTGTCCCCCTGTGACTGCAGCATGGATGTTACTGGATTGCCTTTCCCCATCCCTGCTGGGTTGACTAACGTGGAGAACTTGCAGCTCTGACGCTATTCCAGAGGTGCTCGTGTGTGCACGTAACTTGTCATCGGGCTCAAGGCAGCCTGGACCACGTGCCAGAGACTCTGTGCACCAAGGGATTTGCTTGGAGGGGGCAGGATGACCCTCCATTCAGCGCATTCTCTGCAGGACACCACTACTCCCTTCTTGTTGTGGCGCCCTGGAATCCCAGAGCAGATAAAAGCAGAGGAGTCACTGTTGCCCTGTTCTGCTGCAGGTGTGCCCGGTCTGCTCAGCCATGCCCTGGGGGGACCCCAGCTACAAAAGCGCCAACTTCCTCCAGCATCTTCTCCACAGGCACAAGTTTTCCTACGACACCTTTGTGGTGAGTACAGCCCAGAGTCGAAACTGAGTCATCTTCCCCGTGTTCCACACTGAGCAACTGGGAGATGACACCAGCCCTTCCCATGCCAGGACCAGCCCATCCTGCTGTGTGGCCCCTTGGGAGGGGAAGGGGTTGGATCCACCTTTGGGCTTTGTGGGAGGTATGTGGGACACGTGCAGCCCCACTTGGGAGACCCCTCACTGGCCTGTTGTCAGATAAACAAGGAAAAAGTCTCTGGAATAGGAGAGAGAAATGTTACTGCTCTCCATGAAGATGGGTTGTTTCCTCCATGTGGTCAGTTAACTCTTCCCCTGAGGAACTGGAACACAAAAGCCTTTTTCTTTAAGGCTTCACAAGTAGTGGGAGTGGAGCAGCCCAGCCTCCGTGCTTATGGGGGTCTGGCTGCTGTGTGTGTGGGGGGCATCCATGGCCACCCTGGTGGGGGGTTGCTGACCCATCCTGTGGTGGGAAGTAAGGGTGTGATCGCCCAGCCTTTGCTGCAGGGACTGAGGGGAGGTGGTGTTAGCATCCTGCTTCTATTGCAGGGATGCTACATTTCAGGGAAAGGAACCTCCAGCTATTTACGGAGAAGTATCCCCGTTTAGGGAGTGATTTCTGTGTTGCAGAAACCAAAACCAAAGTGCTGGAGAAACCTGTGGCCTTGTTAGAAAGCTTTGACGTTTGGCCACAGCTTCTTTCATGGGAATGTTTCGTGATGTTTCTGGGACCTGTTTGCCGGAGGAGATGGAGGCTTGCAGCCATGGGGGTTGGAAGGACAATAAGGACCAGGAAGGGCTCCTTGCCGTGGCTGCCCCCTCTGCTCGGTGGAGGTTGTGTGGCGTGGCTGTGCCATCTCTCCTAACCATCCCTTTGGTTTTTTAGGACTATAGCATTGATGAGGAGGCAGCGTTGCAGGCTGCCCTGGCACTGTCACTCTCTGAGAACTGAGGGTGACTGCGGAGCATCGTTTCGGACCTCCCTCACACCCCGTTGTCTTTTGCACACTCAGCCTTCCTGCTGGGGAGACACGGAGCTCGTCAGCCCCCTGGAGACCCACCACCACCTCTCTTCCCTCTCCTCTCTAGGCAAACCCCACCTTGTTTAAGAAGGTGGAGGCTCTTTAGCATCATGCTGGACTGGTGAGTGAGCAGAGACATCCACTGCTAGGAGAAGAGGGGAGTTGGTGCCGAAGGGCTGGGATCATTCCTCAGTTAGGCATTTCATATCCGTATACGGAGTATGTACCTGTATCCAGATATATTTATTATTAGATGCTTTTTGGCACCATTTGTCTTCATGCTCTATTGTTGCAATTGAATAGGTACGTAAAACTATGATGCATTTTATGCAGAAATGCCCTAGTTTGAAACTGCGGTTATCCATGTCCTTTTTGGAAAGGAAGATGACAGCACGGAGCATCTTTTTTTAAAC
>WAAB01002274.1:5074-37086 GCA_013389865.1 Piaya cayana
AATACTTTATTTAAAAAAAACTAATAATAGATATTTAAAGAATTAAAAGCTAAGATTTTCACTGAACCACTCATCAGGTGTGGAAGAAAGGGCCCTGGTGTTGCTCTCTAAATAAAGAAATGGATACAGTGTGAAGGTCTGTCACCAGTCTAGTCGCTTTCTATGGTGGAGTAACAACATCAGTGGTCGAAGGAAATGCAATGGATGTCATCTATCTGAACTTCTGTAAAGCCTTTAACACAACCCTCCACANTCATACAGAATATTAAGATCTTCCTAGGTTAACATTTCCATGCCCTTTTCAAACATATAGTTTCAAATCCAATGAACTCTGAATTCGCAAAATTAATCACAGAACTATATGACACTCAGACCCCAAATTTACTGAATAGTCATTTTTTCATCTGGAATAAACCAGTCACTGGTGTTCTAGACTACAATGAATACGAAGGACAGTAAAATAGTTAGTGAATTTGAAAAAGTATTTCTAAAAGCAAAAAATCATTCATATAAGAAAGAGAATACTTTATTAAAAAAAACCTAATAGTATATATTTAAAGAATTAAAAGCTAAGATTTTCACTGAACCACTCATCAGGTGTGGAAGAAAGGGCCACAGTGTTGCTCTCTAAATAAAGAAATGGATGCAGTGTGAAGCTCTGTCAGCAGTCTAGTAGCTTTCTATGGTGGAGTAACAACATCAGTGGTCGAAGGAAATGCAATGGATGTCATCTATCTGAACTTCTGTAAAGCCTTTAACACAGCCCTCCGCAACATCCTCCTTTCTAAATTGCAGAAATATGACGTGATTGAGAGTTGTCCTGAGGAGAAGGATTTGAGGGTGCTGATGGATGTAAAGCTGGACATGAACCAACAGTGTACTTGCAGACCAGAAGGCCAACAATATCCTGGGCTGCATGAAAAAAGTGTGGCCAGCAGGTCAAGCAAGATGATTCTACCCTTCTACCTGGCTGTGGTGAGACCTTGCCTGGAATACTGTGTTCACTTCTGGAGCCCTCAGTGCAAGAAGGACATGGAGTTTTTGGAGTAGGTCCAGAGCAGCACCTAGAAAATGATCCAGTGGCTGGACCACCAATCCTATGAGGATGAGACTGAGAAAACTGAGGTTGTTCAGCCTGGAGAAGAGAAGGCTGTGGTAGGGAGACCTTACAGTGGCCTTCCAGTACTTCCAGGGGAAATTATAGAAACAATGAGGACAAACTTTTTAGCAAGGCGTGTTGTGACAGGACAAGGACTAATGGTTTTAAATTAAGACAGTAGATTTATACTGGATATAAAGAAGAAATTTTTTATAAGATGGTGGTGAAACACTGGCACAGGTTGCCCAGGGGGGTGGTACAAGCCCCATCCCTGGAAATATTCAAGGTCAGGTTGGATGAGGCTCTGAGCAACCTGATCTAGTTTCAGATGTCCCTGCCCCTGCACATGGGTTGGTCTAGACCTGCAAAACATCCCTTCCAAGCCAAATTATTCTGTGAGTCTATGATTCTATGATCCAATACAGAGTATTTTTAAGACTTCTTACAGCAGAATGACTTTTGTCCTGTACACATACAGATTTTTCAGTCAAAATATAAATGGAACCTAGATAATGCTGTTTTTAAAATTAAAGTTGAACAAATTGCATTTTAAAAACAATGAAGATAACTAGAGATTTTCAATTCTACAATAAGATACATTCAGTAGTTTCACAGCAAAACGGTGATTGTGTAACTTTTCCCCATCACCATGGCCCTGTTTGGCCATCTCAGGGATGTGTCTGAACCTTATTTCTCTAACTGATCTCGATACTGATCCCTCATCAGTGGACCAATGTCTCAGCATGTCTTCAGCTTGTCACTGTACCCAGAGATATACCCAATGACCAGAGCTGGGCTGCCTCAATGCCCCTGGCTGTCCTGCTCCTGGCTGGAGTGGTGAGATGGGTCCTGGCCGCCAAATCCCACCTTGGTGGACCATTGGTGCAACCAATGACCAGACCACTGTGAGCTGCTAGCCCCTGCTGCATCCTGAAATTTTGTATCTGAAAGCTACCAAAAATACAAAGAAAACATTTTTTCTGTCAAATTATTTTTTTCTGCATAACTATAGTAAATAATGGGATGAAAAATGCAACAATATTTTTCTATTCTGATAATGAGAAAAGGCAAGTAACTTTCTTTTAAGAATGACTGTAGAAAATGTTTCTTATGAAACCCCTCTCTGTGTCTCACAATATGTGCTGACAAGCTCTGATGTTCATTATAAAGCGTGGCTGAGTTTCACTATGTAATACTTCATGGACTTTCAGAAGCAAAAGCTCTAATTACTTGCCAAGCACTTAAAGAATAACATGCAGTGAAAAATTGGGGGGTTTTTTGCCACTATACTCTGTAACTGAAACAACTGGCTAAATCTTAAGTAAGTCAATAATAGTTTTATGTGAATCACCAATTTGTTGCTTGTTTCATCTGAATTTTTTCTTAAGTACAATTAAGTTCTTTTGCAGTAATTATGTAAATGGACAATCAGTGGTGTGGATGAGAATGTTTTTTACAGTATAGATTATTTATGGCTCTCAAAGGTTACTGCCTTTTGAATATAAACTCATTATCCGAAGATAATACAGTTGAACAGTCCACATGAACAGTTTGAATACTGGGACTAAAGCCTGGAAAGTTTTCCATACAAACTATACACAAAATGTCCACCTTTGGACTTTTGATTCTCCTGCTCCACATATGACATAGTGTGAAATATTACAGTTCAATGACCAAGTAATTAATCAAATAGTTGATAGAATAAGGCAATAATAAATTGAAGTGGAGGGAGGGAAAAACTCATGTCTTTCAGATACAAGAGATACCAAAGGATGTTTGTAACCAAAGTACTGAAGGACAAAGGTGATGGCAAGCTCAACATGCTTAAAATTGGTTCATTTCGTGCTTCCTAAACAGACTCATAGTATTAGCAGGTACTGCCTGGAAAGAACTACAGGAAGCATCTACTGCACATAATTTATCCCCATTCCTTCTGGGAAATGCTTCATCCACTGAAGCACTGGAATTAGGTCTTAAAACACATTGAGAGCAACAACCTTTGTGTTCAGGTTCAGCTGAAAGAGGTTCTAGAGCTAGAACTGCCAAGGCTGATCAGGAGGTATGCAAGTCATTGTTCTTCTGTATCTCCTCAAACTGCTCAAACCTGTGGAAAATGGAATTGGTGCAGAGCAAACTGAAATGTTCCCTTTCTGTCAGGCAGAGTCTGTGTAAAATGCCTGCTGGTACTTGTGAAAAATGTCTGCCAGTACAGGCAAATTCACATCCCAACTTTCCATCTGTTTACAGTCTCTACAAAGAAATTCATGCAGACAGGCAGGTGACCTCAAGAAGTGAAACTTTCAGATCTGTCACGCAGCAAAGCAGAAGCGATTTAGTTGATTACATGTTATACAGTGATGGAACTGTCTGGTCTTACACATATCTTTAACTCCTCAGAAAAGAGCATGTTGCACACACTGAAGCTTCAGGACTTCAAGATGCAGGAATTGCTCCTCTAAAGACCGTTGACCTAGTCATCTATCCAAGTGAGACCTCCAAATCCTGAGAGATAAACTATTTTGATAGCAGTCTTGACAGCTAAGAGGAATGATCAGCCTCTGAAAAAGCAAATGTTATTCTGGCAAGACTTGAATGTGAAACATAGCAGTTAGATATTCCCAGCAAAGTAAAGCTCACTGAGTATGGACAGTTTGTGAAGTGACTGAAGAAAGTATGTACACACATATGAAAATCTGCAAACCATGTGAGGAGAAATTGAAATAATGATCTCCCTTGACCCATTCATTCTTTCTAATGCAGCCCAGGATGCTGTTAGATTTCTTTGTCACTAGGGTACAGTGCTGACACAAGGCCAACTAGCTGTCCACCAGAACTGGCAAGTCCTTTTCTGCAAAGCTGCTTTCCAGACAGTCAGTCCCCAGCCTATTCTGGTGCCTGGGGTTATTCTACTCCAGGTGCAAGGCTTTGCATTTCCTTTTGTTCAACAATATGAGATTCCTGTTGGCACATTTCTCTAGACTATTGAGATCTCTCTGAAAGGCAGTAGACCCATCTGCTGCACCAATCACGCCTCCTTGCTTTGCATTTAACCCTGGAGTGCACCCTGTCCCGTTTTACAGGTCCTTAATGAGGCTAAACAGTATTTGATCCAATATTGAGACTTGGGTTACTATGCTAGTGATCAACTTGTAGCTGGAATTTATCTCACTGAACTTCTATGCTTTTTGAGCACACCCTTCAGCCAGTTTTCAGTTCACCTCACTGTGCACCAACCCAGTCAGCACTTAATCAGTTTGTCACTAAAGATGTTACGGGAGGCAGAACTGAATCCCTAATAAAGTCAAATAAACAACACCCTAGTCAAGAGACTCATCCTATTTTGGAAGGCTGTCAGGTTTGTTAAGCACGCTTTCCCCTTCATGATGACCACTCCAAATGAATTTTTGTCCTTCATGTGTCTCAAAATAGTTTCCAGGATGTTTATAAATAGTTTTCCAATTTTCCCCATCAGCTTCACAAAGATAAAGGTGAGTCTAACCATCCTGTAGTTCCTTATATCCTCCTTCTTACACTCTTCTAATCCTCAGAAACCTTTCCCAATCATGTTGATGTTTCAAAGATCATCAGGATTGTCCCTGTTGTCTTGTTGGTTTAAATGTTCCCTAATCTGATTCTCTCCACCAAGAGTAACTTACTTGTTCTACAGGATTCCTGAAGGTCAGTCTTATCAATGAAGGCTGAGGCAAAGAAGGCACTGAATATTTCTGTCCTTTCTATATTCTCTATCATCAGAACACCTGCCCCATTCGTCAGCAAGCCCACATTTTCCCATGTCTTCCTTTTGCTGCTGATGTGCTTGTGGAAACATTTGGCTTTGCTCTATGCATTCCCTGTCACATTCGTCTGCAAATGGACTTTAGGTTTCCTAATCCTTTATCTGCATGTTTGGGCATTTTCTCTATATTCCTCCCAGGTCACCTGGCCATGATTCTACCTCTTATATGCTTTCTTAAGATCTTTTTGTTTTTTCTCATAAGCATCTTGTTCATCCATGCAGGCTTCTTGCCACTTGATTTCCTGCTCATTGGAATGGATCGTTCTTGGGTTTGGAGGCGTTGATCCTTGAAAATCAGTTGGCTGCTGTAGAAAATCATGTAAACCGTGTTTCTGTAGAACTGCTTATCCCTGGTTTGCACATGCACAGTCTTCCGTGACTCCTCCAGACAGAAAAGCAGTGACCCATTTCAGAACAAAAGCATTCCTGATAAGACCCAGTACTTGGAAAGCAGAAAGGTAGGAAACAAATCCAATAGTCATGAATTATTCAGGACCTAGGCTTTAAATGAAACAGTATTCCATAATGGTAGATGACAGGCCAATCAGTAGAATGACAGAGATATCAAGGAACAACAGAGGAAAAATAAATCCATTGCTCCCAAGTATACATTTTGTTTCACCACTCTGGTATGCAAATGGTGTATGTTTTCATAAAGCTGACTTGCTCTCATTTGTGCTCTATTCAAGCAAGTCTTCAAGATCAAAAACCTGTTTGGTGTTCTTTGTGTGCTTACATCAATGAAGAGACGTAAAGAAGCACCTCAAAACTTTGATTCAAGGTGGTCTCAACCTAAGAAACATGAAATGGTCCAGAGCTTTAAGAGACCTTTAGACCATGTTCTGTTCAACACTTGCCTTGAAGTTGAAGTACAATTTTAAAAGTAGACATGGTAGCTACCTCACAAATTCTACAGAAATATGGTTCCTAAATGCTGAGTGCCTTAGACAATGAGTGGTGGTTGTGATAGATGTGTCTAGTTGTGATGGCTGAATGTAGCTCATGGTGGATTTGAGGGAGACCCATGACATCACATTAGCTAATGGCTAAATTATGTTAATGCAGCAACCTGGCACACTGCTGGTCAGTGTCCAGCTCAAGCCAAACTGGGTGGAAGCTAGAATCTGCAGTCATTATGCTGTCAACCTTACTTCATAAACAATGATCAGCTCCTGGAGATCTCAGGCTGTGTGCTAAGATCTCTCCTCAAACTGGGACATCTCTTAATGTTACTCCTCAAGGTTGAGAGGTTACTTGCTGCAACCAGAGAGTAAGTGGCTAATAGCTGGCTAAAAGTTGAAGCTTCACTAAGATTCTGTCTTAGACTGATTGTGCACAGAGACACAGACTGTTGACCAAGTCTGGGACTAGGACTGGATCCAATCACACCTAGTTTCCTCTCTCAGAAGTAATTCAGAAAGTAGTAGGGTTCTTTCTGAACCCTGTGATTCAATAGGATTGTCTCCATGACAGTTTTATCTCACCCTGTCCTCTATGGAGTAAACAATCAAGTGTATCCTGCCACTGAATCTGTTAAACCACTGTCACATTTACTCTCCAACTTGGTTAAATTGTTATTTTATAGCAACAAACTTCTACATATTGCTGCTTCTCTTTTGTCAGTGAAGCACACCACTCCATCTGTGAAAAATATTTTCATTTTATGATGATGAAGGCTGATGCTGTGTACTCAGGAGAACACCATGAAGATGTGTGAAAGTAGAGGGTCTAGTAAGAAACAGTGTTTTTAGACAGAAGAATGAGATCTTACGTGTTTCTGTCCAAACTATCTATACAAAGAGTCTAATTTAACCTCTGAGCCTTGTAGGTGAAATGATCTAGTTGATCACAAAAGAATTCTGACAGCAACTCAATATGTATGCAGTGCGGACAACATATTTCCATTTTATATCTCTTCATCTAAGTAAATAAGGTATAAAATGCCTCTGGTTAGGCACGGAGATTTCACTTTTCCCATTTAGTACTACCAGGGCAAAGGACTGGTGATTACTTCTCTACACAGAAAATTATAGTCATTTCTCATTAAGGATGAGAAACCATCCTGGCCGTGTAAATAGATGATAAAACAACAAGAGAGGTAACTCTTACCTAGTGCAGGTCCCACCATTGTGACATGGCTGATAATCACATATTGGAACATTGCAGTTCTCAACATTCCTCCCTCCGAGAGCCTCATCTATGATGAACAACTCTTTGTTGTTCACTTGAAAATCCCTAATACATCCTTTATAGCCATGTATCTGCCCAGCACATTGATGAACCCCTTCATGAACAGGAACATTTCCAAGGAAGACTGATCCAAAAGTCATCTGCAGAAACAAGAAGAGTGTGGGATGTTACTGTAAGCAATGAAGAGATGAAGGAAAGATTTATTACTTGAAGCTGGCCAAAACCTATGATATTTGATGAAGGATATAGAAACAGGATTTTTCCTTTTTATGGATGAATGACAGAAAACAGACTTCTTTATTGAAGCTCAGTAGAAAAGAGAAGGTCTTAGGTACTAAATTCTAAAGCCACAAATGTCTAGAACATCCAACACACCCACAAATATTTCATACTGCAATTGACCCAATCACATTATCACTCAGTATGGTATTTCTTGTGCAACCTGACACAGGAATCAAACCCTTGACCATCACATATAAAGGATCTATGACCCATGTAGCCCTGCGACTTTCACTCTTCAAGCTGATGTCTGATATGCAAGAGTTCTGATGTGGGGTTTTGGCATTCCTAATTTCCTTTGCTAAATGTCTGCCACTAAGAATTGAAAAAAAAATATCATATTTTTTTCATAAGTGTGTCACACTGTGATACATTTATTTCTATGATACCACCAATCCAGAAAGTGGGTGAGACGTAGAAAATTCAAGTCAAGTAGGAGCAAACCAATGGGATAAGAATTATATGACAGCAGGTGTAAAACAAAGAGATAATTTGTGTGAGGAGATAATTCATAGTGAAGGGGCCCTAGACAAAGACCAACTATAAAGAACTACAAACTTGAGGAACTATCACATTGATTTATCTGGAATTAACACATCCGTATGATTTTGGTTTTCTATTTCTTGTTTTGCTTTTATCAGTCCTGAAGCTATGCTGCTGATAATTTGGAGTGAAATTTGGAGATGCAATGAACACGAATACCTTCAGATATTCCTGTATATACAATTTCTTTATTTTGAGGGGAAAGACAACAAAAATTCTACTTCATTTTAGAGCAGAGATAAAATTAAATCAGATTTTTCATGTAGAAGGAATTCAAGGACAACAGCTCAGCACTTGTCGAATTCATTTAATTTCACTTGACTTTATCCCCCTTCAAACAAAGCTATAAACCAGTGTAGTTACAGACAAGATTTCTAAGTACTGTTTGCAGACAGACATTTTCTCTCTGCTTGTGAACCTGTTAGAAGAATTAAGCGAAGCACTGAATTGGAATTAAACTGTCAGAAAAGTGTTTTTAACACTCCTCTTGCAACACATTTTTTTTATTATTGAGCTTATTTTACAAAAGCACCCACCTTGGGGCAGATCCAATGCACCACAGAACAACTTGAGTAGGGTCTGCTCAGTTTTTCACACCAATGAATCTTATCATAATATGTTAGATGTTCAAAATCGTGCTAGTGCATCATAATGCACATTTCTTTCTGTAAAGATTCTCTTCTGAATTTTACTGACTTAACCAGAATATATTTTATGGAAGCCCACAGGAAGTATTGTTCTAAGTTTTGCTGCTAACATAACAGGCCTCATGTAGCTTTATATTAACATTATGTTAACTTCTGTAATACTCATGCTTAACTTTTCAAATACTAATTTGAAAATGTCCTTCTTCATTTGAAGCTTGAACAGTAAAGATTAGCTTGTCCACTAACAGCAAGAAATTAATTAATCCTCCTAGAGATAAGAAATTTCTTTTTTCTTTCTTTGCTGACGTATTCTGTAAAGCAAATAGGTGCTTTGAGATATTAGGACCAGATCTGTAAAGTGTGATAGTTAGTCATAAGAAGATGACATTCACATTACATACTGTATAAGGGGTTCTTCTGGATTACATATGATTTGGTACCATGAAATACCAATTACCGGTTACATAACACTAAGTACACTCATGCACAGAAACTTTTTTACTGCTTTACCCTAAAAGAATTCAGCTGTCATGCTCCAGGATTGTTCTGCAATGAGAACCAAAGTGTGGTAAGGGACAATGACTAGAACATGCACTTCAAGAACTTACTCATGATATGATATTAACTTCAGATTCCCACAAAAAGAATCAGAGAAGAGTTTTGGACTTTCTTAGGAACCAAAGACATTTCCTGATTAGGGGGAGAAGCATTCTGAATCAATTGGTGCATGATCTCAAAGGTGACTCCCTGTAAGTATTTCTATGAGTAAGGTATTGCTGGCTTCTCTATATAATTAGGTTCTGGCAGGTAAGTTCTTTCCCCAGATTCACTAAGAAGTAGATATAAAAAGTTATTCCTTAAGATTCTGCCAGAGTTCTGAACCTGAAACACAAAGGAACCTTCCGCAGAAGAACATTAGATTGATCATCTGAAAGCTATGAGCAGACAACTGATTAAGCTAATAGCAATAACTAATTCCAGTTAATTGTTTATAACAGATTGAAAAAAAACCCCTAGATACAGACTGCTTAGCAATATCTGAATTATTTCTAATAACACCATGGCCTAGTTAAATGACATTGCTAATATATTATTTTTTCCTTCAGAGTATTGGTGTACTTTTCATGGAATTTAGGCAGCTGAAATAGAGTTTCAGAGTCAGGTAAGATGAAGAAATTAATGGAAGTAGTGTGGATTCTTGATGTGAAAAGATATATTAAAGACATACTAAGCACATACAATGATGTCTGAGAAGGAATGACATTTCTACCTTTAGAAAAAGTGAGAGTGCCTGTTCTCCTTTGAGAATAATTAAAGTGCATATGCTGATGAAAAGTTCAAAGCAAATATCTATTTTTTTAGGTTTTGCAGACTCACCTGAGATGCTCGATATGAGAGAGAAAGTCTGTGTTGCACAGGAGGATTTCCATCTACAGCCATTTCAATCATACAATAACCTTCAGGACTGCTCACAGGCAACATATAGCTGGAAGGAAAAGGAAGAACTCATTATTATTTTGCTGTTGACAGCAGAGTGTTCAAACCTTGCACAGCAAAGGCAAGGTGAAAAAGATACTTTCTCCTTCATTAAGGGTGACAATCTCCGGGCACTAAAATTCCAGTTTCATGTCTACTTGGACTACCCAGGAGACAAAAGATGCAAGTTTCCTGTACTAATGCCCCCCCTTCTATTTGCTTTACAACTGTTCTGGACTCTAGTGTTTCAAATCTATACAGAGACAAAGAAGAAAGAGTTTTCAGCATCTGTAAGTGGGCGTTGATAAACTATAAGTGCTAACTGTGGCTGACATATGGTCTCCCTAATACAGAGGACTGCTGGACAAGCAACATCAATGCTGAATGATGCTGAACTCCCTAGGTGGAAATTTCCTTTTCCTGCCCTAGGGGGAAACAGAAATGGAATAAGAAATGGAATAGGAAATAGAAGGCTGCATACCTATGAGCATCAAGGTTACACTGTGATAGGAGTTATCGCTACTTGGGAAGTGTGCTGTTAATATAAACTCTGGTACTGAGCTTCAGAGATAAAGAACAATGCAGAGTTAAGGGCGTTTGTAAAGTAAATACTAGTGAATATTCAATAAAACAGAATTCTTCAGGTCTGTTCTGTGATGAGACAGATTAATGCTATTAATATTATCAACAAGAACAATTCAATCCAACAAGGTGATTTTCAAATATACTGGCTTTGTATTTAGAAAAGAAATTTGCATAAACAGTTTTGCAACAATAGCAGAATAAGAGAATAGTAGTGAATAGGTTCTTTAAAACTGAGCTCTGATATTTCTCTAGAAGTGTCCATATATACATTTCTATGGATTGCCAAATTTTCCATTTTTTTAGCCAAACAAATGCTAAAAGACAATGACAGGAATCTCAGAAACTATTATGTATTGGGAAAGAAGGAATTTTATATTAGGCCATGGACATGAAAATGTTAACATGTTTTAAAGCCCATTATGTCTTGAGTTCTAGAACTGTATATACTAATCTTAGAGATGACCTCAGCACTGCTGAGGTCAAATTTACTCCTGAATGAACCACATCAGGACCTACCATGCTCTCACATACATACTTTTTCATATACCTCTCCCCGTCTGGCTATGTATGAGTTATCCCATGTTACAGCTTGAGCTTTTTCTGCTCTGGTGTCTACAGTCTCACTATTTTATCCTGTCAGTAGATTCAATATGAAATTTAGAGTTTCAGTTTTCACCTCTGAAGTAACTGGGAACATTGTATTAACATAAATGCATATATAGAAATGAATATTTATAACATTCACTGCAGTGCAGTGATTTTTGAGTGAGCAGCAAAAAACCCACATCTCATGGGCAGTGTATCTGTATCAGCAAGAGATGTAACCGTATTAATAAATCCTACTTTTCCAATAGTAATATTGCTTCTGACTGCAGAGCTAATTCGGTCAATACTATCTCATTGGCTTTTCACTGTGCTCTGCTTTTACGGCTGAAATGTGCTAAATTATTTCACCTTTTTAAGTATCCAATACTCGCTATGTTTGAACCAGGAACAGCGATGTTTGAAATTTTGTTTTAAAGACTAAGCTATTTGGATGGCATCTTCTATTATCCCACCTTGAAATGTAATCTAGACTATTCAAATGAGTTTGGAAAATGTTCATCCTTCATTCTTATTTTATTTTTTTTTTAAATGTGTTGGTTTAAAGTATATTTTAAATTCCTTCTTATGTAGTTTAAAGTTAACATTCTGATTTTGAATCAACAAGAAGTGATGTTTGCTGATCTTACAATTCCATTATGAAATGTGAATTGAGTAAATAGAAGTTCCTCCTTAATAAATAATGAGTATACTGGTAGATAGTTTTGTGATGTCCTTTTAAAATACTTCAGATAAAGAAAAGTTTTGAGGCAGTGCTTCCATCTACTGTGATTTGCAACCAATTCTTGATATGTAAAATATATTTTGAATTTTATTTTTTATTCCTATACATACTTCAGGTGCTGGGAATTGTCCAGATAAGTCACAGTGCATAAAGATTACTTTCTAAAGGAAAAGAAAATCACCTTGGTTAGGATTCTCTTGATGAAAACCAGCTCATAACCTTTCCTTGATGCTTTCTACTCAGAGTGGATACTGTAGTATTGACCTAACATAATCATGTCAAAGCCTACCCTCTGCTCCTGCCTTGTCCCTGTTTTCCAGAAAGGTTTCTGAACTCCGCATCTGCTGCAGTTTCTATATCAAGTCAAAGTTTAACCACTTAGCCCAGCCCATAAAGAACAAAAGTTTAAGTGATATGGCAAAGGTAATTAAGAATAAAGTTCATCTAATGGAAAAGAATAGAACAACATGGTCTACGCCAGTTTGATCATCTTCAAGCAATTAGCCATCGAAGCCAAATTCAGTATTGCAAACTTTCAACACATTTTCACTGTTTTATATTATAGTTTGATTCTTTGCTTGGGGAAAAAAATCATGGAAGATTAAAAATAAGAGTAAGTAAAATAAGCCTTAAAGTTTCCTTCATACTGACACAGTTAACCCTATGCAGGCAAACCTGATGATCTATTCTGTCTTTGAAGAGATGTATCAGAACAATAACAACAAAAAATTCCAAAGGGGAAACTCCCCATTATCTATAAGCAGTAGCTATTTTACAGTGTGTTTGTTCACCAGGTCTCATCCTCATGGACAGCATAAAGATTTTTTCTTTCTTTTTTCTTTTTTTAAAAGGAAAAAACCCATAGGTTGTAAGCAGCAACACATTGCCTGGTATTCAGGAGTGCACGTTAGGAATGCTCCCACTACTTTATTTAGCATTTGATCCTTCCTCTGCAAGGTTTTCCAAGCAAGCAGTACTTGAAATCTCTCTGTGCCTTATGTCATAGAAAGGAAAAACTGTCATTTGGAATGTGAACAGAATGAATGTTTTTCATGCTTATATTACCACAAAATTAGGACTGTTTGAATTTGCTACGTTATACAAATATGCTTAGAATAGCACTTAGAAGAAGACAGAGCATGAAAAATTACAGCTCAAAGGACAGTTTTCTGAGAAAATGATGAAAATAATGAAAAATGGCAATTAAAAGAGAAATACCGTCTTTATCTTAACTATAGCATAAAAAAACCACAAAGTGCTACAATATGGATGCATGCAAGAGAGAATTATATTAGTTTTTAAAAACAATGACAGAAAAAAGAATGTGCTTGAAATATTCTGCAGCAGAAATGATCTGAACCGAAATACCAACCGTGTAGCAATATAACTTGGCAATATTTTTCTTATAATGAAAGATTAAATCTGTCTTAATCTTGCAACTGGATAAATGCAGTTGTATTATTGCATGCATCTCATAGAAGATTGAAATCCATTATCCACATTGGAAAAGATAAAATTGAACTGATTATTTATTCTCTTGACATTTTTCCTTTATTTTTCTAATTAACCTCTTATTATGAGATGCTGACCTCACATTAAGAATACCTGAGATGAAAATGGCTAATCACTAACATGCTAAAATTTTGAAGTATTTTTAGTTCAGTTGTGCTTTTTCACTCGTTTAGATGCTGAAGGCATTTCAGTCCATCTGCCTCACATCTCAGTGGCATATTTCAGTTGCATTCAAAGCCAGCATATTTTTCTCTCTTGAGATAGTGACAGGAGAGAATGCAATACATTTCCTATTGCAGGATTATTTTGTCAGGCACCAAAATTGTGATTCACGCACATCACACTCATAATGATATAAAAAGGATTCACAGAGCAGTAGAGAACTGAGTGTGTGGGGAGGAGGCGTACGGGGATGTTACGCACAATAGTCTAAATAGGTCTGAAGCCATGTGGAACTCAGCCTGCTCCTGTAGATGCTATGGTGCAGACCTGATGTAGCTGAATATTTGTTTCCACAGTTTTGAAATAAGGAGAGGTTCAGCCTTCTTTTCTCTGCTTGGCTTAGAATAACATGATTTTTTTCTTAGCTGCTGTGGATTTTATATAAGCTTGTTAAGAACAGGAATTAACAAACGATTTAGTACAGGGACTGTTTCTTCACAAAAGACTCATGGACCTCAGGAGATCCAAAACTGAAGTTACAGACAGTGATTAATGACATTACTAGTTACATCTTGATTAATTATGTGCGTGAACACAGAATTGCTAACAAAGTGCAATGTTTGCCTAACATGCTCATACTTATGACACAACTGTGGATATTAAGTACTGGATTAATTTAGGCCTGGAAATGATATTGAAAGAAATCCTCTTAAACTAGCTAAGACTGAGGTACTTCTAAATTAAATATTACCTGGTACAACCTTGCTCAAGCAAATCCTTTAGCCTTAGCTATTACAGCCATTTCTCCATGTGAGAAATACAATCCTACTTTATTTTTCTTTCAAACTAGTCACCAGGTGGCACTAAAGGAGCACAGTAGAAAGCGTGAACCCCAAACTCATGCTAATGTCTCTGCTAATCAATATAGAGACCGACTTAAGCCCTAATTGATAGCACAACTGTTTCACCTTCCAGTTTATATCAAGGGAAACACACAAAAGTATCTTAAACCTGTTACATGTTTCACAATATAGGTGAGAATAGGTCCACAGACTAGGACTTCTGGAAGAATTTTAACTGCCTTCATTCATTATAATTACCTAACAGGTAAATATGGTACTGTAAACATACTTAAGAAAATTTAGTTTATAGCAATTACGTTTTCTGTATAGCGCTGAAGGTGCAGTCATATTTCGAACAGATTAAGGAGAGGCATAACAAAATTAAGACGTCAGATCATCAGGTATAAAAACTTTTGAGTGTTGTAAGGAGAACTGGCTTCTGTTCTTCTCTGAGCTAAATTATCATGGTAAGAATTTCTGAACAAAATCTCACACCAATCTCTCACTGACCAGGGTTTCTGGTCTTCTGAAAAATTATTACAAAATAGTTATACTGCTGTCTATTTTCTAGCCACAATTGGAGGATTGAATCTAGTGCTATTTACCATTTTTCTCCCTACAAGCTGACAAAGATTCACTGAACTTAACAGTACATGATAGGAAGAAATCCTCTTTACTGAAAAAGTGATATTAAAGACAAAATCTAATATGACTCCTGCAAAACACTGAAACAGCAGCTTCATTTACACCCTTGATTAACCAGAGCAGTTGTCAAGGGAACATCTAACCAGCTGTCATGCAACACAGGAGTTTTTTCAAGAACAGTGGTTTTTACTTTTGACTGAGTACATTTAATTCACAAGTGTGAAAATCTGTACATCTCACAGTTTATTAATAATCTCTTGGTATGTCTTTCTAAAATTCTTGCACTTACAATTTTTTTCCTTAAAAAATGTCTTAAGCTTCTCATTACATAAAACATACCTTCTCTTCTCAAAATTAATTTCAACATACTGCTTCCATGCAAATATTCCTGTGTCCCTTTATACCCTTCTATTTCAACAAGGTCAGACTTTGATGTTTCTTAACACTTTCAATTACAACATTAAGAGAGGTTAATTATAAAAATGAATGCTTCATTTTATGTCTGATATTATGAGATCAATGAAACATCTGTCAAAACTACCATTCAATATCCAATCTCAGCTTTTCTTATTGCTATGGGCTGACCAAACTCTAAAAGTGTACCAGTAGGAGAGAGAGGGAGAGAGAGACAAAGGAAGGAAGTAGATGAAAGCACTAAGGGCTAAAGTAGGACAATCCTACTTAACCAACTTAATTTCCTTTAATGACAAAGTCACCCATTTAGTTGACCCAGGAAAGCCTTTAGGTGTGGCGGGTTTGGATTTCAGCAGATTTTGATACTGTCTCTTACAGTATCTTTCTGGATAAAATGTCCAGCACACAGTTAGAGAAATCCATAATACATTGGGGGACCAATTGGCTGATGGGTCAGGCTAAAAGAGTTATAGTAAAGGACATTACATCAGGCTGGCAGTCAGTCACCGATGCGGTTCCCTAGGGCTCAATTTTAGGATCAGTCTTCTTCAACATTTTTATAAATGATCTGGACACAAGAATTGAATGTAGAGTAAGTAAGTTTGCTGACTATGTTAAACCAGGAGGAGCTGTGGACCCTTTCAAGGATAGTGAGGCCCTGCAGAGAGATCTCGATAGATGAGGGAGCTGGGCAATCATAAGTCATATGAAGTTTAACAAAAACAAGAACATGTTCTAAACTCTGCTCCTGGGATGGGACAATCCTGGTTATACATACCAACTGGGGGATGAGAGGCTGGAGGGCAGCCCCAGAGAAAGAGTTCTGGGGGTTTGAGTTGATGCAATTCAAATAACAGCAAACAGTGTGCCCTGTCAGCCAAAAGAGTGAACTGTCTTGGGGTCCATCAAGCACAGAATAGCTAGATGGTCAAAGGTGGTGATTGTCGTACTTTACACTTCACTGGTCAAGACTCACCTCGAGTACCATATGCAGTCTGGGGTGTCTCAATATAAGAAGCACATCAAACTATTAGAGTGTGCCCAGAGGACAGCAGACAAGTTGTTGCAAGGTCTCGAGGGAAAAACTTATGAAGGGCAGTTGAGGTCAGCTGGTTTGTTCAGCTTAAGGAAGAGGATGAGGAGTGACCTCATTGCAATCTACGGCTTCCTCAGGGGTGAGAGCAGTAGAAAGAATGCTGCTGATATCTTTCTGGCGACCAGTAATGGGACATGAGGAAATCAAATAAAACTGCATCAAGGGAAGTTCAGAGTGGACACTGGGAAAAGGTTCTTCAATGAGAGGGTAGTCAGTTGCTGGAACAGGGTCCCCAGGGAAGTGGTCATGGCACCAGGCCTGTCAGTGTTCAACGAGCATCTGAACCACACTTTCAGTCATGTGGATAGCTTTAGGTAGACCTGCAAGGAGCAGAGAATTCGAATTTATAATCCTTATGGGTCCCTTCCAACTTGAGATATTCTATGATTAGTTGTTAGACGTCTGAGTTCGGTGGAGAAAAGAAGCCCTGGCTTGTAAAGGCTGTTCTGATAGGGCAAAAATACCTGACAGTTTTGCTGATGGTTTATTTTCAAGTGTTTTCTTAATTAGGCCTTAGAGTGTCTGGTATATGTGTAAGATTCAAGAGTTGTTCCTCACTTTGTGAAGGAAAACAGTTAAAAGTCTTTGGCAGCTTTACACTGAATATTAAATTTCCCTTTTTTGCTGACACCTTCCCCGTATCCACACAGAGGATCATAGAACAGTTAGGGCTGGAAGGGACGTTAAAGATCATCTAGTTCCAACGCTCCTGCCATGGCTGTTCCTCTTAATGATGATAAAAATTAACTTCTGCTATTTGTATTCAAATTCTTCCCTTATTCCTTGATCCATTTTACTAGGATCTGTAGGAAAAGAAGAACCTAAAAAAATACAAAAAGATGAAAAAGTTTGAGAGAGAGCATCCTTAACACAGCAAATTAGCATACATAAGATTGGCCATAGTACAGCACATGAATATTTCTGAGGATGTAGCCTGCCTTAAACAAGCATTTGCTCTTATAAGCATTTGCTCTGATATGTTTGTAGTCAATAAAGGGCACTATAGCTAGGATACAAACGATATTGCTTGTCTGCCTTTGTGCCTTGTATAGCTTGGTGAGTTTCTGTGTTGTAGTGGGATGCTGCAGGACTGCACTGATTAATCTTGATTCAAAAGGACATTAGAGGTCTTGTTACTGGCTACTGGAGAAAAGGAAAAATATTTCAAACTGATTGAGAGTTTCTTCCAACTATTATATATAGTGCTGTGTCTTCAGTTCATTTTGCTCCTAAGTGCTTCACATTGCATTGCTGCAAAATACTACTTATTGTTTTCAATGAAAAGAGTTGCCAAAAGGACCACCTAAAAAAACCTGAAAACTCAGTTTTTAGGGCATCAATCCATTTACATTATACTTTGACTCTGGAACATTTCCAAACACTCCATTTTCTCTTTCGTCATTGTGGTTGCAACCAATGACACATAAAAAGGAACTATGTAGTTGTTGTTTGAATGCAGATACAGTTTTATGGAAATACCAGACACCACTTTCAATTCCCTGTTAAATTAAATGCTTCTTATTTGAATCTGATTATAGATTTATTGACAGGGTTGTTTTATCCACAGAGCACACTTGGCTTTCTGTAAGACTTTTGGATTTATCTATGGGAAATAAACACTTCAATCAAAACTTCAAAATGTGTGAGGAAGTTTGAACTGAACTCCACACATGATTTTTATACTAGAACCTATGTAATACACAGGGTGCTTTGCAGAGTAGTATAATAATTTTGTACTAAAAGACTCCTTTTCCTCTATATTTCAACATAGGTCTTTTAAATAATCTTAAAATTTACATGTTTAAATAAGAAAAACAACAAGAAACAGAAAAACCCTATAGCTTTTTCCTATAATACTTTGCATATTGCAGGAGGTCAAAATTTTCTTTTAAAAAGTCTCACCATGTTAATAAAACTGGTATGTTGACATTTAAGATATTTCTTACAGACATTTTATACACTTTTCTATGAAGAAGTAGGGTTTGACATTAGAAAGGTACTAACTGTATTCTTCTTACTAGACTTTCAAATAGCATTATTTGCTGTAATGGAGAATGCCATTTGTCAAAGTTCTGACTTTGAAAAATGTCATCCCAGTACTTCCTGGGCATTCTAGCAGCAGGCCAAAATCTACTGAAGTGTAATCATAGAATCATAGAATCACCAGGTTGGAAGAGACCCATCGGATCATCGAGTCCAACAATTCCTATCAAACACTAAACCATGTCCCTCAGGACCTCGTCTACTCGTGCCTTAAAAAAACAGTCTGCCCAGGGAGGTGGTAGATTCACCTTCCCTGGAGGTGTTTAAGGCACGGGCACATTAATACGTGTCAATGGACTCACACTGACTAAAGACAGAAAGATATGGTCAGTTCTTCCTCAGTTATGGTTAAACAAGGAAGAATAATAGCATCCTTACACAGTTCTCATGTTAAAGTTAATGAGCCTTCTCCAGTCATACATATATCATGCTATAAGAAATGAAGAAATGGAGTAACAGTTTAAGAACAACATTTCTTGCATTTCTATTATTAACATGCTGTGAGAATATGCTTTAAGCACCATCAATGTAAACCTATTAACTTTCAAACCTGTTTACAACATGTAACCACCCAGTTTTAGTACAAAAAGATCTGACACTCACTTTTTGCCATTGTTTCATTTGCCATAAGCATTTAGAAAAATTTACATCTTTTATTTATTTTATTCTTCCATTCCCAAGGTATTTTCTTTGGTTTAAAGATAAATTAATATAAATAAATTAATATAATAAAGATTCACTAGGAAGCAGTTTGATGTTTTCTTCCAGTTAGCTTTTAAGGAGTTTTGCCGGACTTGTTGCTATGTCCCTTCATATAATCTAGTAATAATTAATTAATTTATTATTAATATAATGAACACTGTGCTTACTATGGCTTAGTAATTATAAGCAAAACACTTCACATGGGCTTTTGAAAGCTCCTTGGACTCAGAAACTCAGTTATACATCTGATAACAATTTTACAACCTGAAAGAAAGTCAACAATGTCATCTGTCATTCCTTACCATAAAAGATAAGCATAATAATGGCATGATAGAATCATAGAATGATTTGAGTTGGAAAGGACCTTAAAGATCATCCAGTTCCACCCGGTCCTGCCATGGGCAGGGACACCTCCCACCAGACCAGGCTGGCCAAGGTCAAATCCACCCTGGCCTTGAACACCTCCAGAGATGGGACATCCACACCTTCCTTGGGCAACCTGTTCCACTGCCTCATCACCCTCATCACGAGGAATTTCTTCCTAATGTCAAACTGAAATCTTCCCCCTTCCAATTTAAAGCCATTCCTCCTCATCCTATCAAACAGGTCCTTGTAATCAGTCCCTCCCCAGCTTTCTTGTAGCCCCTTCAGGTATTGGAAGGTCACTATAAATTCTTCTTGGAGTCTTCTCATCTCCAGGATGAACAAGCCCAACTCTCTCAACCTGTCCTTGTATGGGAGGTGCTCCAGCCCTCTCATCATCTTTGTATCCTCCTCTTGGCCTATTCCAACATTTCCATGTCCTTACATTGAGGATTCCAGAACTTGACACAGTAGTCCAGGTGGGTATCTAATGAGAATGGAGTAGCGGGTCAGAATCACTTCTCTAGACTTTTTGGCCACGCTTCTTTTGATGCAGCACAGGAAACCATTTACCTTCTAGGCTGCAGTGTGTGTTGCTGGCTCATGCCAACCTTCTCATCAATGAGCACCTTCAAGTCTTTCTCTGTGAGGTTGTTCTCAATCACATAATTCCCCTTTCTGTCCTGAAAATGTAAATTGCCTCAAGCCAGGTGTAAGACCTTGCACTTGGCCTTGTTGAACCTCATGAGGTACACACAGGGCCAATTCTCCAGCTTTCCAGATGCCTCTGGATGACATCCCCTCTTTCTGGTGTGACAACTCCACAACTCAGCTTGGTATCATCTGCAGACTTGCTGAGAATGTATTCCATCTCACTGTTTATATCATTGATGAAGATATTAAACAGCACTGATCTCAGTAGGATGCCCTGAGGGACAGTATTTATCATGGGATGTATAGATACGTACAGAGATAGTGGATATATAAAGCATTTTTCTATTCTTTTCCAAGGAAATGACATTCAGTGATGTAATATTTCCTAATGACCCACTTTATTAATCATCATATTTTTTTCTCAACCATTTTCATTTATTTCTGATCTTCTGTTTCCATAATATCATCAACATATTTGGTGTCTGCATTACCTCATTTCTATTATTGCTGCTACATAAAGCCTCTACAAACGAGGCTGCTACAAACAAGAAACAAGCAATCTTTCCTTTGTCTCCATGTCATTTGTTATGAAGAAATATCTCTAATAGTATGCATACTGAGGTAGATTGCACAGGTTTGTGTGGGCTCCCTCACTGGAGGTGTTTAAGGACAGTTTGGACAAACATCTGTTACAAATGGTATAAACATTTCATCTACAGGTATAATAAATATGGTATAAGTGTTTCCCACTAGGGCATTGGTGCAGACTAGGCCATTGTCTAAGATATTTTACAATTCTAGAACTATCACATTTCTATCAGAAGAACCGCATACGATTCAGTGAAGGAATTTGAACATTGAAAAATTTGTCTCAGATCTGGTAAAAAATAATGATATCTTAGAATTAAGATGACATTTCCAGTCTTTCAGGTAATTGAGACCATTACAAAGTAAAGAAAGAGTGGGATGGGTCTCAGATGGGCAAGACTATAATAGAAGTGACTGTAATGATCAGTATCTCTGAATTTATACAGGACAAATATATAGACAAATCCAGTGTTACATACTTAAGAAAAAATATCTTTCTAGAGAGTGCTGAATAAAATGGAAGAAAGGAAATGCTTTTGTTCAACTTCAAACCTTTTCTCTTTTGGTGTGGAAGTACTGGTAGAATTGGATTGCATAAGGAGAACAAATACACTTTATCTTGCCTAATATCATCTACTTTGCACAGAAGATGCAATTTATTTCCTTAATGTTGGCATACAGTTTTTCACACATTGTGTGGCATCTAAAAAAAACCTGTAGAAATTAATTTTTGTGTATAAGCACATCAATAGTGATATGGAGCTTGGGAAAGTATTAACAGGATAGCTACTGTTTAGCTTGAGATAAGCACTAACACTTAAGGGTAAACAAAATAGTAATAACTTAGCTGAAGCAACTGACACTTGAAGGATACCGAAATAGAAACTGCCTATACTTAAAGAATACATAGTATGACAATTGTTTAGCTAAACCAACATATTTCTATATGTCAATAGCTGAAAATGGTAATATCTACTTTAGGTGAAAGAGATATGTTTACGCTAGGTTCTACTTTATGAGGCTTTATGCCTCACTTACTCCAGCTCTGCCAGTCCAACAGTCAAGTATACGATCCTTTAACAGACTGGTTAATGGAACTTTTCTGTTGCATATATCACTAACATACTACAGGCACCATGTGCCCAAGGATCATTTACTTCGATGGAATGCTTTTCTCCAACATTTATGTATTTTACAAATCATGACTCTAAATATATCTGTTCTCAGACTTGCTCCAAACAGGAAAATGTAAATTCTGCTCTTAATCACATCTCTGCAATTCCGGCGGCTTCACAAGGGCTACGCTGGTGTAAACACAATACATCAGTGCACTGTGACAGCAGACTGATAGACTGTGACATCTCCATTTCACACATGCAAAAATGGCAATGGTACAAGGATATCAGAAAAATTAGCATTAATATTTATGCAGAGTTTAGAAGCTACAACAAAATTTAAGAGTTGTTATCATCATAATCGTATTAGTTATTGTTATTCATGATCACGGCAGTATTGGATGAATAGATTGTTACAAAATTAATCCAGACAGTAGGCACCAAATCCTACAAAAAACTTTAAATTCTGATCTTATTTTTAGGACAACCTATTCTTATTTAGAGGAATGGAGAGTATGTACTGTGCTTGTGCTTATGTAATGACTGTTCTCTGTTGGATTGTAATAACCTTCTTTTTGTATTTTTGTGAGCTTTATTCTAGTAGATAAATTCATGGAACCACCATGTTTTGCTGCTAAAAAAACCCTGTGTTTTTCAACCTTCTTATCCATCTTCAAGATGGAATACTGTTGCTTCTGATAGCATTGCCTCAGGTTCAGGTACCAGCCACGTATTTGCTGCATCTGTTTTAATTTTCATTATGGCAATTTTTAATATTCCTTTAAGCCTACATTACACCAGAGGAAGACTTCTACTTTTGTATTCTTTGGAGCTCCAGAGATGAACATTCTCGAGGGAAAGTGCCTACAGCCTTTGCACAACTCATTCTTGCCTTCCCATCTGGCTTCTGTAATTCACTGATTTTTAATATAGATGTAATTGCATTCAAGGAATTCTATTAAAAATTATATAACAACAGAAAAGAAAGTTTGCTTCCTTCTTCAGTTAAAGCCTATATAATACCTAATAGAAATTTTGGAAGACATATGGAAGACATGAGGGGAATTCAACTATAATCTTCACTGAAAGAATATTCTGATATAAAAAACATAAAAACTATATAAATAATCATTACATTATAGGTTTTGATCTGTACTGCCATTAAGAGCAGTTGAAATTGTTTCATCAAATAGAATGGCAAACAAGATCCTTAACACTGATCTATTATTGCAAAAGTCACATGCTTTCCTTTAGGGGAAATAAATGAGATAATTCTATTAATTTAGTAAAAGTCAGGATAGTAATAAAATACATCACCTGCATATTATATTGATGAACAGTGAGTTGGGAGACTTCTCCTGAACAATGACTAAATTGAAGTCTATCTTTGATTGCATTGAGCAGCTGAACACTAACTTTGCACAAACACTGTTCTACAAAAGGTTTCACCAAGTCACAGATCTTTAATTCTCAAGAGGAATGTGACTGTCTGTCCATTACCAGCCATATCATTTTCTTTAAGTACAAAATGACTAGCAGTTACAGTGATTTTGTACACACTGAAAAAGAATGTTGAATCATATTTCCACTTAAAAATACATTAATATCAGTAGAAGGAGACTATAGCTCTATATAAGAAACAGTATTATCTTCTGGTGAGCAAATTAAAATTGTTGTAAGACTGGCAAAATGTGAAACAGATTATTTGGCAAAACCTCAGATTTCAAAAACTATTTGGATAAAGTCTATATCATTGTATTGAAGACTCTGATATCATGTCTTGAAATTCTTTATTAAACCATTTATCTACCTACCAGCTAACTGAATTTCATTTATACGAAAGCATTAGTGAAAATAAAGAAAAATAAAAAATCAGTGTATGCATGCATATATAGAAGCATGTGAAATGGCTATGAGAGACAAATTTTGAAGAGAATACATGCACACATACATTTCTGATAACAACCAATGCTTACCTGCAACATGTTTTTAGTAACAAATTGCCTACCGTGGCAAGAAATTTTCAATATATATAAAAATTGTGCTTGTTGGATTAATTAGAACAAAGCTAGCAATCAAGGAAAGTAATAACATACATGAAATATCATATTTTGAGGACAAGAAATTATATTCAGACAATAATAATAAAAAAGAAACTCAAACAAATTCTTAGGGTTCAATTGTCCTAACATCTTGCCAACAAAATGCCTCAAAAAAGCTTCAGAAATTTGCTTACAAAGAGGTGTAACAGGTAGTATCCTACCAATTGTCTCCCCTCCTCTGAGAAGGGCTATCACTCCCAGAAGCATAGCAATTCTTTATTGTTAGCAGGAGCTTAGTATTGTACTAGAGCAGAGGAATGAAGAATGATACTGAACCATCTTCAGATACAGTCTTTCATTTAGCATCTCACATCAATTTAAACCTATGAATGAAAATTAGGAAGCCATCTGACACATGAATAAAACTATATCAATGCAATGTTGTACAGATAACACTGTGATACAGCAATGATATCCAATTGAGAATCTTCTTTTTTCCTACCTGTTACAGACAGAAGAAACACAATAATGAGCAACATACATTGTTTCTACCAGGCAGCGCTAATTAATTTTCCTTTGCATACTCTGATGGTCTAAAATGAACCTCTACCTCCCCTCTACATGGCAAAAATGAGAGAAAAATAGGCTTAGCAATGTAGTTAATGATAAACTGACTCTTGAATGCCAAGTGAAGGAACGATTTCTGTACTTATACTGGAAATACCAGGGAGACTCTACAGAAAAAAAATCCTTGCAAACCCTGAGGCTGAGGCTTGCATCTTCTCTAATATTCATGACCAAGAGACATCCTGCTGGTATTTCAGTTTTACGCATTTAAGTAGCAATTAAAATAAACTGTGTTTTTCTTTCAGAGAGACACCTGGGGTGAGACAGAGGCCTCACAGACTGACGTTGCTTCAGAAAGACCCCTGAAAGAATGTACTTATCTCCTCATCACAAGGGTGTGACAAACCTCTGAGTCCTGCTTCTGATGACAAAACAGGATTTGCCAAGAGGCAGTTGACACATAATAATTGACTCAGTCCTGCTTCACAAAGAGGCACCACTAAAGTATTAAACTGGCACCTGTAACCACTTTTGTTGGAGACAGGGAACCAAAGCACCACATTAACTGATGGATGGGTTGACAGACCCAGACCTTTCCTTCCTCCTAGGAATGAATAATGTTTTGGTAAATGTCACACCTCTGACTTTGTTAGATGTTCCCCAGGAAAATAACTACTAACTCCAGTTTCAATTCCCTGTGAGGAATTGAATGCAATGTTCTCTCTGAGGACAGACTGAGACAGTTGGGCTTGTTCAGCCCGGAGAAAAGAAGGCTCCGAGGAGATCTTATAGTGACCTTCCAGTACCTGAAAAAGGCCTACAAGAAAGCTGGAGAGGGACTGTGCACAAAGGCTTGTAGAGATAGGGTGAGGGGGAATAGGGATAATCTGGAGAGGGGCAGATTTAGACTAGACATTAGGAAGACTTTCTTCACCATGAGAGCGGTGAGACCCTGGCACNGCCAACTCCCTCCTCTCTACAACCTCCCTTCAGGTATTTGTAGAGAGCAATGAGGTCTCCCCTCAGCCTCCTCTTCTCCAGGCTAAACAACCCCAGCTCTCTCAGCCGCTCCTCATAAGGCCTGTTCTCGAGCCCCTAATGTCTCTAATGTGACTCTCAAAGGTGACTAACTCTGACTGGTGGCTGACTCATCACGCAGTATCATCCCCACCCCCAAAGAAGGACTAAATTTGGATACAACTGCACTTAGGCTTCTTCTCTGAGGAGGAACTTTGAAAGCAAGGGGTTCTATCCTGAACCTTGCGACTCAACAAGGAGGGCATCCCTCAGCCACACATCAAAGCCATACTTATTTACCTGACAGGAATTAAAAATTGATCTCTCTTTGTAAGCTATAACACCAATTAAGAGAATAATCTCTGAATCTCTGACCTTCACCAACATTTTGTCTGTACTTTTGGCAGCATCAGTAAGAAAGGTAAGTTGTCTTTGTAACCATAATCCCTTCAGGCTCTCTTCAACACATGTAAAGAGTAATTCTGATTTTGGATAAATGAGAGGTAGCACTGCTGCTAAAATTGCTGGGCATATTCCAAATCTGATTTCAAAAAACAAGAGCAAATCACCTAAGATAAAATACATGGCTGAAATGTTAAATGACATGTCCACTTACGAGTTTTAAGATTTATTGATCTGTGAAGCCCAACTGCCAAGCAATGCAATCAGTTAATTGTAGTTTTTAAAATTGTTTGACTTGACTTATATTCATTTCTTTGAACACAGAAAGGAGCCAGATAGACCAAATCTGTGCTTTCAGAACACATAAGCACACAATTGCACAGAACTTGAAATTTACTGTTGTCATCTAAACTGATTAAAGGTGTCCACTCACCTTTATCTGGACCAGAGTCACAGAATCACAGAATCACTGGGTTGGAAGAGACCCACTGGATCATCGAGTCCAACCACTCCCACAAAACACTAAACCATGTCCCTCAGGACCCCGTCCACCCGTAACTTAAACACCTCCAGGGAAGGCGAATCAACCACCTCCCTGGGCAGCATATTCCAGTGCCTAATGAAATGAGTCATTAGCTATTTTGTTGCAGTCTGCTTATGATAACACATATCTTGTGTTTTTCCCTTACATGAAGAGAAGTATGAGCTTTAGAACTGTTATGTCAAAGCAATTAAGATTCTCATAATATATTCACGTATACATAATAATTGAAGCTGTCTAAATCACACAATCTAACCTGAAGAGCTAAGAACATGTTGTTAAATTATAACCAATAATTAAAAAAAAAAAAGAAAAAAAGAGACTCCTTTAGTCTAGTATGTATATACACATTTTAACTGCAGTCTTCTTTAAAGCTACATGCATAGAAGTACAAGATCTTAATGCTGATTCTTCAATGAACATAAAAAGGTAAAATATAGATTATAATGTGATTTGGATGTGCTTCAAGAGAGACTACTTAAAGTAAACAGCCATGTGTACATCTTATGTCTTACAAAATTCTCGCTTTTAAAAAATCTTTTTGATTTGTGATGCATATTCGAGCCGAAATGCATTATTTGTACAATAGCTACTACACAAGTTTCATGAATATTAACTGCAAAAAAAAAAGAAACTAAGGTAAACATAATACATTTAGCTTGCATGAGTAAATGTGTGTTCATAGGCCAGCCTTGTTTTTAAACAAGACAGATTACTGTAATCAGATTTTAGAAATAGGAAGTATGACGTGTTCAAGGAAAAGAGGAATCTTGTATGATGTGAAAAATGCTACATTTCTTCATGTGTAGACATAAACTCATGTAGGACAGTAGGCTTTTAACAAGATGTTCTTTCATGAATGTAAAACATTAAGGACATTATGAAAGTGTAAATAAGCATCACAATGACTTGCTGTGTATGTTCAGTCTGTTTTTTCTTATATATGAGATGCTTTATTTCTTCATTTTGATGTTCACTTTCTCAGTTTTTTATATTATTAATGCAAATACGCATGTATTGAATTTGGAAATATTAGAAAATATTAGAACTGAGATTAGCTGTTTCATTTCAAAGGGATGCACAATGCTATTAACTGTGTAGGTTGTTTAAGTAAAAATTCAAGCACTCAATAAAGTTTCAGTTTTTCAGAATAAACCTTTCCAACTGATAAAAAAACATTTCAGAATGAGCTGTCTCTGATTTACAGCAGTGTAGATTATATGTACAAATTAAATCAGAGTCAATTTATCTATCCTATTAAATAATGTGAAATCTCAAAGTTCCCACCTGGAAGTGTGAATTCTTTCAGAATTGTTCCCACAGTAGGAATAAATCCTGTTTGGTTTGATCTTACCCTTAAGTTGATCTGTCTGTCTTTTTGGCAAAATACATATTATGATATTCATGGAACTACAAAACAAATTGTTAAGTTCATAAACATACAAAATACTGTATTTTTCATAACAAGGCATATCACAAACATTATCTTTATGTACTGAAACATAAGAAGCATTTTGAAAGGTTGACAAGACCTCATTTCTGCCTCACATAATCACAGAATTGAGGTTGGAACAACCTCTGAAGGTGATCTTGTCCAGCCCCACTCAAGATGGTGCCTCAGAAGGATCCTTCAGAATACAACCACACACGTGCTCCAGATGCTCTTATCCTGAGCATTTCAGGCCACTACACACAAAGGAATATACCATTTGCCAGGTCACAAGAAGAAACACAAGAATGAACTTGAGTTTGTATCACTGTGAAGGGGACCATCTGGCCCTGGAACATACTTTGAAGTCATTAAGGTAACTGAAAAATATACACAAATGCAGTGGAAACAGATATATTCTACCTGAGTAGCCTGAAGTCAAGCTGCTTGTAGTTTCTCTCTGGATTTATTAAACTTCTTTTAAGTTGTAACAAAGGAAGTCTTGCTTTAGAATGAAATTTTAAAAAAGAGTTGTCTTTCAAGTTATTTCAAGTTACTCTCTAAAGCTCTAAACACCAAAATAGCAAGAATAAAACAAGCTTATTAAAAATGATCAAACTAAATATTTCAACACACCCTAACCTACATACTGTATACTTGCAAGGCTTGGAGAAGAAAGTTGTCCTTCAAATTTAGTTAGCAAAGGAAAAGAATATTAATTTCAAAGACTGAAATATAGTAAAAACATTTCTAACCTGGCCAAAAGAGCATTGATAGCAGTATAGTTCTGATATGCACATGAAGCAATCCGAAGGATGTCGTATCAGAAAAATCTTTTCTTCTGAAGGACTCAATGCACAACTTCATGCTAGACTATGCTCTGCTGACCATCAAATTTTCCACTTACTTAGCTAATCTTGATGTAAGAATATTATGGGAGAAAATTTTGAAAGTCTTGTTGAAAGGACAGAAAGGACAGCAGTAGGTTAGAACAAAGTTTATCTGGTTTTAAGTGTTTTAACTCAATAGAGGTGTACTTTAGGAAACACCTTTACCTATCAGACATGCTATTTGTTTAGACTATTTTAGTCCAGCTACACATCTCAGCACTTTTTCATCAATGAATTTTATAACAAGTTCTCTGTGAATCTTGTATCACACAGAAGCTGAAGCAAAGATAAATGAAAAGACTTGGCCAAGATCACATCCCAAGAATGTCAAACATATCAGGTAATAACCACAAATTCTGTCATTGCCTTAGTTAAATTCACTAGTTGATCATTCCTATTTGAAGTTACTAGAAATTAAAAGGGCTCAATCAAAACTCCACTACCTTTTAAGCAACATGCCCAACGTACTGATTAAATGACAGTGGTTAAATATTTATGCATGTTCAATCAATATTAAGTGATTTGCTTAATGACGAATCTGGAAAACTTCCCCTGTTATGCATCTGCCTCTCATTTGTGAGCTAGAGGAAGAAAGAGGGAGTAGGATTAGATCAGCTAATCCTACGGCTGCTTACAGTAAATAGCTATTGGACTGTTTTTCCAATTAAAAAAATAACAAAAATAGGCTACTGTCTGGTCAGGAAGGAAAAAAATAAACCCAAACACCTGTGCCTGGCATATGAACAGCTGGGTGCATGCTGCTGATGATTCAATTGTTGTATGTGCTGCACATAATTAGATAAGCAGAACAAGTTGTGTGCAGAATCTACTATGGAAAACCTACAGTCTAATTAATTAGCTTTATTTTCTTTTCCCTGTCTTCCTTTTATCACCTTTTTCTCATTCAGAAATGGTTGGGGGAGCAAAGGAAGTTCTGTGTTTGTCTTCTGTTGTCACTGCTGAATGTTAATGTAACATTTTGGGTAGGTAACAAACAGCGCTTGTTTGGCTTCAATCAGAAACCAACTCTATAGTGATTTAAATAGACAGCATGTTTGTTTTCATAGGGAAGGCTGCAAAGGAGAGAGTAAGAAGCTTATTAGGCAAACTTTTTAATATTCATTGTTAGTCAACTCAGCTTTTTGTAATCTGCTTGTCCTCTATCCATGATAATGATTTAAAGCACAATAACTTCTTAGGAAAAGTACCAGAGTCCATAGAAAACTATCCTAAATTATCTGGGATTAAAATAAACAGGTATACCCAGTTGCTGACATCTAAAGATCTCAAATGTCTGTAGTTTGGAATAAAAGGATATCTGAATTTTTGCCTTTCTGTTGTTTAAAGATATGCAATAAGATTTTGAAAGTATAGAAAAGTACTTATAATTTCGCTAGTTATTAGACAATTTAATATATTTCATCATCTAATGATGCAGCTACACTGTGCCAACAAAGTTGCAGGTGGCAAAATGTTAGTTCATGTTTAGTTCAAGAACTTGTGTAAGGTGAGATAAGATACAACAACTTCTTGCAGCTCAGCTTGAATCTAAAGTGAACAATTCTGTGCTGCTTCATTTCCTACTTAATGTAGCTGTAAACATTTTGGCCCTTTGTTCTGTATTTACTGTGCAACCTTTGGCATGCTTAACAGTCTTTCTGCTCGTAACTGAGAAAAATGCCATCACGTTCTTCCCAAAGTTTGAGATGTTTACAAACTAAAAATCATTGAAAGTATTTCAAATGAGAGAAAAAATTACCTTCTACATTTTAACACTGATCTAGCACTACAAGAACAGGGAGATAAAAGCTACCAAAAAATCCCATAGCCTCGCTGCAAACTTGTCAGAAAACAAAACCAACTGTAATTAAAATGATATGGAGATTCTGTTACAGACAATGAGAGAGAATTTTCCAAGATCAAGGCGTCTTTTTGGGGTCTGACTGCTACACTTGCTTGAGTGCTAAAATATTTCATATGTAATCGACTGTTAATTTGGAACAGTCTTAGTCCATCTGATACTGTGCTGCTGCTAAAGAAAATGGTGCCCAATAGCATTTTGATGCAGCTGTTTAGGGAGTGTGATTAGAGAACGGATTCAACTAAAACCAAAATTACTAAATTCCCCAAAGTATGATTTTTTTTTAGTGAGATCAGCAGAATTTCTGCAGCAGTTCACAGCTAATCAGACTAGGTTAATCAGCCTTCTTTTCAATTGCCTGCCCAGTAAGACTGACAATGCCTTCCTGAGTAAAGAGGACTACAATAAGAGAAGCTAAAATTCAAAAACCTGTCTTATTGAAGTCCTCTTTACTCATTTTATTTTCTTGTGAATTTTAGTCTAAATAAAAGTTAGTTCACAATATTTTATGATGAAATGTAATATATGCCATAACATACAGGTTGGAAAAGACCTCTTGGATCATCGAGTCCAACCATTCCTATCTGCCACTAAACCACGTCCCTTAGCATCTCGTCTATCCATCTTTTAAATACCTCCAGGGATGGTCAATCAGCCACATACCTGGGCAGCCTAGTGCCTGATGACGCTTTCCATGAAAGATTTTTTCCTGATGTCTAGTCTGAACCTCCCCTGGTGGAGCTTGAGGCCATTTGACCTTGTCGTGTCACCTCTCACTTGGGAGAAGAGGCCAGCTCCTTCCTCTCCACAACCTCTTTTCAGGTAATTGTAGAGAGCAATGAGGTCTCCCCTTAGCTTCCTCTTCTCCAGGCTAAACAACCCCAGCTTCCTCAGCCGCTTCTTGTAAGACCTGTTCTCCAGCCCCTTCACCATATATTCATTGCCCTCCTCTGCACTCAACATCCTTCTTTTGGTGAGGGGCCCAGAACTGCACACAGTATTCAAGGAGCGGACTCACCAGTGCTGAGTACAGAGGGAGAAGAACCTCCCTGGACCTGCTGGTCACATCATTTCTGATACAAGCCAGGATGCCATTGGCCTTCTTGGCCACCTGGGCACACTGCTGGCTCATGTTCAGTCGCTGTCAACCAACACCCCCAGGTCCTTCTCCTCCAGGCAGCTTTC
>WAAB01002276.1:0-17293 GCA_013389865.1 Piaya cayana
AAGCCAAACTGCTCTATGATTCTATGTACCCTGTTCAAAAAGGGTGCCTTGCTCACACGTTATAAGGAGGCTTTCACCTCCCTGTATTTATGAATTTTGGAAGGATGTGGAACGAGAACAAGAAAACCATTTAACAGGCAAAATCTGTTACAGTACTAATTTTCCAAAGCCCACTCCTGTCAGGAAAGGCACATGACTTTGACTATATCTTCTAATGTTCGTTATTATTGACATACTTAAGTTAAACAGTTAAAACTTTCAGCCATGTTTTTATTTTATTTTTTTCGTAATTCTTTCTTTCATTCACAGTCTGCACCATACAACTGGTGAAATTTATAGGCATTTCCCCTAACTTATTAGTGGTTACGCCTTTTCTGCAGCCACATTCTTTTATTTTCACATAGATTTTCTGCCACCTCCACCCAAGATACAAGTTTCTCCCTATCTTTTCCTGCCTGGTCAGTGTTATGTGGTTTTGCTTGATGTTACTCAAAATAAAGCTTCTGCTCAATTAAGGATATATGCTGTCCATTTACCATACTAGGCAGGATACTTTCAGCCTTACATTCAGCGTAGTACAGTCAGCTTTCGTTTGTCAGTTCTGGTACAGTAGTTATTCTAGGGAAGTCTGCAGCAGAAGCAGTGATAAGAAATAATAAACCATGTCAAACTCATGCAGAAAAAGATCTAATCAAATGTGACTTAAAAGAGTTTATATAGAACCTATTTTCACCTGGAACTTGATGGTCTGACAGTAATGATTACGTGTACTTGAGTGAAGAAAAGTTCCAAAGGGTATACTGCTATTCTATCTTGCCGTTTGAAATACAGTCAGAAGGGAGAAGAGATCACATATTTATGGACTGGTAAATAAAGTGAATAGTGTCTTATTACCAATTCAATCTTTTACCCTGCATAACCCATGATCTTCGGTGTAAAATTGAAATTTCACGTATTTGCAAAACTGAAGGCTTTTGGTGCACAGTGACTGCTAGTTTCTAGCCAGTGTCATCTATGTTTTAACAACACTGCATGCTAGAAAAAAGCGATGTGTGAAAGTACATGCAAAATCTCACCTTTAAGTATTTTCCCCTTTTGGAATGGGCCTCTTGCCTCAATTTGCATACGATTGGAAGACTATAACTGCAGAGAATTTTGTGGTGAAGACAGAGTAATGCCTCTCCTTGTCATGGCAGATATTTGAGTTCCGTTCCTCTCAATGTGCGCAAGAAGTCTGTGAAACAGCACTTTGTTTTTCCAGCCTCCAGAGATAAGCTGCACAGCTGTAAATACAAAAATCCCATCAAACAGTACCTGTGAATTTTTAAAGTAGAATCTTTTCTGCTCAGTGGTGTGTTCCTTAGTTCTTTTGAGAATCCAGACTTTGTCATTTGTTTCCAACCTGCCTTTCAATAATTCCATGAATACTTCTTGCATTGGAGATGGACTATAGGACAATAACATTATGGATTAGGTTCTGCCTTACGAGATGTATTTATGGTAAGGCATGAGAGTTCTGCCACACAGAGTGAGCAAGAGTAGTTCAGATCCCAGTACCAGTGTACATGCCATGTATCTGCTTTCATCCTCCATGATCAAATGGAAGCAAAGTCAGCTGGCATGAAATTTAAGAGCTGTCTCGTCTGAGAACAAGTGAAGACTAGCATGGTATCTGGTGATGTGTATGCAAGAGATATGGGGTACATAGGGAGAGAAGGTTTTATAAAGTTGCCAAGAGGATAGATTTTGGGAAATAAAAAATATCACTGCTGTGGGTGGTTGCATCTGTGTGGTGGAAAGGTCTGAACAACCTAGAGACTAAGGAGGAGAAGATCAGCTTCAAGCACCCAGGGAACAAATGATGACCAGCACTGGCATTTGAAGGGTACAGAAGAAACACCAGATTCAGTGTCTTGTTCTCAGGAGTTTTGCTTCCTTCCCTACTCCCATCCTCCCTTCAGTTACAAATATATTTGTAATGGATCCCATCTGATCACAGAATCACAGAATCACAGAATCACCGGGTTGGAAGAGACCCATCGGATCATCGAGTCCAACCATTCCCAACAAACACTAAACCATGTCCCTTAGGACCTCGTCTACTTGTGCCTTTAACACCCCCAGGGAAGGCGAATCAACCACCTCCCTGGGCAGCATATTCCAATGCCTAATGCCCCTTTCCGCAAAAAACTTCCTCCTAATGTCTAGCCTAAATCTCCCCTGGTGGAGCTTGAGGCCATTCCCCCTCGTCCTGTCCCCTGTCACTTGGGAGAAGAGGCCAGTTCCCTCCTCTCCACAACCTCCTTGCCTTCTCCTTAAATGATTGGCAAGCTGGTAGAAGGTCTTCTGGATTTTCTCACTACCTGCACCACGCTGCAGTACAGTAGGTGGACATTTGTCCTATGGAAGGTGGTTTACAATGTTCAGGATGTAACCTCAGGTTCTTATTTTTCCTAGGAAAAAGAAGGATCTTATTTTGGCTGAAGGCTAAGGAGGCAGCATTTTACATTCCTGGGCAGGACTTATTTAAGAAAACAGTGAGAAAGAAGAAATGGCAGACCAAAATTATTCTTGCCTGTATGAGATCTGTATGGCTCTCAAGAGACCAGCCAAGTGAGTAGTCATGCAGGAGTAAATGAGGTTATATGGCCGTTGACTTTCTTCCCAGTTAAGCCTTTACCAGCTAAGCCTTTATTGCAATGCAGGTTATTTCCTTTAGCCTTCTGAGGGGAAACAAAGTTTTCTCTTTCTTTTAAAAACATTTTTATTTTTGCAATGCAGGTAGTATTGTTAAGGGTTCAGTAGTGTATTTTCAAGGAATTATTGCTGTTCTTGGATTCTTTTTGCTATAAATCTCAGTTTGTTGTGATAACTCATACCGCTGGCACTAATATGTCATTATAGTGCTCTTAATTTAACCACTGGACTTTTCACTGGGCTAGCTTTAGGTCTCCATAAATATCCATTTCTTTCATGATGTTATATGTTTTCCTGTCTGTGCTTTTGAGAGTTCATGATAAAACCACCACGTCCTGGAATTGACTGTACTTTTTCTCATCAGTGGGACTGTAAAAAAGGACAGAAGGGATCATGTGAAATGGTGCTGCTACTGATGATGGCACCAATTTTCCATAGCTGGTTGTATCCATGTATTCCAGACTTTTCTCTCACAGGTCAGACAATTGAAAGCAGCATAATCACCTAGGCTGTGAATCGATTAATGGGGGGAGAAAATGTGTTCAACCACAGCCAAGACCTTAAAAGGCCCAAGCACAATATTATCTCTTACCTTTTTCCACTGTGTTCCTGACTTTTCCATGATACAGAGTATAAGATAAAGTGAAAGAAAAAGTTCCTTAAATCAAAACTCAGTGAACAAAACACAACTTCAAAGTTATGCTCATACCCTTATTTGCTTCAGAGTTTTCCTTTCTGATTTCTGTCAGCCAACTTCAGCCTACAACACTTCATTTAATCACCAGATCCCTCGCTTAAAGGAAGAAGCAGCTAAGGTAGTCCTTTTACTTTGTTAAGAATAACTTTTGGAGTACACTTCAGGTTTAGGATAGATACTATTTGCATTTTATTTAAAACCAGCAGGAAGCTAAAGCCTGAACTTTCCTTCTCAATGTTCTGCTGAAAAGACTGTTCTCCAGGGGACTTGGGAGAAGAAGGCAAAGTTGTTCAAGGTATCTTTCAAGGTATCAGCAGAACTGTAATATTAAGTATGATGCCTCACAATAAATTGATAAAACTTGGTAATTTATGTCTTTTAATCCTTCACTTATATTTCTAGCTCATTTATGATTCTGTATCTGTAATGTGTAAGAATGTAAGCTCTATTTTCAGTTGACATTTCATAATTCATATGTGTGTGAACATCTGAAATCCCAAAAGAAAGGAAAGAGATTAGAAAAACATTAAATGAAATTCTAGTGGGCCTGAGCTAATATTTATTCAGACTCCATGACCTTAACACTTTGTACAATGCCTTCCACTATTATCTCTGCACTGCACTTCACATTACAATCCGTAAGAGCCAGAGGACGCGCTTCGGTTTGCTTGTGACAAATACTGGCATTGTGACAAGGTATATGAGGTATCTGGCTTATCAACAGGCAGCAGGCAGGGCAAGAATTGACACCTACAAATATTTCCCACAGTATCAAAAGTTACGTTTGATAATGTTTTCAAAGATAGTTTCAAATAAGCACTTGCAATCTTTCTCTGAGACAGTAAGCCATAGATTTTAAGCATGTTTTCAATAAGTTACATCTAAAAAGTTGAAGGTTCTGAAGCTCAAAGTGTACAAACAGAATAACAGCGGAACTAACTGAATGTCTCTGCACCAGTGCTATAAGAGAACCTAATGCAATTACTGACATTAGACAGAATTTCCTTAAGTTGGAGGGAAAAAATGTAAATCAAAACAACCCACATGTCATTGAGAAAAACTATTTTAAAAGGTACTTAGTATTTAAAACTAATTCAGTGAGATATTACTCATACATTACACAGTTTAAAGTCTTTTTCTTTTCTATCTGAAGTAGCTCCCATTAAAAAAATAACATTGCTCACAGATGAAGGAGGTTGTAGTGACCCACTTAAATTTTCCTTTCGGTTTGGAAAGGACAAACGTTTCTAAATCTTGCATCTTCCATATTTGCACCTTTGTGAATTACTGATAGAGTCAAATTTGTAGTTTTCATTCTGAAAAAAACACTGCCTTATCTTCCCTGAACATCTGTCTCATTCTTTACTGAAGTTTAATTTATTTTGTCAGCATTAAGCATAAAACTTGAAGATTGCCTATTAATACTGCTTACACCTACCATGTTCCCTTTATTCCTTTGTTGAGTTTTCACAATTTATCTTTGCTCCTTCACACTTCTTGTCATACAAAATCTAAGTATCTCCTTCTTTTCACATATGCTTGGATTTAAGATTATTGTCTGTACAACTGACTGTCTTTGCAACTGGAAATACCAGACGAGCTTTTTCTTGAACCGGTGCTATAGCAAGTACCTAGATATCTTTCCTTGAACCATACCTAAAGTTTCATTCATGCTTCTAGTTTTTTAAGTAGATAATCAGAATTTTCTAACCTTCGGAGTGTCCATGTTCCTTCACGTAAAGTTTATACTAGAACTAACGAGAGTGATGACTAATTGCTTCTTCATCAGGTTTATTTAACTGTTGATATTCATTCTCAGTTGCTGAAGTATGGTTTACACATTAGACAACAGGGCAGTAAAGTTCCTGCCTTAGGTTTTACTATTTTTCTCAACTTCTTCTGAAGGGAAGAGCAAAAAAGGTGAGTAGAGCAGTAGAAATGGACATAAATAGATGGTCTTTCAAGCCAAATATAATGTGTGAAGATCCGGATTCCTTCCCTGGATTACTCATAGACTTTCATTGCGCCCTTGAGCATCTTTTGAAATCTCTATTTCCCATCACTCAATGTTTTTAACAATGTTTACTTAGAACACGAAGAACATTACAGCACTGAATTTTTAATGTACCTTGTCTTTAAAGAGAAGATGTATACAAGCATAAATGATCACTGAACTTTTCATCTTCTTGTAAGAAAAACAGGAGTGATTAGTAAAGCACACTTCTCTGACTCTCTGTATTTCTTTTATACAGGTTTTGTTGGATGCAAACAGCCAAAGTTCTGGAGGACATCTGGTCCTAAAAAAGAGGAATAAAAAAAAAATTATATATAACATATATTAATGTAACTGATTCTTATATTGTCACTAGTTTAAACTATTTAAAGGATGTATGTGGGAGAGTAGAGGAGAAAGCTACTTTGAATACAAATTCAGTTTCACTTTTCCTCTTTTTTAGCTTTATGCTGTAGCATTGGCTGATCTCTCTCAATTTCTTTTGAATAAGATGGAGCAGTGCAACTTAAATGGCATCTTTTTTTATCCCTTATTTTCTACACAATGTTGGAGAAAAACATATAGAGACGGGTAATTTTTCCTCCGTAATAATATTGCATCACTTCTGATTAACTGCTGAAATTTATTTCAGTGATATTTAGCAATGGCACTGCTGAATGTCAAAACACCATCAAATCTGAGTCACACATTAGATGGTAAACTCTTCCATCGCTGTGTAATCCACAGCGAATTCATGTCATTACGTCTCTGTCATTTCAGTAGCAGCCTTTTTTTCCTCTGTAAATACAAAGTCATTAAATAGTCAGATATGTATGATATAGTAATCCTGATGCAATTAAAGATCCCACAGTTTCACTACGGTAATAATAAATAACTTATTTGATTTTACAATAGGATGGATGGGTGCCTTTCAATGCAGGGCTAGAAAAGGCTGAAATCATAATATCTTTTATACACGGAGGAGAATATCTAATTCTTTTGAAATATTAAATGCTAGTTTAGCTATCAGTATAATTTTTTGTTAGATCTCTGAATGCAGACAGCCACCAAGTCTAGCAATTTCTTTCTATTTTGTCTCCAATTATGAATTAAAGTTGTTTGTTAGGGGATAAAAAAGGAGTGGTTGAATTTACTACCTACATTGCTGAATTGCCCTGTAAGATTAGACAAAGCAGTGGGGTGGATCTCGCTATAATGCTGAAAGGAGATGCTCTATTGATATGAGCAGGAAAGTTGAAGTTCAAATCCTGAGTCACTTGGATCAAGAAAGTAAATTTCTTTATAGAACAATGTGAGTATTAGCCAATGTCCAGAACAAATGGATATATGCTTTGCAAGATAAAGCCTTCTGAACCCAGATTTTTTATATGATAATCAGCTTCACGGTGTTCCCTTCAGTGTGAGGGAGATGCATTATTAGAATACCAGTTATAACTTCATCTACTGCTATCTAATATCCATACAAGTGCTACTTAAAGACAATTTAGACAAGGATTCTTGTCTCCCTCTTTCTTTCTTTGGCTCATTTAATTACTTAGCAACAGAGCTTATGGTTTTGCAGAAAATGAGGTTGAGGTAAAATAATCCTGTAGATATTTTAAACGGTTTAGAAATGTTGCTTTTTAATCTTCAACCTCTTCAAAACCTTTTTTTTTTTCAGCAAAAATGATTATTTAGCCCAATGTGTTTCTTTCAGAGTAAAAGTTCGTTAGGATCAGTGTCTCCTAGTAATTCTTAATCACCTTTTGTTTCTAAATCTGTTCTACTGCACACCTACATACCTCCAGCCTTACAGTGGATTAAGGACAGTAGGTTCATCCAAGGAAAGTTAAAATAAACCTAAAGAATTTCATAAGCAGATATTGTTGTCAAAAAAGCCTGAGCTTGGGGACTGTGTTCTGATTTTCTCTATGCTATCATAGAATCATGGAATCATAGAATAGTTTGTATTGAAAGGGACCTTAAAGACCATCTAGTTCCAACTCCCCTACCATGGGCAGGGACACGTCCCCAGGGCTGCCCAAGGTCCCATCCAACCTGGCCTTGAACACCTCCAGGGATGGGGCAGCCACAACTTCCTTGGGCAAAATGTGCCAGTGCCTCAACACACTCATCGTGGAGAAATTCCTCCTTATGTCTTGTCTAAATCTGCCCCTCTCCAGTTTATAACCATTGGCCCTTGTCCTGTCACTACAAGCCTTTGTAAACAGTCCCTCCCCAGCTCTCTTGTAGCCCCCTTCAGGTACCTGAAGGTTGCTATAAGATCTCCTTGGAGCCTTCTCTTCTCCAGGCTGAACAAGTCTAACTCTCTCAGCCTGTCCTCATATGGGAGGTGCTCCAGCCCCCTGATCATCTTTGTAGCCCTGCTCTGGACCTAAGACTGAAGTCTTCAAGATACTTGTATGGAGAAAATGCTTACCTCTGGGGAAAGAATACACATAACTTAAAGCCTCAACGGTAAGTGGTCCCAGGTGAAAGCAGCCACTGACTTACAGACTTTTCTGCCCGACTGTCACCACTAGCTGTGAAGAAACAGTAAAATGGTACTAGTGAGTCTATTCCAACAATGTGTTTGCAATCTTGTGTTAGGAGAGACCTTTGTAGAAAAAACTACTTCAAAATTCTTGCTTCTGGTTGCTGCTGCTGAGTGTCACAGCCTGGATCTGTCTGGGTACTTCTATATTGTTAGGTAACTCAGGGCAGAGTCAGCTCTAGCTATGAGACAGATTCAATGTGATTGAACAGTGTGCTGCAGCAGCAAAGAAGGCCAACAGCATGCTGGGATGTATCCAGAAGGGCTTCACCAGCAGAGATGAAGAAGTTGTTATCCCAGTCTACTCAGCACTTGTCAGGCTGCATCTGGAGTACTGCATCAAATTTTGGTTCCTGCTATACAAAAAAGATTCAGACAGGTTGGAGAGGATCCACAAAAGGCCTGATAAGATAATCAGAGGACTGTGAAACCTTCCATGCAAAGCAAGACTTGGTTTGTTCACCGTTGAGAAGATTAAAATTAGGGGAGACCTTTTTACCGTGTACCAGTACATACAGGTTTTCTATGAAGAAGATGGAGACTCCCTGTTTACAAGGAGTCACATAGAAAAGACAAGGGGTAATGGGTTAAAGTTGCTCCTGGGGAGATTCTGATTGAATTCCAGAAGAATAATTTCCACCATGAGAGCAGATTGGAATAATCTCCCAAGGGAAGTGATGGATTCTTCTACACTGGACACTTTCAAGGCTCAGCTTGACAGTTTGCTGGTTCATCTCTTTTAAACTAGATATCATCTAAAAAGTCAGACCTGATGATCGCTAAGATCCCTTCCAACCTGTAATTCTGTGATTCTGTGAACGTCAGAACTTGTGCTCACAAAGCTGCTGTCTCTGCCCTTCTGAAAAACAGCAACTGTGTCCAACGGCCCTTTGGGAATGGGGTTTGTCATGTAGTATCCACTGGACAATATCTAGCAGAGTGCTAACTTCCACAAGCAAATTGAGTGTGGGCAAGTAGTCTATGAAAGGGATATAAAGGATCACAAGTCAATCGCCTAGCTTGTACTATGGTCCTTTTTCTTTTCCTTGTATAATCATACCTAGTACATTTATCATGTTTGGTACAGGAAGGAGTAACAAAGCTTTCTTCTATATAAAATATATCTCATCTTGAGCTTTAATTTAAATTGCACAGACATCTTAAATTTGTTGATTAATGTTAGATACGTTAATTTTAGACTTACTTGTTTGTCTGTGCACATATGAGGACACATATCCCTAAAATATCGCTAATATCCGTGCAAATTCAATTTGATTTTAGTATACAAACTATGCTGTTTACTTATCAATCTTCATTATCACTGATTTGAAATGATAGATTAGAAAACTTGCATATCCTCTGCCTAGCAGGAGCCAGGAGATGGTGATTTCAGAGAGGTGTAAAAATGTTTTAAAATAAAAAATAAAATCCTACCAGCCAAATGATTTCCATAGTTACACCTCAGAGCATTCAGTAAGATTTCACAGCTGTCAGCAAGAACTGAAATTGGCTTGTCTGGTCTTTCTTACTGGTTGTGATGGGAAGAAGAGAAAGTAGCAGCTTTTATTCTCTGAATTTATGGATTTTACAGTTGTAACCACTATTAAACCTTATCAAAAAGGAAAAAGATAGCACAGATGCATGAAAATCTACCATGACTTAGAGGTGTCTCTAAATAATAATTCAGTGTACAAGGAGAATATTCTGTGCAAATTCACCTTGAGTCTGTAGAGTCATGCCATGTAGATAAAAACAAGCAAAATTCTAGCTCTTCCCACATCACACTGCATCAATTGTTAATGTAGATACACCCAATTAGGTACTGTCCAGAGAAAACATAACATTTCCTTTACTATATTTTGCTGGTGCTTTAAGACAGCAGTTTCAAGCTGATATGGAAGCATGTAGAAAATACATGTATATTAAACTTGCAGCACATCCATGAATATGATGAAGTGTTCCAGCAGAGCTGGAAAGTAACTGCCTAAGGGCTTTCCTGTCATCTAAATTTAACCATATGATTTCATCTTTAAGGTCCAATACAATAAAATGAGACTGTACCCATAATTTTTTTTATTTAATAAATGAAGAAAATAACTACGATCACCTTCAAGATAGTTCCCTTCCGAGTCGACATTCAGCTGCATACAATGCTGCTAATGTTCAAAGCAATTCTACCAATCATTTTCTGGAGGGCTGTTGAAGATTTCCATCATTTTTGCTTTCACATCTACTGACAAAAAAAAATGAGTTTCCTTAAGCACCGACTTTATCTTTGGGGAGAGGTAGAAGTTGCAGAGAATCAGGTCTGGCGAGTAGGGTGGGTTCTCAAGCACAGTGATGAGTTTTTTTGAAAAAAAAATGCTTCATAGACAACACATTGTGGGCTGGTGTGTTGTGTTGAGGTTAACTGGTTGTTTACTCGCTCATCGACATTTTCTGATTGAGCGTAAGAAACCATCTATATTTGAACATGTGTCCACTCATACTGAGTGAAGCAATTGACTGAACATGAACCAGCAGTGTGCCCAGGTGGCCAAGAAGGCCAATGGCATCTTGGCTTGTATCAGAAATGGTGTGAACAGCAGGTCCAGGGAGGTTATTCTCCCTCTGGACTTGGTACTGGTGAGACCGCTCCTCAAATCCTGGGGTCAGTTGTGGACCCTCAGCACAAAAAGGATGTTGAGGCTCTGGAGCNTAGGAATGGTTGGACTTGATGATCTGGTGGGTCTCTTCCAACCTGGTGATTCTGTGATTCTGTGATTCTGTGATTCTGTGAACCTTGTCTCACTGTGACAGGTTAGAATACACTCTATAATCATCACATTATCTCTCCCTTCCTGCTCTTGTTTTGTGAGCTATGGGATTAGCCTGGGTGTTATTGTGTAATATCTCAAGTACCTGAAGAAAGACAGGCATGGAAAGATGCACATCTACATTAATCATCTGCTCAATGCATATAATACTCTTCACTGATTTTGGAGGGAGAATAGAAATTGGATTAATCTTTCTATTGTGAATCCTGCTGTTATATACACATCTCTACATCTCAGCTAGGCTTTCCATATAGCCAACAGGGATAAATGGGCATTTCTTCAGTGTGATTCATCATACACTGTAGTAGAGACACAAGTACAGTGAATGAATTGTTCTTTCCATATAACTATACTGGAAGGTTATGATACTCTACGCAGCTGAGGTAGCTACATTATAGACCTTCAACATTGGATGAAATAGGAATTTCAGTGAAGTGGGAACTAGATGACTTGTTTAGACTGAATACAGATCAATTCCAGTCCACAGTCCATACACAAGCAGGTTAATAACATACAGTAGCAAGTTTATTTCAGTGGTTTTTTCCATACTAGAGACTCTTCAGAACTGTTGATCACCAGCAGAAGAGAGAGGTATGGAAGTACTTTAGTGAATATTTGTGGAAAGATAATTCTGTATTTGAATATCTGTAGAAGAAAATACAATTAGGGAAGGATATTTGAAGGTGCATCCAAGAAGGGATCTGAAGAGTCTCACTTCATGCTGTTGTGAGCAAGCATACTTCTGTGCAAGAAAGACTTCCCACATTCCTTATGGGCTGCACTCTTAATAGGCCACATGGTCTTTTATAAACAAGGGTAGAGTTAACGCTATGGATTTGGGATAGGTATTTGGACACATTTTTCAGAAAAACGTTTTAAAGTGACTAATGAGTTCTAAATGCCTTGGGTTTTAGATGGTTAAATTTTGAGGGGATTCAAAGGAGGCAAAATTTTGTGTGTTTTTACTTTCTTCAGAGCAGGATAAGGAACTCTTGCAATGATTAGAAGGCCTCTCCTTGCCTCATTAGCAAAACAGCCCTTAGGTGTAATACTGATGAATTAGAACCCTAGTAAAGAGCAGCATCAGCAACAATCATCAGATCTAAAAGCTGAGGATAGATAGCAAGAGTACATATGCAATTTAATAACTGCATTTACCTCTAATAAATTTCAGCCAAATTCTCTTTCCAAAGAGCAGGTATCAAGAGCCAGACATTTGTTCTCATAATTTGCTTTTAGTTATCCTCTGTAGAGAGAAATATATATGTCCCTCTGGTTTGTTCAAAATGCTGATCAGTGGCTTTCTTTTCGTGTATAGAACCAAGTTTGATTTGTTGAGACACTCATAGAGCTTCTGGCATATATATTAGAGAACATGAGATTCCTGCTTTACATCGGTCTGCCTTGTGGATTGTTTATTCTATGTGCTATGTTCTTCCCACTCAATAGAAACGAGAACGTTTCTCTCAAATTTCTTCTTCCTGAGAACATAATATCCTCAAAATTTGGGAAATAACATTATCCGCAGCTTGAAACCTAACAAAATGAAATGCCCCTGGGTTCTGGACAAGATTTTGTTGTTCGTTTTGGTTTCTACATCAAAGAGACTATCCTGAACTATCTTGTTTATGGAAAATGCATGACTAGGGATTTCTCTGACTTCATTTAATTAACAAATATATCACTTATATGACTTTGGCTACAGAAAATACTCCACCTAGATTAGATGATTCTTCTGGCTCACAGCTACCATGGCAATGTTGATGTGAAATTATTAACAGAAGTAACTGATCTCAGACACATCCATGGCAGAATTAAAGGGTCGGTAGCTTGGGCAGCGAAGAAACACCTAACACAATATATTCAGGATTTTCTGAGGGTTTTCCAGTATTATAATAACTCTCTCTATATTATCTGGAAGATTATTAAAGATTAGCAGAAATTGCGACTTCGGTGTGAAGCAATTAAATGAGTTGCTTCGTGGGACACAGGACTAATGTACTGAAGCCACCTAATTAGCTGTGGCCTGTCACATTTTTTATTCTACGATAACTCTTGGTTCCTCTTGAGCACTGAGGAAGATTGTGGAGAACTATGGCTTGTCTGGATGTTGCCAGTCACTGTTTCCTACTAGGAATTGTCAAATGTTGGTTTTCCAGATCTATTTGTTTCAAAACCCAGAAGTTACCACCTTCAGGTGAAGATGGCGTGATATTGTGTGCAGGTGGGTTTGTCTGCTTCTTGCTGGATGTAGGCCTCATCCTGAGGCATATGAAACAACAACGGAGGAAATAGGATCATTGAGGGTCAAAACTTCAGTCAGTCAGAGGTGCACATGTGATTAGAGGTGCACTTTTAGGGGAGAACTCCATGCTAAAAGGACAGAAACACCCCTCAAGGTAATGCAGCCATGGGTGGTCCACACTGTGTTAAGAACACAACAGAATAAAGTGGCAAAACCTATCACAAACAGAGCAGAAAGAAACTGTTACATACAGGCACCAGAAACTATCATGTATATGCTCAAACTCCTGTGCTTCCCATCACCTCCTCAGAGTGCAACCCATGGCAAAAACAAGGAAGGCTGACATGGAGAAGAGGGAAGATAAATAGAATCAAAGAATCACAGAACTGTTAGGTCAGAAAAGACCTTAGAGATCATCAACTCCAACTGTACCTGTCTACATAGAATCATAGAATCACCAGGTTGGAAGAGACCCATTGGATCATCAAGTCCAACCATTCCTATCAAACACTAAACCATGTCTGTCTACATGTCTAATCACGTCCCCAAGCACCTCATCTACCCACCTTTTAAACACCTCAAGGCATGGTGACTCAACCACCCCATATGTGTGCAAGTGTTTAACTGTTTGCTTGTGCTCTTTTCCTGCTTAATACCCAAATCAGTTACCAGAGGTTTGGGCTTCTTGGCAATAAAACAAGCAACATGCCCTGACCCTAGGAATTAAAAAGGTATTTTAGAATATCTCAAATAAGTTTTAGTAAATATGCTTTAGTTTTAGAATTGTAACTGAGATTAAAGCATATTTATGCAACGTTAAAAATTTCTGATGATTGATTGGAAGTTAAGAAAAATGTGTTGGAATTCTTTAAGGAATGGATTATTCTATAGTAGCTCTAGATTCCTTAGAATTGCTGCTTTCACTTTACCTGGTATGACTGAAATGAAAATATTTTGCAAACACCAGGGCACACAATGTTATATAAACATCAATATGATTGGTACAAGGCTCAAGGGTTAGCTGCAAGTGTGAGATTAATGAATTCAAGTTCAGGTGGGTATTGGATTTATGGATAGGGACAGTCATGTGCATCTCATGTATGGCCACAAGCAAAGAGTGCTTTATGAAGTGCTTATGACGTGCTGACTGAAGGTGGAGAAAGAAGAGAGAATAAAATAAATATGGGTTCAGGTCTCAAAGTCGTGACAAATGAAGCCATTGGAGCTCTGTCATCCTACAGCAAAACTAAGATCGTATGCAACCTAAGTGCTGAAGGTGTTTACAGACACATGCTGCTGCTGATTGCTGTTCTCTTGGGCGTTGTCCCTATTATAAGATGCTTCACTCAAAGATTCTATAGGAGCATGTCTGCCAAAGAAACGATCTATTTAGGGGTCTCTATAAATTGAGAAAAAAAATCATTACACCAGAATTATTGTCATTCTTTTCAGAAATGTTTGCTTTTTTTGTTTGTTTTGCTTAAATCGATTGCATATTTTAGAATGTAAAGAACTTTGCCAAAGCACAGAGCACTGACATAAGACAAGATAGAGAAGTCAGTGGAGTCCTATAGAATAGTTTGGGTTGGAAGGGACCAAAAGGATCATCTAGTTTCAACCCCCCCTGCCACTAGATCAAGCTGCACAAGGCCCATCCAACCTGGCCTTGAACCCCTCCAGGGATGGGGCAGCCACAACTTCCCTGGGCAACCTGTGCCAGTGCCTCACCACCCTCATAGTGAAAAAAATCCTCCTTATGGCTAGTCTAAATGAAAGAAAAGACATTGTTACAATTTGATAGATTTGCCTATACACTATTATTCCTTTGCAGAAAAGTGTATCAGGACTGCATTTTTTATAGCTTTATACTATATAAAATGAGATAACTGCAGTATGAAAGACAACAGCATAAATCATCCCACCATGCTGTTCTTCAAGGCAGATTAATTTTCAGATACAAAATTGATTAAAGTAATTTTTTGGATGAAAATTATTTAAAAGCTTTCTTCGTTTTTTTTTTAATTTCCCACAAAAATGTTTTGTCCATACTGAAAATTCCATTTTTACTATTCTTATGGCCCTTTTTAGAGTTCTCTACCACTTCTTGAAGTCCTGCCTGGAAAATGCATTCCATATCCCATCAACATCTCATTAACAATGACATCTCTGTTGCTCTGCTCACATTTGGTAATTCACCGCTTATATATCTGAGAAAAATTTCCCTGGCATTTCATTATTACCTTATTATTTGCCACATAGGTAGCTAACACAAGTCCTTTTCAGAGACATAGAATAATTCTCCAGAGCGTAACCCTCTTTTACTTATGAGACTTACATTCTTAACTTCTGGATTTATGTCTTTTCATATCATCCATGATCCCATCTTGCCAAATGATCCACTCAGTCTAACGTAGTCAGGTGTCCATGACTAGCCATGAATCCACCATATTTCAAAATTATTGGAAAAATTCACAAGTAACAATTACGTGGGTTTTGATAATATTTAATAAATAATATTCTCCTAATATCAATAATGATTTTCCACATATACCACGTAAATAATAAACCATATCACATAAAAATAAAACAAAACCACATTAAATCACAGCATCGTAGACTAACTTAGTTTGGAATAGAATTCTGGAGGTCACTTGATCTTTCCCTCCTTCCAAAGCAGGACCATCTGAGACCAGGTTCCTCAAGGGAATGTTTAACTGAATGTTGAATATCTGTAAGAAAATTTACAGCTTCTCTGGACACATCGTTCCATTATTTGAATACTTTCATTGTGAGAAATTTTCTTCTAAGATCTTCTTGAAATTTTCCCTTTTGCAACTTTTGTCCACTGCCTCTTGTTCTTTTAACATACACATGAGAAGAATCCAGTTCTCATTGGATAGCTGAAGACAGCAGCAGTTATAAACAATATCAGACAATAGCAATATCAAATTTACACATTGTGGAAGGCTCTAAGTAATTTAATATTCAAGCAAATGCACTATCACATGGTCTAATATTTCCACTTTTAAAACTGGAGTTGTGTAGAAGACAAACTCACATGACAGAATTCAACCACAGCCCAACCTGAGATCTTATTAAAATATCATCTATCCCTTATAAGTTTAATTTCCATAAAATCCTTTTCTTTTGTATTTTTCTCCTGACTTTCAATTTTAGAGGATAATCATTACTCTATTAGCCCTACTTCGATCATTTCATAACAGGGTTGCACAATACCCTCTGCATGAGACACATTGAAATCATTCAGGATTTGAAGTCTTATACAGTGGGGGATCTGTGGCAATCCATTGCATTAGATGACCTACTGAAACTTAAGGTACTAATTATGGCCTATAAAACCTTACATAACTTGGGACCGGTCTACTTGAGTGACTATAGCATGCTCAAAGACATTGATGTGTGACAGTAAAGCTTAAACTATCTCCCATTCCTTGTAAAGGAGAATTATGCACCCGGATAAACGCTGCCTGCAGCATTTCCAGAATTCACTCTGCAACAGCTACATTTGTACTCTGGAGAAAGCTGAATGTGGTTAGAAGGAACATAGAGTGAGTAGATGTTTGCCTGCTTTGGGAAATGATTTAAATGCTGATGAGGTGTAATCGAGTCATATTTAATGTATAATTAAATATTAGGTCACCTAGAACCTTGTATAATATTTTATTATATTAAATTGAAATGAATAAATAAACACAATCAGCTCCATTACTAATTTACTGGTGACTTATTGAGGTTACAGCTTTGTAACGTCATGGATTCAGAAGCAACTCAGTGGGGTCTACGTAGCACAGATCTGGGAGACCTGACTAGGCCGGGCAATATCATTTGCAAACGTGATCATATTGACTATGTCTACACTGCTAGAGAAAGACAGAATGAGACTGATAACTGCAATGGTCAAGTGTGTTGTCTAGTTTGTGACCATAATAACTAGGGCATTTGTCCTGAAGCAAAAAAAGATGGATCATTGAAACCCGGAAAATGAGCTAACAGTTCTGTCATCTGAGTGATGAAGGTCTATTATTTCAATTCAGTCACAACAACCCCATACCGTGCTCCAGGCTTGGGGATGAGTGGTTGGAAAGCTGCCTGGAAGAGAAGAACCTGGTGGTGTTTGTTGACAGTCAGCTGATTATGAGCCAGCAGTGTGCCCAGGGGGACAAGAAGGCCAATGGCATCCTGGGTTGTATCAGAAATGGTGTGGTTAGCAGGACCAGAGAGGTGATCATCCCCCTGCAGAAAGGACATTGAATGCTGTGTTCAGTTTTGG
>WAAB01002278.1:3401-34044 GCA_013389865.1 Piaya cayana
GGAATAGGCTGCCCAGGGAGGTGGTTGATTTGCCTTCCCTGGAGGTGTTTAAGGCATGGGTAGACGAGGTCCTGAGGGATATGGTTTAGTGTTTGATAGGAATGGTTGGACTCGATGATCCAATGGGTCTCTTCTAACCTGGTGATTCTATGATTCTATGAATAAAACCTCAGGCTTATTATAATCTGAAATACTGCTGCTGTATTGACTGTGTGAGTACAGTCAATTCTCTGACTGTGTGAAAAACCCTGTAACATCAAAGCAGGCTTTGGGAGAAAATCATTGCTCAGAAACAATAGCTTCCTGCATATGGAATTTAAGTCCTGGAAAAAAATGGTGAGATGAAGAAAGAAATTCACACCACCTTGTAACATACTAGATGACCTAAACAGCCCCTCTTTTCAGAAATAAACCCTTTTGTGTGGGCTTGATTTGCCTATACTGACTACCATTATACCCTTTCACTATGTGCTCAAAATGATGGTCATTATTACTTTTATAAAAAATATCTCGAAGGGTCAGGTAATGATATGTTTAATTAACATTTCCTAATTTTTATAGTGCCCTTCATGAAGAACAGGATTTTGGGAAAACCCCTTGGTGGAGAGCAGGTCAAAAGGGCTCTGGGACAGTCCTGAGCAACTCAAGCACAATGGGGTCTCCTTAGGGGTGATGGTAACATAAACAATAATAAAATGCTAACAATTCACCCTGTGAGGCTTCCTTCTTCAGGATATTATTGCAGTGCGTCTGAATGTGCTTTGACCTGCTCAATGCTTTTTGCTTCCCTATTCTGAGAACCATTTGTTCCTTCCTACATATTTATGACTTTCCATTAAAATGAGACATTAAATGATCGAACAGATTTAATCTTATTTTTGGGCAGCAAAAGTCAATGAATTGCTTAAGATTTCTTTTTAATTCTTGGGCTTCACAGTAGCTGCAAATCTGCCAAGCGAAAATACTATATGAAACTTTTCTTCTGAAATCTTGGAAAAGCTGTATCTTCAGTCATTCACCTAAGTGTTAAGAAACCATCCAGATGTGGTTACTGTAAAATTTACAACTAGAATCTACCTTTAATTAAAACCTTACTGCAATAACAGAGAAACAGGGAGCTTTTCCATCCATCCAAATCTGCACGTTCTGGTTTATAATTCAATTTTTATAGTGCCCTTTTCAGAGGAGACTCTCTTTCCTGTCTGTCTTTGATTATTGCTGGGCTAGTGCCACTATCACAATCTGCGTGGCACAAGACCAAATCTGCCTTTACACAACGAAAAAAAAAAGCTGGTCCAGCTCCTCAGTCACTCCAGACTTGCATCTGACAGCACTCTGGAAGCACAGACCTTGCACTAACTGCCAATAAAAGCCAACCTTCCCAACTGCATTCCTTTAAAAGCCACTATTGTTCTCATTCATGACTGAACAGCTCAGCCTTTGTTTCAAATGAAAAAAAAAAAGAAGTTTAGACTGCATCGAACAGCTTCCAGACCTTTCCTCTACCCCTAGAGCATTTCAATTCTATCATAAGGCTTTGGTGTGTAGTACCCCTGTAATGGGTATGGTTGTTGTTATTCTCTCTAATAGGACAAAATCTCTCCAATTAATGCCAGCTCAATATTTCTTTAATCTTTAAAAGAAAGTGTCTGTATGTTTTTACATGCAGTATTGGAAAAAGCAGAGGCATAATTTTTCTGGCAGACAAGTGGTTGAAGGATTAAGTCTAGTGATTCTTCAGCTTCTTCAGTAATAAGCCATTTTCATTGTGATCCCACATTGTTATTCTAAGTCACGGTCTGGGCTTCAGAACAATGCAAGTGGTAATAATTTATTTTCATTTTACTCAGTGTTGTGCTAGAAAACCAATCAGCTCCAGGAAGATGTCATGAATGGAAGTGTTTTCAATCTAAAGACTTTTAGATAGCCCTTTTCATAAATTTCATGATTAAGTTTCTTAATTTATCCCTACACTATAATTACTTTGTAAAAATAAGCTACTAATTTCTATTGTGCTAAGAAACAAAATGTCCTTACCCAGGAGACACAGAGATCTAAAATATAGGGCAACTAGGTCGTTAAACTGGTGAGCTACAAAATAAACATCTCACAAAATATGTATAAAAAAATTAAAAAATGTATTTTACCTCAGCTGCTTTCATTTTTTGACACATTTATACTAGGAAAATAAAAATAGTGATATAGATTATTTATATTCCCTGTTGTAAATTTATATTTGATATATAAAATAAAATAAAACTGGGTTCTCTGCTGTAAATCAGAGATAGAAATGCCCAAGATCCATGGGTAGGTAAGACAGACTGGTGATTTGTTTCCCACTGGCAGAGAACAAATAAGTGATGTCTCCCTCCACAGAGCATGGGAAAAATTAGGTAGATTCAAATACAATTATTTAAAAAATAGAACCCTCTGAGTAGAAAGCATTTATGGGAAAACACTAAGTCAAAGGGTGTCTTCAATCCTACTTTCTGATGCTTAAGTGCCTTTTACTATGAGAAAAAAACCTTAAAACCAAAAAGCCTCTGCTAAAGGTGGAATCCAGCCACAATTTTTCACTAAGTAAGACCCATAGAGGACTTAAAGAAAACAAGTTTCTGTTGAGCAGACTCCTGGACAGAATCAATCCCTCAGACAAATAGGACATGTGTCCCAGCTATCTTCGAGTTCTCTGCCTGAAGTAAACCTAGTTATACAAAATGAAGGAACTAGCATTAGTTCTACTATTGGTCCAGTGGTTCAGCATTTACATAGGAATTTGTAAAGAAGGATGGCATTGTGGTCGAGCTTTATTCCATAAAAGCAGATAAACTGTGTTTTGTTACCCATTGGCTAGACCATTAAAGTATTTTATGCGTAGTGTAAGTAGCATTAATTAGTGAGTAGGTGGTATATCCACTGTAAAGGAGATGATGTTGGTTCAAACCTTGACAAGCAATTAAAAGGACTGAACTGGATCCTGCATAAATTGGATAAATTTTCTCTTCATTTGAAGACTGGGAAAGTGAGGAACCACTACTTTGGGCACGGTCTTATTTAGTCTACATACTCAGAACACACATAGCTCTAAAACCAGTCTCTTGGACAATATTGCCTGGGGACGCTGGTTGACAGTCAGCTGAATATGAACCAACACTGTGCCTGGTGGCCAAGAAGGTTAATACCATCCTGGGTCATATTGGAAATAATGAAGCCAGCAGAACCAGGGAAGCGATCATCACCCTGTACTCAGTGCTGGTGAGGCTGCACCTCAAACACCATGTTCAGTTTTGGGCCCCACAGTACAAGAAAGACATTGAGGTGCTGGAACATGTCCAAAGAAGGGCAACAAAGCTAGTGAAGCATCTAGAGAAAAAGTCTTCTAAGGAAGGGCTGAGGTTGCATGATATGGAGAAAAGGAGGTTCAGGGGAGACCTTATCTCTCTCTAGAGCTACCTGAAAAGAGGCTGCATGTAGTAAGGTGACCATCAGTCTTTTTTACCAGGTAGCAAGTGATAAGACAAGAGCAAAAGGCCTAAAGTTGTGCCACAGGAGGTTTAGGTTGTATATTAGGAAAGATTTCCTCAGTGAAAGGTTTATGAAGCATTGGAACAGGCTGCCCAGGAAAATGGTTGAGGCACCATCCATTGAAGTGTTCAAAAGATGTGTAGCTGTGCTGCCTAAGGACATGGTTTGGTGGTGGACATGGCAGTGTTAGGTTAACAGGTGAATTTGATGACCTTAAGGGCCTTTTCCAACTCAAATGATTCTGTCATTCAATTACTGTAAAAGCATACCAATTACTGTGTTCTGCTGGGACAATCATAGACTAATGTACCCGCACTGTTTTGGCAATGGAATTTACATGCTTATGAGATAAGGTGGCAGCTGAAGGAGAGTTTTATGCATGTTACAAGCACATGATAATGATGTAAATTCCTTCACGGTAAGGAGATGCAAGTTAGCTGGGAAAATCTCTACATAACAGGGTGAAAGAGACTCCCTGTTTTAGTTCCTCTGAAAGAAAAGCATTGTCCATCTCCATCTAAATTTAGTATGAGAGATCCTTATTGTTTTCATTTAGGGGCTTAATAGCTACTTTATCCAAACATCCTCTTCCCTCTCAATCTTTCCTTCCGTGTTGCCTGTTTCTCCACTACAGCTGGGAGGAAACACACTGTGGTCCCTAAGGACTGTGCACTAGGTCACACTGTATATGGTCAGTGCCACTTACCCCAGTCTGAACTGAACACATGCATGTTTGCACTGTCAGACACCTAAAACGTAAGGGCGATGTTATAAAAAAATGATTAGGCACCAGGAAATGGAGAGAGGGAGGAAGTCTCTCATGAAATACTGAGTTGAGGAGTTACCCCCTCTATTTGTCTCTCTGCTGGAAAGAAAAAAAAGGAGACATGCTTGGAGTGGTTTCTCATCTAATACAAGGCTCTCACCTCCTGTATTGCTATAAATGGCTATCTGATAATTGCTGAGCTGTGTTTCCTTGCCCTGTCACCTTGGCTCAAGCTCTCCTCTAGGTACCAGAAAAGAACAAAGTCCCTTTTTTCTCTTTCTCTCTGCTCCTCTTCCTCCTTGGACAGATGCTCCCTAGTGACTCTCATATTTCAGCACCCTTCAGTAGCAATGACTATGGCTCCCAGGTCACTAGTATGTACAAGGGACTGGACTCTTTCAGAAAAACCTGGTGAATCAGGGCTAGCCGTTCTGCACACTAAACCCTGGAGGTCCTAATGTGTACAGCATGTGTAAACTGATTAAGCTCTGACTATAGGGAAACACAATTGTTGGTATATAGTTGGAGGCAGTAAAAAGGGAATTTATTAAACATGGTATGAGTTAGTTTATTCGGACAAACAGGATGGAACTGAGAAAGCAAACACTTGAACATATGGAAAAACTACTTGACAATGAGATCAACTCTAAGTATGAAAGGCTTGCATAAGGAAGCTGTAGAAACCACATTTAAAGTTGGACTTAATACTAGAAAACCCACTGTAGGGTACATGCCTGTCATGGCATGCAGATGTGTAGAGTGATGAAGTAAATAATTTCTCTCTGCACCTAGACTTCCTGGATCTGAAAACAGGTCCAACCACAATAGACCTAGATTCCACATTTTGGGGCTTCACGTTGCCTCTGCTATGGTAAGTAGAAAATTATTACCTTCTAAATAGGCATTACCTGCTACTGAAAATTGTTGCTGAACTGAAAGCTATGGACAAAATGGGGAAAAGAAACAAGGGAGATGAAACTATCACTGCAGTAATAAAACCCAAAGAGTACTTTACCAGGACCATAATAGTTAGTTATTTCCAGACCTGCCATCACCTGTGGCTTTGTCTAAAGATTTTATTATACATCTAGCATTTTTTGGATGAGAAGGGTATGAAAGGAAAACAACATGTGTGAGATTAAAAAAGAAAGACGTTAAAATTGTATCCAGGGTGTAGGAAATACAAGCAATGTGTCTTGTCTTCCTTGCTTTCAGAGTAAAGGTAAGAGAGCTGTCAGGAAAGTCTGGCTTGGTTATTTTTACAACTATACAACTACTGCTAAACACCATGTGTAGACACCACCGACTGGAAATACCCACCCACCACCTACATATTTATTGTGAAACCAAGGCAATAGCAGAAGGCACCAGTACTGCTGTTATCAAGTCAGCTGGGAATACTAGCAGTCCTCATCCTCTCAGCAGCCAGGCAATTCTGTAGCTCCAGCTAGACAGTGAAATCCTGATTCTCAAATGATACGACAGTGCATATATGGGTCTAAGAAGGCTTGAATTAACTGCCAGACATTGCCTCAGGACTGAAAGATGCATAGATTTTTCCATTCTCCTTTTCTGCAATCTTTCCACTTAATCCCACACAGCAGTGTCAGTGAAACCCAATAGGTCATGGGTGGGTTGCTTCCTACAACTCCTGTTTTCTTCCTATGCAGACAGTCTCAAATGGGGCTGTTAAATCAGACAGTCTGAAATTGGGTGGCTAAATCAGGTTTAAGTGTCTGGCATGCAAATACCAGAAAAGAGCAGAGGTTTCTGGGGGGTGTATTAATCAGCATATTGATTTTAATGACTGAATAGTTAGTTTTAGGAGGTATACACAGAAATGGCTAAAGCTATCATTGCAAGTCATTATTTTGGTAGACTAGTCTGGTTTTAGGACTAGAGATTTATATTTTCTGAAAAAATCTCTCTTCCTTTGGTTTAGGCTATATTACAGTTTTACACCTTCATATATAGACTCTGGGGGATGGCAGTGGCCTCTTGTACAAATTTTATGTACAAATCAGGAGTATTTTACTTGATACACACACCCAAATAAGGCAAATAGAACCATTTCTGTTTCCAACCACCTGCTTTATCTCAAAGTCCTAACAAAGCAATTACACAGCAGAATGTAATGTTGTGGGATTTGATGCTTTTTCATTAAAAAATCTTGGCTAAGAAATTCTGAGTTTGTATTTATCATCGGTACTGTTACAGATTTTGGCAGCATTACACTAGGAAATCAAGTAGGGTAAGTTTCATTATTTCATAGAGATGATATATATTTTCACCATGTGGTTTGTAAAAAATGTTGTAAGTATAATGCCACAGAGAATTGATAGACTATTTACTAATCAATATATCCAAAACACAATGGCAGTCAGATGCTAAAAATCATTCAAAAAATGGTCTAAAGAATTTGGAAGCTGTGTAACTTGACTGTTGTTGGAAAAAAACCCAACACAATAATATTTGCATTAAATTCAAATGTTGTTGTTGATAATACTTCAACTGAAGTGAAAACAAAGTCAAAAGAAAGCCAGGAAATACTATGAATTTGTGTTTGTTCTCTGTAAGTGAGAGAGAGGACCAGTATGTGTTTACCTCATATTTTTGAGTTATGTTTTCTCTTGGTCTATAAGTGCAATCGATTTGTCTTCACTGCTGTGCAGCCTGAAATAGTTTTCTCCATTTACATTCCAGATCTGGCCTGTGATGTAGGTGGCAGGATGTGAAATGGGTTAACCACTACAGAACATGTTTTTAGAAGACTGTCAAGAGTTATGTCAACCGTCCTGAAGATTTTGGTGACTCAGCACCAAAAGGTAAGGGGCTAGAGAACAAGTCTTACAAGGAGTGGCTGAGGGAACTGGGATTGTTTAGCCTAGAGAAGAGGAGGCTGAGGGGAGACCTCATTGCTCTGTACAACAACCTTAAAGGAGGTTGTAGAGAGGAAGGAGCTGGCCTTTTCGCACAAGTGACAGGGGACAGGACAAGGGGGAAGGGCCTCAAGCTGCATCAGGGGAGGTTCAGGCTGGACATCAGAAAAAAATTTTCACCAAAAGGGTGAACAGACTGCCCAGGTTGGTGGTTGAGTCACCATCCCTGGAGCTATTTAAAAGACAGGTGGATGAGGTGCTCAGGTACACCATTTAGTGGTTATAGGAATGGTTGGACTCTATGATCCTGGAGGTCTTTTCCAACCTAGTAATTCTGTGATTTTGTAACACAATTGTATTTCTTGCTGTTGATATTAATGTACATGTATGCTAATGGAAACTACACAATGCCTTTTTATGCTGTGCTCCTGTGTCACGTGGTATTAACAAGGGCTCAGTCAGAGAAGAACAAGGCTTTGGAGGTCAGGAATCCTGGATAGCAAGCTTAAATTAAATATTTAATTGAGTGACCCTCAGCAAGTTATTTCATCCTGCACATCAGTTTTCCATTATGACTGTCATTTGTAATGTCCAGGACACTGGGAATTCTGGGTGGGTGGGACCATTATTAATTATTTGTATGACTCACATCCGAGAACCCAGGTCACAGAGTTAATCCATCTCTGTTGAACAAGTTACAAGACTGACAAACACATACACAGTTTGTAAAATTGTGTCTTAACGACAAAGTAACAATAACCCATAATGCAAACAGCATTAATATTAGCTATCTTTCATGACTCTGGCACTAGAAAATCCTGAAGGAAGCAGAGCTTTGAAAATCAGACAAATAGATGAAACATCCACTAAAAATTACTCAGTCACAACAAGTTCCCTGCTCACCAGCAGATTGTTTTGAGAAGTTGCTATCTGAAATATTTGAGGCAAAGCAGCTGTTTCCAGCTACCCTCCTCCACAGTGTGCTTTGCATAGAAGGCGTATAGCAAGAATATGTGGAAGCAGCTAGAGCCTTTATGATGTCACCCTGAAGTGATTAAACATCTGAGTTTTGTTTTATTCCATGAGGCTTTTTTTCATTAACAAAGGCAAATGTCATACTCTGTTATCCTATTCCTTTCCACACAAGGATTATAGCTTTCTAGTTTATTAGGGTTCATTTTTTTGCTAACAATGCCCACATTTCCTTCTCTTTACAGTATGACAAGACATTAATCTTGATTTTGGACTAATCAGTCCAAGGGTTTTAAAGCTTAATTCTATGTGTAGAAAGCAAAAAACTGTCAGCATGATATAATTAAATTCTCTCTCATTGACCCTTAAAATCTTTAACAGCACCTCCTGAAGTCACATAATTACAGTAAATTGCAAGGAAAACACCCAGATTCAGTCAGACCTCCTGAGTAATAACTGTATTCTGCATTCTCAAACCCACAGCTGTTAGCATTGCTGTCCAGATATATTTAAAGAACCTTGGAAGAGTAAGACCTACATAACTATAGAAATACTAGGTATAAAATCCTACTTACATCATTGGTGATTTTTTAGACATTGTAGACCTCACTGCAAAATGTTTCAATTTTTCATTCTGAACACAGTATCTAGGACTAAATAAAAATAATTTATTAGAGATTGTCTCTACCTTTTCAGTAACAAATTTACATCAACAGATATCTGATTAGATATATTCAGGGAAGCATCCATGTCCCAGACCATGAGTTTCTGAAAACTTAATACCATCTGAGGCCATTTAGAGTTAAGAGTCAGGAACAGAAATATGAGAAATCAGCTATCAAAGCTAGCTTTAAGACTGTATGTCATTCACACACGCATGGAAAGGAAGACTGGGTACTGATTGACAGAGTCCTGAGACAGTATTATGTCTGACATAGTGCCACCTGATATTATGGTCGCAGGCCCCTTAAAGTGAGATTTTTTCTTTGGTTTCTGTTTCAGACAATTAACTCTCATTTTGAATCCCTATGTATGTGATTGCACAAACAGTTTTGTACTGAACAAACAAGGTTTGTCTTTACTGAGATGTTCTGTTTCACTCTGGAGAACTTCCATGCAGTGACAGGTGGGATCACCATATGCCTCACATTCCCTGCCTCAAAATATCATTATTTCAAATAACTGCGAAGACATTAGTTTGGCATTTCCATCTTCTGCTGGTCCATTTCCTGGTTATTGATTTACTAGAAATTCCTCCTCTCTCCAAGTCCACCATGCAGGACTGACCATGCATGATTAATTCACTGAGCAAGTAGAAGGGGTGACCTGCATTTCAAGGGACTTCACTGCTGAGTGCAAGCAGTTACCTTTCTGATTCCCACCAACAAATCTCTGTTCTCCATAAGTCTGATTTCCCTAGACTTCTCCTGCTGATCAGGGTATTGTTCAGTGGTAATGCAGAGCAGAAATGGAGGTTTCTTGGCTGTTGGATATAGACATGACAGCAATCAAGGTTATGTAATGGTTTTGAGTTACCAGAAAATGATGTCAGCTTCCACCTCCTAAATTTACCGTCCTAGAGGAAAATTAGACCAAATCAATGGAGCAGATATATGAGAAGTGGGAGGAGACTTACATTTCCTTTAACCTAGGTACCATCAGGAGATCCAGCCAGTTCTGATGCATCCATCTCCCCTTACTGGTGTGAGCATTTAGGAGAGAGGCAAAAGCCATTTTCCTCTGTTTTACTCCACAGTGTGTTCAGGGCAGTTTTCAAGGTAGCTATTTGCTTCCCCAGACATCCAGAGCAGCTGGGCCTGGAGCCAGGATTCTGGCTTGTTGTCCAGAAATGTGATTTTGATTTGTATTTTGTGATGGGTGCGGGAGTTGCACTGGGTTTTGTTGGGTAAAAAAAAAACAAGATTAAACCCCAGAGCTAGAAAACACATAGCAGTAGAAGGACTTACAGTAATACCATGACCCTTATTGCTAATAGATCATCACTGTGTTCACAACTGTGAAAGGACACAGGAATCCTTCAACATAAGACCTAAATGGTTCACACTGACTTCATAGCTGTGTGCATCTACTTTGGAACAGGATTAAAAATACATAGAAAGCAAGGAAAGGGGCTCCATGCCAGTATCCTGTTTGTGTGAAACTCTCCTCCATGGAATAGTGGAGAGGTAGGTAAGCTCCCCTTCAGTGAGCACTGGCTCTTTGAAGACTCAGGGGGATCTTAGGTGGGTGGGAACAGTGAACCTCAGTAAGCCAGGCTGCTAAGGCTTGGCAACACAGCTTAGTATTCAAACTGTTCACATTTTGTTTACTTTCTTGATTGTTGCAAGATTATATAAGTAATCTGGTTTTAATTATCTATTCCTTATCCTTTCAACTTCCTTGGGAAAGAGAGGAACAAAAGCTATTCAATAAACAAAGAAAGGAACCCAAAGCATTTCCAAAGCCTTCTGTCCTACAAGCTCAGGACTAGAGAAAGAATAAGTAGCGAAGAGTAGGAATTCACAAAGCATCTCAGTTAGGATGCTGAGAAACCATGTGTGTTTCCTAGTTTGTTTAGTTCACATTACATAGAAAAAATCTCTGGTGCAGGGATGGAGTCTACCAGGCTTCAAAACTTTGAGCTCTTGCTGACTTTCTTACCTACTTATACTAGATCCTTTCCCCTATAATATAACATTGCTTCAAGAAAAAGCATGGTCGGTATTTTGTGAAATTGGAATTAAGAAACTAAATAGTATTCCCTGAACTTCCCTGTCCATTTTTTTTGACAGTCACTCTGTCTTACAAAAGATAACAGTAGCACCATTTCCTTGTGAGATTGTGCTTTCATGGTTACCTGTGTCAGAGGATTTGAGGCTTTCACACTTAAGTAGTCAGACATCTTGTGAGTGTATCTATGTTTCCCTGCTTACACTCAAGAAAGGAAAGGAAATTCACTCCCATGACATCAGTATGCCTATTTCTAGCAGAAGAACTTAACTGTTTTTTCAGATACACACTTAATTTTTGCATTTGCCAGTCTTCCAGTAATTCTTACCATGTGACTAACAATATGCCCTTCTCCTAAGGCCAAGAAGCTATGGTTTAACTGGGCTAGCCCAGCAAGCAGGCACAGGACTGGGGCTCCTTCCTCAGACACAGAAATCTCTAGGAAATTCACAGCTTAGCATCTGCAGTCTTCTGTCAGAGTTATCCTCTCAGGAATCATCACACTTACCTCTTCTCAAGTCAATATGCTCTTCCTTGACTTTGTATTGTCCTAAAAAATAGATCATTTTAATTTGCCAAGATTAGACAGGATCTGGATACAGTTCTAGGTAGGTTGGGATATTTTAAGCTTGGAAGAAGACCTTTATGTAGAGCAAGTACAAGGTCTAGATTCATTTATGCAGCAAGACTCTAGAATACTCTCTTTCTAAATGTATCCCACTGGACATTTAATTCTGATTTTAACAGTTTTCCAGGAATTGCCCTATAATTTATGTTTGTCTTTGCTTTGCTCCTCCTGAGCTGTACTGCTTGCCAGCAGATTATCATTCCACAAACAAGAAGGCACAGCATTTCTGCTGTAGGATGTCAAGTAAAGGGATTTAGAGACAGAGCAGGTAAGAAACACAGCAGAAACTAAGGAGTCCCAGAGCTGTTTTCTTCAGCTAACAGCAAGAGCTAGTTAGAGTACTTAGTCTGCAAAATCAGTTACCTGCTTACCTCCCCTACTATAAGTTTTCTAGTGTTTTCTTCACCTCTGGTTAGAGAAAAATACTCAGTATCTCTGGGCCTAATGATTTTCTTTTCCCTCCCACTACAGTATTCTACAGAATTTCATCCCGAGAGCACTGAAAAACATAAATTCACACATGGCAATCAAAGCTCTTAAATACAGGAATGTACTGCTAGGCAAAGGTCCTGGGCAGACGCATTTACCCATAGGCGACACAGCAAAGGCAGCAGTAGTATAGGGTGTTAGTATGAAAAAATACTACAGCTAATGAGATTAAGCTATCTATTCATATTAAAAAACAAACTCAACCTTACAGTTCTGAAGTTGCACAATGGATAACTGATTCCTAGTAAGCAGGCTGGGTTATTACATATGTAACTACAGCCATACCTATGTTTAAGTTATCCACAATGTAATGAAATAGTATCCATTAAAAGGAAACAAAAGAGAAAGGACTGCAAGAAGTCAAACAATAGTGCATTTGCAGCCTCTAAAACGAAAGAAACCTGGGGCTCCCAGCAGAGTAATCAGCTTTAGTAAACTGATAGCAGCAGCCACCACAAACAGGAAGGCTGCCTGCTGAAGTGTATACATTGTCGCATAGAGGGTGGGGCGAGATGGGTCTGTCCTTACCCTTTAGCTGCCCTCACGAGAAAAGGATTTCTCTGTAGACCAACCTACAACAAAAGAACAGGCCTGCTCCTAGGGAGCAGTAGGCTAAAAACACTCTAAAAGTATTTCTACTTTCTAAGGATGTTGTTTCTTCATCGAGGAAGAGGCAAATGAAATCTCTCCAATCAAGTAATTTCAGCCTTATTTCTTTCTAATTATCTTTGGCTTTGCGACAGCTTCCCTTTCCTACTCCGTTGTTCTTTCAGATCCTGCCTCTTCCCCAGCTAGCTGACAAAGGTCTGCTTTCTCTCTCTGACTGCTATATATCTTTGTGCAAACCCCAAACCACAGGCTCTACCCCACAAGTCCATTTTTTTCTTTATTATTTCTTTTTCTTGGACCATGCTTACAGATTCTCATCTTACTAAAATAAAATGGAAAAAGACCACTCTTCATTTTGGCTCCTGTATTTGTTTGACCATTATACATTGTCCGTTGAAAGACTAAGAGACACGCCGGTGTCTGGGTTTGTGCCTTGCACAGTGGGATGGGTTCAACAGCTCCACCACAAACATACTGAAAACATCCTTTTGGACCGTATGCCTGTGGTTAGCAGGTACTGGCAGGTGGAGGCAAATGCTCTGCATCAGCCACTAGGTCCCTGTCCCTCTGGTCCTGCTGTCCCACTGTCACCAGCACAGTTTTACCCTTCACTGCACTAGTTCATCTGCCTCCTTCCACTTCATTAACACCAGCAGATGCTTGCAAAGGTCACAGTATCAAAGAATTTTAAGTAGTAATTTGAATCCACAGGGGCGTTTACCAGCAAACTGCTCAGAGCAGGTGCTGGATGACCTCCTGGAAGGTACTAAACCTTGACTGAAATTGAAATATGTGACCTAGGGCACCAGGATCCCTTCAGTACATGGTCCAACAGAGTGCAAAAATCCAGTGTACTGCAGGCCTTCAAAAGAATTTTTAACTACTTATTGGGCATATTTAGGATATGACAAAAAGTTCAGACTAAAAAAAAGGTCTGCAGAAGCTCTTTACTGGATTGTGGCACTGTCATTGTGCATGAGGATAACACATTTCCAGCTTTTTGAATCACACCTTTTAAATGATGGAGTATGAGATCTGGATATTTTGGTATCTTAGTAAAGGTTTTTCTTGTCTATGAAATGGCATGTTGAAGGATTCTTATGAATTGAATCACTTTGTCCTTAATTTATCTTCCAGCTACTTCTCTGGGAAACTACTTAAAGCAAAACACAGAAATTTTTATTCAGGTTGGAACTGTCAGTTATTTTTTATTTTTAGTTTTTAACACTACTCTGGTGTTAATCCACATACCATACATTTTTCTCTTCAAAATGCCCAATTTATACATTCAAGGTTAATAACATTTTTTCATTCAGTTAAAACAGAAATATTATGATGTTAATCTACTATGACTTGCTTAAGGGAGATGGACTTGCAGAAACAGGAAGAAATTTATCTTGTTTTTGTGAAGTGCTTTGAAACTCCTAAACTGTTACAGAAGAAATAATCTTTCCAATGTTAATCTTACCATGTCCATATAAGCTAAATTTACAGCGCTATTAATGTGATGACAAATCTATTTTCCAGTGAGTAAAGGTAACCTAAAACGATAACAGAGGATACATCACAGCTTTCTTCAATCATATTCAGAGCTACTTCTATGACCTTGACTTCCCTGAATAGTGAGTCTGTAATGATGACTCAGTTAAACAGCTGTATAGTTTTCCTCTGAATAAACCTACAATTGTCACTCTAGGTTAGAACATCTTAGAAAACATCTGAAAAACAAGTGAAAACCAAAATTATATTTGCTTTTGAAAATGATGCCATTAGATAACTCTCAATTAGATGGACTATGCTTTATGAGTGATGTCTACCATGCTCACTGACTCAAAAGATGCTGTCACTTGAAGAATCACTGGTACTCATAGATATAAATATCACAAAATACGTATTTTGCATTTCAAGTCCAAAATATCAAATTTGGTAGATTCACGAGGACACAGTAAAAAATCTTTTGACTGAAGTATCAGAACCCTTGAGCCTCCTTATACTCGAAGTCCACACTTAATGACTCAAAGGAATCCTTGATGTCCCATGCGAGCAGAGACACAGCCCCTTCAGAGGTCTGTGCAATCTCATTTTGTCTAAGGATGTTTTGAAGCTCTTTGGCCATTTACTTAAATTTTCAGTGCAAAGTCTCCATCTCCTGATTCATTTACATCACTGCTTTTTGAATCAGGACCACTGGGAGGAAGGAAGCACTGGGTGCATGACAGTTGATGTTATCTCACTGTGTCTTGCTGTGCTTTTATTACCATATACTACAAGACTGTGACCAGTGATACTAGAAGGCAACACATAATGTATTAAACACATAGCAAGCTTCAAGTGGAATTACTTCTGTATACAGTAGTATAAAGCCATTAGAACACTTTTAAGTGCTCTGCCTCATTTTAAAGTAAAAAACCCAACCTTTTTACAACACATACTGGATTATAAATTCATGCTTTCCTTATGAGAAGAGGACATTCTGTGATCCATGAACTACAAGGACAGTTCATAGGGGAATAATACTTGCCAAGTAAACTAAAGAGAAGCCCAAATTCTCATTATTTTCAACAGGAAATGAGAGAGGAAGTGTGTTTTGTTTTCCTGTATATCTTCTCAAGATCAGCTCTTTAACTCCAAATTTAGAAGTGTTTGGAACTAAGCCTGGTCAAAACAATTGAATGATTTACTATTGTTTAAAAATAAATATGACAACTGTAAAGTACACTATAAAAAGTACTTCTGTGGTTATTTTATTCCTTAACATATTTTTTTTTTAGAGCAAGAACAATTCTTCCTCAATCCCTCTGTCATCAAAAGGACAAAGTTCTATCCATTAGCAGTGGTGAAATGTTTTTTGACTCTGTCTGAAATATTTTTTTTTGCGCCATATGGTACTTCAAAAGAGGGAGATTAAAAAATTAGATGGGGTTATTACTCCATGTACATAAACCGATTGCTAAGTAAACAAGGAGTATATCAGAAGAAAGGCATTACTTGAAAATGGCATCAGTCTTCCTCTGTTTTCAATTAAATATATTCCAGGCCAATTCCCATGGTACAGTGGAGGAGGAAGGAGATGTACTGTCTGTATTATAAAAGCAAAAATACTAGAGTGAATTATTTTGCTGACATGAGAAACCCTGCATGAGCCATATGAGTTATGTATCTGGGGTGCCTCAACAAGGCTAGGTGGATGCAGACAGCTCTGTGTCTTTAGACTTGCCACACTACTATGTTCCTTCGTGCAAGGAACAGACGTGTATCTGCTCCAGCCTTTACCTTTAATAGCTTTCCTGACCAAGGTAATGTCTTCTTTTGTGGGAGATCTCACTGTGTTCTGCTCCTGCCTGCCTGTGATGAAAGACTTGGCTGGCAAGCCGAGTACAATCATGTTTGGGCTTATGGTTCCTGGAAGGGCTTTTTCATGGTGATGCATTTGCTTTCCACACTCCAGCTAGCCATACAGGAGCTCCTCAGCATTTATGAGTCATTCAGACAACTACATCTGGTGAAAGTGCAAGCACAATGTTAGAAGGCTTGTTTGCCAGCTCATCACATCACCATAGAAAGAACTGGGTGGAAATCAGTTTCTGGTGAAACTTTAACTGACAGAAGCATTATTTTGAGTAGCATCCAGTACTCCTTGGATTCAAATCAGCATCACATCCACCAGAAGTTGCTCATCATGAGTGACCTGTGTGCAGCAGCTAACATCCATGTGTAGCCCATTTCACAGCTTCAGACCTCCTTGAAATCCAGAAAGGTTAAACAGTCCTTCCACACATTTGAGAAGACAAGGAACTGAACTTAGCTTGCTATTTCACCTTTGCCGATGTGAAAGTTGTGAGAATAATGAAATTACTAGTACGGCGGCTGTTTGGGAAACTTTAAAATGAAAAAAAAAATAATCTATAAATAAATACTTTTTTAGTGAATTACAAAAACCTGAGAATTTTATATTTTGTTTTCTTAACTTTTGAGGACAGTTTCAAAAATATCCATTGGTATAAATGCAAAATATGGTTTTATTGTTTTGGGATTAAATGGCCCTGCATGAGTAAAGGGGTTGGACCAGATGACCTTCAGAGGTCCCTTCCAACCACAACCATCCTGTGATTCTGTGAAATGGTCAAATCAAAGTCAAAACTTTTTCAGAGTATTTCCTTTCCCCCTTCCCAAATTAATTTATTTTATTTGATGTCTGAAGTCTGGAGATTCCTCTGGTATAACATGAGGCTCTGTGTATGAGAACCAGATAGAAAACATTCAAAAATCAAGGAAAAAACACTTCCTCTCCCATTCCTGATATGCTACTTTTCTTTATTTTCAAGTACTCTCTCTACCCCTAGAAGCTGCATCTGCCTTAAATCAACTGCTTCATGGGTGGTGGTGTTCTTTTAGTCAGTTTTGGTCTTATTCTTATAGAAGGAGGATACAGTACTGACGGGAATAAGCATTGAAGATTTTTATTTTGCCTAGTCCCTTTCCAGTTAAAAAAGTTAAAACCCTGACCAAATAAAGGAATACTGCCTAAATGTGCTATGGTGATAGCAGGAAACAAATGCAATGCAGGTAATTTTTTTCTTTTCCCCTCTTGCCACAAGTAAATACGTTTTATGCAGTGTGACATTTCTTTTAAAGCAGTTTGTAAAAAATTATTATTTTTTTTACTTATTCCCTTATAACCTGAGACACTCTTTCCCCAGCCAATCATCCACACCTCTACTTAGTGACTTGGTCCCATTCGTGCAAAATGAGACAGATTAGGTAGACTGAACAAGTAACATTAATAGGAGAAACTATCATTAACTCCTAAACTTTGTATCTTAAGACCTTGTTTTAAAGAGTTTAAACTTTATCGTGTTGCTGGAAATCCTTCTAAAGACCCTAGTATAATAGGGCTTTTTCTGTTATTCTACTTCCAATTCATAGTCTTTCATGTGACTCACAACAGTGCAATATTTCCATCTATAATCTATTGCTGCTATCTACTATAGCACTGTATGAAAAGGATCACAGATTTTTGCAGCAGAATAAATAGAAATGAACTCCACTGAACATTACCCTCAGGGCAACAGGGAAACAAGCTTGAACATTAAGAAAGCATTTCTGCAACAATAAAGGAAAATAAAGCTATGGATGTCTTTAAAAACAACTAGCTAAAAGAAACCAGTAAATGCAATGACTTTTTGGCAATGTATGAAACTATACTGTAACTCAAACCTGATTGTCAAGGTGGCTTGTATTTTCCTTCCAATACATCATATTCCACGGCCCTATGGTGAGGGGAAAAAAAACACAGAACACCCACACTTTTGGACAACATATGTTCTAGAAGTCATTGAATGTTTCTATACTCTTTTTGCAGCTTTTTTCTTTTTATCTGATTGGAGCTATGCCAATCTGAGATGAATGAGATTTAGAGGAAAAAAAAATGTTACGGACTGAATTATTTCAAGTGGGACACAATCTCTACTCAGTGTACAGAATACACTAGCAGCTTAAAGACATTACAAGGTAAACGTCTCCTCTTATGCATTGTTAGTGTATCAAATACTATTATTGTTGATAGTTTGAAATCAGGAAGAAAACCCCCAAACATACATACTCATAACAAAGTTAAATAAGGAGGATATGTGTACTGTTCATGATTTGGGCACTAGCACGATAAGAAAGTCTACTTGCTTAATTACAATGACAAAAATCAGCGCTCCACTGTTTGAATTGCTAAGAAGAAATTAAGATTCAATGATGAAAAACTCTTGCAGCACTTGTCTATCGCCACAAGCCCAAAGGAAGTTTATTTCCTGGGTTGACAGGTTATCCTTCATATAGGTCATTTCATTCCATAAATCTCAGTCACAAGTAAACTTCCCTATGAAAAGTTATCTATTCTAAGAAAACCCAGAAGATAAAAACTGGTTTGTATAGGCAACCTCACTCTTCCTTTGACATTCATGTGTATGGTTTAATACACATACAGCAACAAAACCATTGAAAAAGCCCCATATTTTAAAGCTGTAATGCCTTCTTTGTTTCAGAAAGGTGACACATCACGTATCAGACTTAAAACCATTTAATGTTTCATGTAGATACTTAATAATTCTGAATGTAAATAACAAGAAATACTGGTAACACTTAACCCAGCTGTTCTTTTCCCATCCAGGTGAACTTTGCTTCTGGGGGTAATAACCCAGATTTTACACTTCTATCAAAGACTTAGACTTTAAAATCTCACAGAAGGCACTCAGAGTATTAATGAAAGACAATCAACAACTTTTTTTCAGGAGGTGATTCCCCACATCTCACTTCATCATTTTTTTTTAACGAAAGCACCCTAGAAAAATCTGTCTAATACAAAGCAGAGGATGAACTGTGGAACATTAACAATGACCTGGATTGCAAGTTTGAGAAATGCTCTGTAAATATCTCTATTAGACACATCTATTAGATGTTGCTAGCACCACAGCAATATATTTTTCTATTACATAATTTTTGACATGTGGATGGAAAAGAGGAATGGGTGCCAACTTGTGCTTTTCATTCCTCATTCAACAGCTTCATTTTAATCTCCAGCTGAAGAACTGAAATTAGCCCACCTTCCTGATACCCGTTTATTAATCTTAAAATATTTTATATTAAAAGTTTTGATATTTTAAAATATCTCGTTCTTAAATTGAATGTACAGATTTTCTTTATTGCTCTGCCAAGTCAGTGTATTATAGTATTAAAAATTAAAACAAAAGAAGATATTAATTGCAAACCTGTCATACTTTGCAAGTAAATAATCACCAGCTGTATGAACAAAATTTGAAATAATTACTAGCAAAATCTATGGAGTCTCCTAACAGTCTTCATATCCATTTTAACAATCCAAAAATTCATTACCTCAAGAAAAAGGATCAATAAGACAACCTGAATTTAAAATTCTGCCTTTCCTCAATGGCTGCATAGTGAAATTAAACAACAGACTCAGTCCCTAACAATAATTACTTAAGTGATCCACCATCACATTTTCCTTCTTGCACTACCAAGATTTTGCTGGGGATTACATGATTCACAGGAGCTTTATGTAAATATTTTTATATGGGTTCAAAATGTGCTGTTTGAATTATGTGTTACTTTACAGCATATTGCAATAGCCTTGCTCCCCAGTGGCAAATACCTGCAGACAGAATATAAGGACTCCACCTACACTCAGTTATTGGAAATTCCTTTTCAGAACAAGTAAGTAGAAGTGGTTTTGATCCAAAGTTCAGTTCACAGCAGGGAAACATTTCTCATAGATATGTTGAGTTAATGGCCTGACATAATGGTGCTACATGGACGATGGCAGACTGACAGAAGAAAGCAAGTGTCATGGCACAGGTCTGCAGCACTGCTTTAAGCCAGTAAGAAAAATCCTAAATCTGAACACACTCAAATCATCAATGTATTAATCTGGAACAAACTTTGCTCAATAACACATTTACATAAGTACTCTTGGCTCAGTTTTATTAACAAAACGATGAAATAAAGTATTTATTCACCAGTGCCTGTTTTTGCAAAATACATTACTAGTATGGGTAAAAGTGTGACCAAAACCAAAATGTTGTGTAATTCAATCAGCATGTCTCACAGGAAACTGTTAATCAGCAGAAATGCCATTTGGGAAGGTTTTCCTATATTAACACAGTCTAGCAGCCCTGCTTAAGTGAAATATTTTTACAAGCAGCTTGATTAGAAGAGGGTCCTAAATTAACTTCAAATTTCTTTTGGAGAAATTACTATTGGATCAGAGAAAGTACTAGCTATTACACACACAATTTGAAACACTCCATATTTATGACATTTGCTCTGTGAACTTCAGGAGCACTGAACAGGTAAGAATATTTTCTTTTTGTATCCTAAATAAAAAATGTGAGCTGTCCAATGCTTAACTTCTTAAAAGATGCAGACCTAAAGAAAGCTGTCACTGACAAACTCTTTTTTTCTAATATTGGCTACTCAGCTCAGCTACACTCTCACAAATTTGCTGAAAGAAAATAGACTTAGTCCTTCAAGGTGAGAAGACTAAAGTTTAGGCTCTGAAGGAAGCTGACACACTACACACTTGAGCACAGTTGTTTTCTTCATATGGTTTACCACAGTAGTAGGATTCAAAGCACAACCATCTCTGCATACCTTGTGCTTTGTGCCAAGCAGAAATTGAATAGGATAATGACTGTAAAGCACTTTTCTCCTTCCCCAGCCAAGGGATTCAGGTCTCAAGGATTTTCTAAACTAGATTAATTACTGACTAAGCATGAAATAAACTCTGGCTGCTACAACTATCTCTTTTTATACAATATCAGGAAGAAGAGCAGCTTATAGCTTAGCAGCCAGCATGAAGCTAGAGCAGGCACAATTTTCTCTACAACCTTTAGTGACAGATCAAGTACTAGTACAAGTATGTACTGTTTAAGTATACCAAATTATTCCTTGGTTTAAGTCCAACTCAAGCTTATTTGATTTCCCAAACCAGTTTTCTCCCTTCCATTTGTCTCCTTTATTACTATAGTCCAGCATATTGACAACATGCTGGAGACAAGAAAATAAATCTTGAATTAGTTGTTTAAGCTGAAATACATTACTTTTCAAGGTGCCTGTGATATACCCTGAAAAACTAAATAAATCAATGCAGCAGAGACAGCACCTGCACAGCACCTTACGATTTCACATACTAGAAGCAAGATAGGCTTGCATTTTTGTGCTTCTAGTTACATATTAGATTTCTCTCAAAGACTTAAGCAGACTGTGTCTTAAATAACAGATGTGCTAAGAGATGCTTGGCTCTTAACTGCTCCAACAACTCGTTTGTATTGGCACCGAAACAAATACAGCAAATCAGATAAAGTTGTACCTTAAGTCAAAGCTGGTATACATGTCTTTACTTACTGGTGAAATTTTCTGTTCTCACACTTCGGAATAACCCCATACAAGACTAGAAAAATATTAGCTATAATTAAAGAAAGTCTTGCAATTCAGTTTGGTAAAATTTTATAATATTCCTGGTTTCAAGGATAAACATGAAGACTGACATACATTCATGCATGGTGGTTTTTTGAAGGGTGGATGGTAGATGCAAAGTAGGAATGGTAGACAGAAAGGGAAGCGGAGATTGAAGCAGCTAGCAGTAATGCACACAAGAAACAGCTCTATATGTGAACTATACATCAATTTACAAAGCACTGGGAAAGATAGTGCTGCAACACTGCCAGTTGCTCACAGTAATTTCTAACAACATCATAGCGTTACCAGTTAACAGTATGGCACAGAAGGGTGAGGTCTTGTCAGATGCTGTTTTAACAGTAAAGACTAATGAACCATGAACCTGAGGCAGATATAGGAGTAGTCAGTAATGCTCTGTGAGTAAGGTCCAGATAGTTACTTTTGCATGAGTGAAAAAACATACTTAAAATGATCTTACTCATCAATGACCCAGAACTACGTCTACAGTCAAAAAATGATTACAGTACTTAGGTTAGAACAAAAACTCTACCACATGGCAAAAGGCTGGGGTAAGAAGAATACACCAAACTAAATTCTTTACAAACACTCTGAACACTGGCTAACATTTAAATATTTGGTATGCTTCAACTGAGCAGTTCTTTTGATTTATGTCAAAGACAACTAAAAGCTTGCCAGGGCTCATTGCAGTGTTCCTTCAGTTTCCATTAGCAATTTCTTGAAGCGCATGACATAGTGGTTTACAAGAGAAAAATATCAATGCACAAAATTTAGAATTAAGTCGGGCAGAAAGAAAGCAAAAAGTTGTGTGTTAAAAAATACAACCCTTAACTAGTCCAAACTATGTTCAGTTGGTTCTACACATAATTACCTAGGCAAAATTAAGCTATCTGGTGGGTAAGAAATAAAATACAGTTGACCTGAGAGCAGTAATTTAACACAACAGCTAAATTAATTTTATTAAAATAGAACATTTGAAGTTTTGGATGGAAGATGAAATATAGGTTTAGGTAGGTGTGCCTAGCATGTCATGATTTAGCCCTGGCCCAGCCTGAATGGCAGCTAAAACATGAGCAACTGGTCCCAATTCCCTTTCCCCCTCCAGGAAAACGGAAATGAGAGAAAAAAACCTTTGTGGGTTGCAAACTAAAATAGCTTTAATGAAACAATAATAAGGAAAATATTATTAATAAGAAAATAATAATATATATATAAAAATATTAAAATTGCCCCCCACCTCCATACTGCCGATGACTACATAACCATAGATGCTGCAGAGCAGGCACAGGGGAATGATCCCAGGTTGGACTCAGTGGCAGGAGGGAGCTGGACTCAGGAACACAAGGATACAGGATCAGGGCAAAAAGACAGATGAGGTCCTCACTGGATGTTGTCCATCAAAGAACAGAGAGTGACCCTCATGATCCCTTAGTTTTATAGTGAGTATGACCTATATGGGATGGAATGCTCTGTTGGTCAGTTTGGGGTCACCCGACCTGTCTGCCTATTCCTGGAAATGTGACCTTTTCTTTGCCTCTCTGACTTACGGCACTCCACCAGCTCAAAGATTGCCTTGGTTTCTATAGGACGACGGATGAGCAATAGCCCTTCTGCATACCAATACCCCTTTTATCACTTACAGACAGAAACAGTGTCTGAAAAACATGCTGCTAACTTTTAGAAAATAAAGTTATTTGGGCAAGGCTTAGTTTGAAGTTAGAAACATGATTTTACTTTTGTGGTTTGAACTACACACCATTGTTTGATGTTTAAAGAAACAGATTGAAAATAGTGTTCCAGACAATGTTCAGGTCATTAAGCTGTGAAAACATCAAAGCAATTAGGGTCATATAATCGAAGTTTAATGAGAAGTCTGAGTTAACACTTTTCATTATCGGTGCACTGCCTGAAATTAATTTGGAAGTATAATTTTTGGTGCTCCTTCCACACCAACCAAAATTCCTTTTGGTATGGAAAGACTAAACTCCTGAAAAGTGGTAACAGTTGTTTTCCTACTCCTCTCCTCTTCTTTCATTATTTTTTTGGATGAAGAATTCTACTGTCTCCCAACATAAATTGAAGCAAACTAGGTTTAAACATTTAAAAAGATATAAAGGTTTATTAAATGAATCCAGATTTGACAGATAGAACATAAATTAAACAGCAATAAAATTTTACTACGGTTTATGTACAGATCACAGTGATTTTCATTGTGCAATGAGGGCTGACTTTGTAACTTTGAACAGCACTTATACATGTGAGCTACAACAAGCAATCAGCAACATACAACGTTAGTCTAAGTTAACCTTGCAAGTCTAGTAGTTTAAACTGATTATGCAGTACACAAATGCCTGCTACCACTATCACTACGTACTTACAGAACTGAGTATTTATAAAGCAGTCAACGTTTGCCATAGAAAAGTGCAAAACATGGAAAGTCTGTACACAGTACAGTACAAAATGGAATCATGCCACAGTCACTGAAAGCTGAAAAATAACTCTAGAGCATAGGAAGCACTGTGCCTTAACTCTTCTGAATGGCAAGCAGGTGGGCTGAGGAACAGCCATATCTTAATTGCTTTCAAAACTGCAAAATCCCTGTTCATCCATTTAAACACAGTTTAGTACCTATGTCTGATCAATTAACAATGAATTTCTACAATGGAAGATCACATTAGTTAAAGCTCAGTAGCACACATATTCATTGATGAAGCTAATTTACAAGAAAATCTACAGCATGTTCTCCACTGAAATCATGAAGCATTTTTTATCATTTGGTTACAAGGCAATTGAGTTTACAATGCATGTTTATCACTTAAAATCTCACGTTGGGCAATTAAAAATATATGTATATCAAAAACTCAAAAATAAAGGTTGATTTTTAATCTTTAACATTCTTGTTCACTGAAGCAGAATACCAAAGGCCTATGGGCTCTTGGAAGAAAACAGTCCTTATGCAACAGTCTATATGCAAAACCGCACATTAATAGAAGCAAACATAAAAAAACAAACTTCAGAGAGTACCATACTTGGACAGAAAATAAAAAGTGTTCTAGTCTGCTTAAAAAAAACATAAATCCAGAGTACTTAATGCAGTGTCTAACTGTGGACATAGACAAAACTACACTAGTAGGCCGTGAAATCCTGCAATGACTTAAAATAAATTCACGTGTGCAAATAAATAAAAAGGGCAGGTAATAATAGCTCATTAAGTTCACTGTAGAGAAAATAACTGATCACTTAAAATAATGCTTGAAAACTTTTATTTAAAAAAATTTTTAAAGGAGTTTTGTACTAGAAAGCATGTTGACGAGGTCAGTAGTTAGGCAAATGTACACATGGCTCAGGAAACAACGTAAAGACAAGAATTACCATTAATAACAAGATTGCATTTGTTTCTCTATCTCAATGAGTGTCCATGCATCCACTGCCAGCAATGGATAAGATTAATAAAAGGAAAATCCACTATCTTCTCTTGTTCAAGTATTCAAAACTTCTAACCATCAATGTGGCACATTAGTCAAATGTAACTTAATTTCCCCAACTATGAAGAATTAAACACAGTGCAGTTTTTAAATTTGAAAAGAAATAAAAAAGAAAAAATATTACCCCACTTGCTCATTACAGTATGACCATTTTAAGAAATTGTTTTTATAGTACTCAGATTCCATAGAATACTGTAAGCTTATACATTAAAGAAAACCCCCGAACTGTGCTTCCCTCAGACAAAGTAAGCTGCATTTTATGTGCTTCAGTTTTTCCAACTGATTTGGAATAATTAATTCCACAGATATAAATACAGTGGGCCACATTTTTTTTTTAAGAGAATAAGGTAGTTTTACAGGATAAAAAAAAATCACTTTCTGTGGATTTTTCTCAATTTCATTACACATTCCCACACAGTCTTTACTGAGTGGCAGCTGGGGCCATCATCTTGTGGCACTTGCACAACATCAAGATGACTTTGTGATATTCTAGAATTACCACTTTGAAGCATCGCCGTCTTGTCACACATTGTACATTTCTGCAAAAAGTTATGCAAACTCTTAAAGTTAAGACTTGCTTTATGAAGCAATACATCTAAGCTGCAAGTTCTCAACTGCATTTCTGTACTGTTCAGAGCTAAGCAAAAGAAAATTGAGGTCACTTGTCCGTGAAAGGACTCCAGTTGCAGATCTGTCATAAAATTATAAACATGGTAATTTCATTAGCAATTACTAGAATATCTACTTCATAAGCAATCATGATTAGTTCAGAAAAACAAAACTCTGGCCTGTATTTCTTATGGCATTTCAGATAAAAAATGTGGACAGCAGTTTGTGGGAGAAACTACATGATCCACCTTAACAGTTTTCTGAAACACCATCAGTCAGAGTAGCAGAACTCCAGTGAGCCAATGTGCTTTTGGAAAAAAAAAATGGTCTAAATATTACAATTTCACTAGAAGTTATCTAAATCCACATTTATTTATATATTTATTTTTTAAATTGAAGCACTTCAAAATCAAATTCCCTATATTAATACAAGTATCACAATATGTAACACCAAAGAACCCTAAAAAAAGATCTTGACTTGTATACAATCCACTTTCATGTTTATGTGTATTTGTATACAAAGGTACATACAAACACACATACTGACATTTCATTCTATTTAAAATGAAGAAGTATCACAAATACGTCCTACAAACAGTGTACTCAAGCTACAAGAAAGACAGGATGAAAATGAGACTCCTTACATCTAAGGTCTGAACTCTGTACATGTAGGATTCCTGGCAGCAGAGGCTTTAGGACATTTCTAAAAGTAGGAGCAGGAAAATTAGGCTTTAATATATATTCAGTCTTCCCTCTGATATGTTGAAGTACCAAGCATTCAGCATTCAACAATTTCAATAATGAAAATGTGTGTTATGGTTCAAGAAAATAGAGAACAACTGTCAGAGCCAGTAAAAGCCCTTTTATCAGTATGCACTAAATTACATGTTTATAGAGAGTCTTCATGTGAGGAATCTCATTTCAGACAGTGCCTAATCACTCAATATCCTAGTGTGTAAAGAGACAGCATTGTAACAGAACACAATACATTAGCCATGATGATGTGCCTTACTTAACAATAAAATACGCCCTTGTCTTTCTGCTTTCAAGTACTATGGTTGCAAGTGTGAGGCATTGGAAATATTAGGTACAAATCTTTTTTAAAACTTAATTATTTCTATTTTTTACAAAGAATTATAAAATGTATATAAGATGACGAAAAACTCATTTATCCTTTTAAGATTTTTATTCCTAGAGAACTTCTTGAAAAACATTATTTGAAAAATAAAAATCATAGACTCTGCAAAGTACAAAAATTTACATCTTTGCACAGCTCCTGTGCTTTAGTTGTACTGTATTCATTATATACATATATACTAATTTGTGCTTTTAATTACACAAGGTTAGTATAAACTTATAAAATAAAGTCTATGAGTTATTTATGCAAAAAGCATCTGGGAATAACAGGAAACTTAACTAAACCATAAGTTAAGGGGAAAAAAATTCCTCAAATACATCATTTTAGAGAGTCTACCTCAGAGTAGACTATCAATATTACAATATAGTAAACTAAGGTCAAATATTTGCAGGAGAAAATAATTCTTGCCTGCCTCCAACTCTTTATATATTTACTATATACTAATAAACATATCTGAATGTGTTATCATTCTTATTTGCAAAGTCTTCATTTACATATAAACTCCATTTTTCTTCAGACTTGCTCTTAGCACTTCCATTTCCTTCCAGTTTCTAAGACAAAAAAAATGGAAAAGGAACACAAAATACAAAGTGTAGCATGTGAATTGAATGACAAGGATCAACCCATCTCTGTAATAAAACAGAATCCAGTGTACAGAATTAATCTGACAATCTCTTTCCTCTAGCTTTTGTCTTAATTTTTAATATAAAAAACTTGCAATCAAGAACAATTACATTTGCTTACCAGTCAAAAACATATAGATAATTGCTTTTAATACTGTATTACAAAAGTTTTAAGGACCAAATAACTCTTCATCACTTTCAATCCTCAGAAATGTTTAGCCAGTTTCAGAAAGACAGCTTACAAGGGGTAAATCCTAAACTGTTACTTCTCATTTGAGTCAATATTTGCTTTCTTTTTCCAAGATTTAGTTTTTTTAAAAGCAGCTAGAAGCATGATCTAACTGCAACTGCTACCATATTCTGCATGCAGCAATATGTGACATTACTTTAAATGGTGTTTTTGTCCAAGTCTTGCAAGAAGAAGAGAAAGTGCTGTGGATACTGTTAACCTAGAAAATGAGTTTTCCTCCTAGATTCTGTAGCACATCTGCTGTTCCACCTAGGTACCTATGGCTCGCATGCCTCTGAGTATCCTTTTAGTTATTAAAAAAAGAGGTAAAAATCTCTAGCTTCCATTAGTTGTTTTTTTTTTCCCCAGTCTTGAAATTGGTTTGTATGTCTGTGTGCATTATTCAGCTATGCATATGCACTTGTGTAAAATAACGGTTCACAAACCCACCAAAGCCTGTGTGATAAATAACCTTCACCATTCTGTAAGCCCACTTCACAATATTTTATTTCAACAGTTTACTTTATGCTATCTAATGCTGAGCTTTATGTCGGTTTTATGAACTGTAAGGAAGTATCAACCCCTGTTACACATCCAAAGATGTGATTTCTACATACAGCTCTCAAAGACCTGCAATGTTCTGAACATGATTCCTGACGTCTGGACATACCCCATCCAGTGTAGATGTCACACTCAGAAGTTCTTGAAAATTTCTAGATCTTTAGCGGGTACCGGAGGTATCTTGTTCCAGTCATCTTCAGGATAAGCTTCAAAATTGGAAGTATCCCCATCATTGGATACCTTTGGTACTATGGGAGGCTGGTCAGACAAAGCACAACAGGAATGTTACTAAATTTCCTCAATCAGCTCCCCTCATATTAAAGCAGAAACTCTGCAGAAGACTGATTAAACAGAATAGGTACATATTCATAAAAGCTGACCTTTTTCACTAATAACAAATGGAATATGAGAGAAAATCTGCAGCGACAGAGACATGCTCTTACGTTTTTACGTTGCAGTTAAATATTGTGGTTAAAAGACACAATACACATACCTATTTTATTTAGCACTCAAGATCTAGCTACTTTGCCGACTGAATGTAACTGCTGCGAAAGATTACTACAACTAAGCTTCCAGACATGTGCCAGGTTGTAACATGCTGTTACAGCACATCTTGCCAATTTCCCTCCTCACAGCCCCTCTTCTGTGGCCTATGAGCAAAAAGGGGTGTAATTGCATCAGCTTCCTTTTAAGTAAGTAAAAGTCTTGACAGCGCTGTGCACAACTGCTTTCCAGTTGAAGGAGAAAGAGACTCCTCTTCAATGCTTTCAAATAAACTGATTGTTTTAATGAGGCTGAAATGACTAATTTGCTCATGCCTCACAGTAGCTGTTATGCATTCTCCTAGCCTAGCAATAAATTCAATCACATAAATCACCACATTGTAAAAACTCATTGCACAAGGACATCTGTAAAAGCATCTTAATTCAAATTGATCTATTTAAGGAAACTTGTAGAGTGCTGAGATAAGTATCTCTCTTCTATTTTTTTTTTCTCAGAGAAACTTTTGAATTTCTAGTATTGCCCACCAGCTTCACAGCACCTGCAGTTCTTCCTTGTCTTATATCTAGGATCAACATTACTCTGGCTTTCTGGCTACAGGCAGTGAGATAAAGCTCCTTTCTGGAACATTTCAGTAATCAAAGGAGCTAATGTAGGGTAAACCCTTTTTCTTCTCTCAAGAGACATTCACCGCTCTGTCCCCTTCTCAGTAAAAGAAAACTTAACTATTGTCACGAGTCCAACAAAACACTTCAGGATGAGAAAAACTTACAGACAATCATTAAACTGGCTAATAAAAGTCATACCACAGGCAGAACTATAAAGTACAACAAAATGTTATTCTGCATCTCCTCATAAAGATAAAGGTCTGGCTTCCATTAGCTCCGAGATCTTATCTGATCTTTTGGGCTTTTCAGTTTGAAACAATGCCACCAGCAGGTTTTCAATGGGAAAGAAAGGGTCCCTGAGGGATAGTACTTTAAGCTTCAGCCAAAATTAAGTCCTACTTTTGCACCTGGCAGTCACAGTATACTGCCCAGATGCTTAAGAAAAAGTACAGAAACTATTCTGCTACAGAAGACTGCCTGTTCCACTGTGGTCAACGCCTGGTACCCTCACCTCCTTGTAAACATTTTGGCAGGAAACCTAGTTTCATGAAGTGACACATAAAAAAAGAAAAAAAAATAAAATAAGGGAAAATCCTCTATTTTAGATTAAGAAGATTATTTTCTATCTTTCAGCCATTACTGTTATTTATATAATAAATATATTTATATAATGCTCATATTTAGAAACTTATTAGAACCATGAATCAGTGCTTCATTTGTACAATAGCTCAATTCAAACTTTCCACAAAGAAAATGAAGCACTACATCCATTTTATTTTCTACCTCATCAGTATTAAATAAGAGACTGTGAAAACTAATTATTGATGTGTGCATATTCATGTATGCTCATAAATACATCTGAACACACAGATGCAAAAGGCAACGAAACCTTAACAGATCAGCTTAAACGAACAATGTTTTCTTGTTGCAATGTCCTGTACAGTATTTTGCAGAATATACCTTTAGTTTCCTTTGAGGTACAGCATCCCAATCTATAGACCTGAACCACCGGTGTCTCTTCACATCATCTGCTCCATTCTTTAAAGGAAAACATTAAAAAAATATATATTTACAAAGTTCTATGTATGCCAAGTCATGTATTTCACTCTAAGAACTGTGGTATCAAGCAGATAAATGGTCCATCCAAACACTCTTCTTTCTGAGGTGATAATCATTAGAAGTTCCTACAGCATAAATTCATATTGCTATTTCCTTAGCAGATCCTGACTTCCAGCAATAAGATCTATTTTATTTAAAAAAAAAAAAATCACTGCAGTTCTATTTAATTCTTTTTTCTCCAACATTAACA
>WAAB01002278.1:39312-51665 GCA_013389865.1 Piaya cayana
ATGCTGCCCAGGGAGGTGGTTGATTCGCCTTCCCTGGAGGTGTTTAAGTTACGGGTGGACGGGGTCCTGAGGGACATGGTTTAGTGTTTTGTGGGAGTGGTTGGACTCGATGATCCAGTGGGTCTCTTCCAACCCGGTGATTCTGTGATTCTGTGTGACTCTGTAATTTACTGAGTTAACTTGATTACTTATGAGTTCAGAGAAATCTGGCTTCATATTTCTATAAGCAGTGACTTTTTATCTCAACGATTATTTTGCTATTTATTTTTAGAATAACAGAATACTGGTCTCATTGTGTAAAGTACCAGTGACAGGGAAGAACAAAAGTTTAGCCATCCTCTTCTTTCTACAGCCTCAAAGAGACCTGAGGCATGGCATACTGCCTGAAATGCTGGGTATCTATGTAGTATAGCTAACTCCAATTTTTAACTTTGCAGAAGGTTTAAAAAAAGCCAATAGCTTTACTTACAGAAGAAAATGCAAACACATTGACACACCTGCCTCTCTCCATCCCTAACTATAACATTTACCATCCCAAAACAAAAGCAGTATTCTGTCACCTATCATTGAAATCACAGAAGTGCATCTACAAAGAATATATGTGCTGTGAGCGAGTCTGCTAGGCTGTTTGATAAGCTGTTGCATTTGGCAGGAATACAGTTCTAGAATTCAACTGGAAAAAATACTCAATTGCCAGATAAAAGTATAATAAAAGTATCAAGGTAGAAAGTAGTTTATAAAACTCTCATGATCGTTCCAGCCAATCAATGTCTGGATTAGATTTAATTGTAAAACTGACTCCTTCACAGTTACCTTCACAGACATGTCTCCTTCTAGTTCTTCACTGAGAAGACTATTCCTTCTGGAGAAGGCTTCAAGAATGGCAATAAACATACTTTAAAAGAAAGTATGACTGAAAAGAAGTCCAGAAACCAGAACCTGATTCATATGCTACATGGCTGAAGCTAAATCATGGAGTTCCCTATTCCTATATAGCCAGAAAATGCTCGATGGATCATTTTTGGCTTACATCAAAAATTAATCTTAGAAAAGAACACAGTTAAGAGATAAGCTTGCTCAGTGATACTGTGTTGTCACTAAAGATGAAGACGTTTTCTGCGTTCAACAGAACAAATATCTGTTAAATTGAAACGAGTAATAGATATTTTAATGCTGCTTTATTACACAGTTTCTAAAGGATAACTTAGAAATTATTATGTCAAAGTCAATCCAATAGATATGTTGCTGCGTGTATTTGGGGAATGAAATTCTACATCAAGCTCTTTCCAGACAAATAATCAACTAAACTGCTGTTGCATTGATGTTTCATTTGATACTTTGCAAAATTTTTTTTGAAAAGATTACAAAAGCAAAAAAATATAAAAGAAATAACTTATAAACCCATTAGTAGCCAAAGAAATGTGGAGCATAACGAATACTTATGTTTTACAAGAAATGAAGTAACACAAAACTCTGCCAATAGTCTTATTTTGGAACTTCTAGTTGGTTAATTTATTGTTGTTATCATGGCAGAATCTGCTCTTCTGAAGTGATCTGAACTAACTGTCAAACACACCTACTGGAACAACTGATTGAACTGCAATGTAGCTAACAAAAGGGACGCAGTAGAGAGCAATGTGAAGAGATGTTAGCTCAAGCCAAAAGGAACAGTACTTATACAAGAGACACAACAGTTATACAGCACATTGTAAGAGGGAGAGAACAGCATGCAACAGGACGGAAACCAAAGGTGGTTCAAATTCAAAAAGTAAAAAGTGCAGGACAGCGATGAAGTAGGTGGGTAGAGAAATGTTAACCAGTAAGCTTAAGTAGTACATCTTGATGGAAAAGTTTTATCGGAGTTCAAAATGAAAAACAGTTTTGCTGCCTAAGAGCAGAGTTAAAATTCGATTGTTGTAAACAAGGTATAGCTTAATACTTTAGACGTCTGGAGACGACAAGACCAAAGATAGTCTTCATCCTTGCTGAGCTAAGAGGAAAAGAGAGAAAGCGCACGGAATACAAGGAAGGTAAAAAAGCAGACTGTCTTCTTCAGACAAAATAATCTTGGCACGTGCTTTAAGCTAATGGCCCCCAAATGTCAAATACTATCCAGTTCAGCCTTCTGTGGTTTAACAATAAAGGAAGAGGGGTTGATGGGACAACAGTTCCATTATACCAACAACTCACTGCAGAAAGCAGATGAAGCCAGGAAAATGAATGAGATCACTCAAATCCAAGGTGTGAAAGGAAGAAAGCCAAGAACTGCCAAGCACATACTGAAAGAACATCTGGATAAGAAAAGCTTGGAAGGAGGTGGATCAACAAATACGCTGATTAACATATCCTACAATTCACTGGCAGTCATGTCTAAGCTGAATAGCAAAACCCAGATATGCATGTTTACTACCATGGCGAGGAAATCTGATAGCACTGGGTGTCTTATGAGTAGCAGAAACAGTGTTGGTCTGTCAATGTTGAGTACAAACAGAAGCTAACAACATCTCCGCTTTTAAATACTTTTACCACAGATTGCTAGTGCTAATAACCTAATATGAGCTCTTCATCTTCTGGTCACATTCTTACACTTCAGTGCACAAAACAATCTGTGAGATACTCAGATTTTTCCTAAGACAGACTGAGATAGGAAGATCAGACAATGAGATTATACTAAATTGGAAACAGCATCGAAACAGCAAGGGAAACCTCTGATAAGAACAGACACAAACATGAGACACTAGTCAGCCTAAGGTGATGCAGACATACTTGATTCAGTGCACCTGATGATTCAGTAGAGGCTTAGAAATGATTATTTTTGCAAGAGAATTCATAGAAGTCTAGAGAAAGTTGGACAAATTTCATTAGACTTGCAGTACGAAATTTTTTCTATTTACCTAATGGTGACAGTAAGCAAGCACTACCTCCAAGGTCACTTCTTCAAAACAGTGTGAATGATTAACCTGGAGATGATACTCATTTCTTCTGAAGAGATACTTCATGTTTAAAATTGTACTTTGTTCTTTGTTGACTAACAATTATTTGAATTATGGAATTTTTAAACAGGGGAAAAAAAGCATTTCATCAAGACACCTATAACGACTACAAAATACCATGAATAAAGCCCACATATGCATATATAAGATTGTATACTGAACTGGGGCACTGCTATGAGAACCTGAAGTTAATCTTACACTGAAATTTCTTAAGTATCAGAGAGTTAATTCAAGCAATTACACTGATTGATTTAACTTGGACATCTGCATACAAAGGAATAGTTTAGCGTTTGCATTCTGCTCTCCTAATTTTTACGCATTTTAAATTTATTCCTCATATTTCTCCTCTTTTTGTTTCTTCCAGGCACTAATCTTGTATCAATGAGCTTTGCAGAAGGTAGAAAAGCATTTAATATTCCAAATTAGGCAGAAAAGTGAGAGAGGCAGATACCATCTTACAACCAGATCTCCACTCTGAAGTCTATCAAACACACTGCAAGAATAAATGTAACCTGTATTTTCCAACAGTGTGTTTTAGAAAATCAGAATCTGGTATGTGGTATCCTCTAGAAATAGTGCTCAAGAGGTGCTAAAAATATAAAAGACAGTGTTGGGAGTCATGAACTTACTTTACATATAAATCCAAATGCCTCGGGAAATCTATTTTGCCAGCAAGAATCTTCTGATATATACCAAATGGATTGTCATCAAAAAACGGAGGAAACCTATTTTAATACAGCAAATTTTCAGAGGTTAGAAAAAAATTCTTTAAATCTTTTAAGCAGTACAGTGTCATAGTAATTACCCTCAGAAGTCATTGATTATATGGCTATTTTTGATAGAATACCATCACTCAGACATTAACCTGAACAACTTGAGTTAAGGCTGCTATTACAAAGCAGAAAGCATTTTTGTACACAACACATTGAATAGAGAATTAAAATCAAAGCACTATTAGAGAGATTTTTGTTACTCAAATACAATAAAAACATAAATTATGAAATAACATTCCAGTGTTAAAGTAAAAAATGTTTTGCCTTTATCCATAAAACCAAGGGTATGCTTTCCAAAATGGCATTATCATTTTTTATCTTGTCCAGTAGCTGCAGGCATAACCTTATTTACTAGACTCTATCTAAAGTGCCGTGCTACAAATATATTGTCCAGCTCAGTTATTTATTGTACTTCATAAATCCAAGCACTTATTTTGACAGAGAAAGTTTGAAAGAGACAAACTTGAAATTCTGTTGAAGTGCAATCGTCTCTCTGTGTTGGAGGGATAAACTACTTCTTAATCTTCCCAGGATGATCAGTAAATCAAGACGCAATTAAAACTCTACAATTACTCTTTTCTAGAATGTTCTTCACGAAGTGGTGAGCTAACAGACAGACTACTTCTTGTCTTACAGCTACAGTAAGAATAGAGAGTTTTCTGTCGTGCTTCCTTTACTGGCATAATACTGATTACTGCAAGAGGTTTAGAGTAAGGTGCATCAGTACAGTGAGTATAAGCAGTTTGGTCCATGTTCCAACAGGTTTTCAGAGTGGCAGTCACACCTTTTTAGAAGTTGCCACAAGAAACCTTTTAGGGGTATGGTATAACTAACTACTCACTAATCTCTGATCCACCTTGACTTCCACAGAACAACCAAAGTATCCCTCTTAACTATGCTTCTGTCTCAAAACCTCTAGAGAAAAGAAAAAAAAAAAAGGATTCTGAATATCAACCATATTAATAACATCCAAGCACTACTGCAGTGGAATATTTAAGTATCTTCATACCTCCTTAACACTTACTTTTTAAGAGAACTTAACTGCATGAGTAAAACAAAAATATAGTGCTGGTGGCTTCTGAAATCATTGGTAGCACAAACAAGGACAGAAACAACATTTCTTCATTTCATATACTTTCCCTAATTTTATCCTACTCAATAAGTACAATACATTATTTCCATTACGTAAGTGTTTTCAGAAGTACTATTTCTTCATTATTCAGGTGCTGGTCAAATGGATTAACATTTCCTTTGAAATACTGTAAAATTCAGCCACAGACTAAACTGAATTCCATCAGAATAGTTAAGTAAAGTCATGTGTATGCACAAGGTAAAAACCAGGAATACTTCAAAGTACAGAAAAGCAGGACAAAACTATCCGGTTAAGGAAAGACTGAAGAACATTTGAGGGTGTTCAGAAAGATAGAGTGGTTTGACTATGAAAAACTGAATAGTCTCAGCTAGAAAGAAACTAGAATATATTAAGAATATCAGGAAAAATATGGTGATTTTATAAATACAACCTTTGACACTAAAGAACAAAGAAATTGTGATAGATGTTTAACATGCAGAAAATTTTCCCACACCAGAAAATATCATATTCAGTTTCTCTTTTAGTCAGGTGACATTATGTGCTGCAGTCTCCAAAACAACCTGGCAATATAGTATGTTCTGTTTCCCATTTTGTATATTACTACATATTAGAACCTATAAATGCATAAAGCAATCAGAATGAGACTTTGTAACAATGTATTACAAAGGTTCCAGCTGCAGTAAGCAGATCAATATGAAACGCAGGTTCTCCCCTCTTCCCTTCTCCTAACATTCTGTACACTACTAAAGTATGAAATCAAGAAGAATAGAAGGTATGTATAAGATTTTACCTATTTTATATGCTTAAACTGCTCTTTGTTTTCCCACTTTGAAAATCCAAAGTTATGACATCTACAGTTCTTGAGAGGAATTTAAATTACATTTGGCTATATAATAATTTAACAGCAATACTGCTTAAAGTGCTTTTGAACTGTATGTAATCTTTGAAAGCTATTCCCATTTTGCAAGTTTTCTTACAGACAAACCAAATAATTTGACTTTGATACTACTTGTAAATTTCAATCTTAACACAGCACAGCTGTAAGACAAAACAACGTAAGTATTGTGCTGAAAGCCACCTAATAAATCATCTCCCCCTCTTCAGTTCCAGACTGTCTGCACACTAACACAAACACAAACAGATGCCTTTTTTCCACAAACTGAAAAGAAGCTAAAAAAAAAATTCTCTCTATATGCAACAACAGCTGCAAACCATTCCTTTTGCTGACTGATGCATAACAATGGCACTGATATTGGTCTCAAAGACAATGAACAGTTTTAGCTGAAGAAGAGAAGTTATAAAACACACAGGTCTGAGAATATGAAACTGTAGACAGGAACTATTAGCCACCTAAAATGATAGGCCAGCACATCACACATGACCACCAAGCAAAAAACGAAAAACAAAGCCCTCATTAAATGAGAAAATTCATCTATCTACATATCTGATGGCACTACAATTATGAACTAATATATTTAATGTTAAATTAGAAATGTATGGTAGATCACAACAGAACACTTTTATTCAAAATAAACAGACCTTTCAACTTTCTCCATTAACAGTTTGTTTAGCTTGTTTAGATTAACTCTATGTGCTTGATGCTACTAACCTGTTCTGTAAAGATTTCTTCTCATCCCTGGTTCTCCTTGTTTTCCCCCTGCCTCCATACGTTACTTTACTACCTTAAACCTAAATGGGACCTTGCCTTAAATCTAGTATGTGTAGAACTAGAATTCTATAGGCCTCTATAGATTAAGTTAGAGAAATAAGACACTGCAGAACAGGAAAGTGTGGTTTTGTTTGCTTGGTTTTAGAGACAACATTCCCTTACGCACACAGCTATCAATTCTTTTCAATTGCTTTTGGGGTTCAGAGAGAGTAATGTCAGGAAATAACTACCAGATGTCTTCAGTAACCTCCTTACAGACAATAGCTTAGCCTTGAAGTCAGGCTTTGTCCACTTTCAAATAATTTCTTAAATCTTCTCTGAATTTCAAGGGATAAAGTTACCTAGGACTGTTTTTGTGCTAAAAACCTTGACAGTAAATATCAAGCCACACCTTGAGCTGGTGAGGAAAAGCGCTCTAAATCACTAACAACAGTGAAAAATTAATAAAAAGCTACAAGTATATATGCCTGATGTCACAGCTCCCCCTCACTCCAATGAAACAAAGCCAAACCTCCTAACAAAAAACCCCACAAACAAACTTAGGTGGAGACCCTATCTCAGGTTGAATACAGACCCTGCTAAACAATGAAATCTAAATAGCAGCATCCAATGATTATGAAGCGCATGTCTACACAAAATCTGTAGTAAAAATCATTGCAAAATCACTTGCCCCACACAGCTGCTCTGTCAATCAGCCTATATAAGATCTCAGTTGCCTTTCAGAAACGTGTAATATATCTCTACTGGTTAAGAGTATCTACAGCCAAAGTGTTTGTATTAAGCTTGGGGGAATCCAGATGTCATCACTTCAGCCACATGGCGTCAGGACACAGAAGATCCTACCTATAAATTATTGCAGCTGCTCCCCTTTTTTATGAAGAATATGTACCAGTCATACTTCAGTGCCATGATGTCTTCAAGTCTCACTGATTCCAGAGATGAGATCTTGTTTGACTATCAGGGTAGTCAGTAGTTAACTTTGGAAACTACGTTTCTATTGCAGGTCTAATACAGACAAAAACATCCAGTATCCACTTACACTGAGACCAAACAGAGAGTGATCCTACAAAAAAAACTTTGGCAGAAAGGTGAATCACTCCAATTACAGCTGAGAGACTGAAACAAACACCTGTGCTAATGTTACAGCACCAGACACTTTTGTCCACATGTCATGCTGTCTAGACTATGAATAGTAGCAACAAGGCTGCTGGGAATCTCTTGCCTCTTTCAGCTCTCCAAGGCTTCACTTGACTAACTTGGGCTGCTCACTTTTAACAGGGAGCAGTGGAAGAAAGGTGAAATCTAGCTTCTGAACAGATCAGCCTACATAAATAATAACTTTTTATTAGACCAATCAGCCAAGCCTGTCTGGGTCAGTAGGGAACTATTAGCACATTTTAAGGATTCTTCTGTTCAGAAACTGCCATGAGACTCAAAAATGCACGTGCAAGCCTTCACAGCATTAAGAGAGCAAGCAGTGAGCAACAACGTTATCCTGGGAAAAAGTTTTGATGCTATTGGGTGAACTTCACAGCAAATACACTTCTGGTGATCATCTGTCAACTGAACTGTCTGCTCCAGCGATGTGACAAGCTTGCTCAACCACAAGAATCACCAAGGGTACCCAGATCTGAGTACTGTATACAGAAAAGGATGAATAAATCAATGCAAGAATGGTTTTGTTCCCATTGCTTTATGCGGCTGCATTCAGAATGAAAGACCACATAGGCAACCTGACACACACTCAGGGAGCGAGAAGGCACTGAGTAATAGTAGTTTAACAACTCTGATATCATAGAATGGTTTGAGTTGGAAGGGACCTTAAAGATCATCTAATTCCACCTCTGCTGCAATATGCATGGACACCTGCCACTAGATGAAAACTAATGTAAAATACTATGTTTCTTCTGAAGCTGGGAGAGCCTTGCTTTCACCTGCATTTATTCTACTGCACTGATGAAGGCAAAACTGATTTCTTAGCAAGTAGCTTCAAAATACACCAAGACAAAAAACAAGTAAAAACATATGGATGCCTTGTTCAGTACACAAGCAGAATTTCACATTCTCCCCAAACCACTTGTTTATTTTACTGAAAATACAATCTTTTTTTTTTAATCAGACCAAATTAACACATTAGTTTTTGTTTTTTTCTACCTAATACATAAAGTCAGGAACAGTTAATTATATTAGTTCCAGAAAGTCTCTCTTCAGTTTGAATTTGCATGTTTTAGAAACATTGCTTATTAAGCAAATTCCAAAACATTAAAAGTAGCACCTGAGCAAACAGACCTTTTAAGCTTTTCACCTCTTCTTTTTTCTTTGGTTTAAAGTAAACCAGTCCTCAGCAATAATACAAACTGTACTAGTAAAAGTTTTCCTACTTGCCATTATGCATTTTTACAGACTAAAGTTCTCACTGCAAATATTATTTCACTATGCTAGAAATTAATTACAGAAATTTCCAAGAAAAATTCTTGTCCTTGTCCTCATCCTTGAAATAAAAGGATTTTGTGTATAAAAACCTGAATTCTAACAAAACCTGAATTTCCTAAACAAATAAGTCAGAACAGCTATTCAAAAAGTCTTAAAAAAAATCACCAAACAAAACCAACCAACTCAAAAACCTAAAAAATCCTAGTAACAACAGTGAAGCATGTTCTATTGTACAGCTTGCTAATATCTTTCTTCAGAAGCAGGAATGAAACTGGTATAACAACAAATATAGAGCAAATTTGCTACTCTGAATACTGTAAATAGAACTAGTAAAGAATCCTCTTTGTGTGTGTGTGTATATATATATAAAGTATTGCTGTGATATAATAATCATTATCACTTACCCTGACAGCATCTCAAATATAAGAATGCCCAGTGCCCACCAGTCCACTGCTCTTCCATGGCCTTTGCTTTGTATAACTTCTGGTGCAAGGTACTCAGGAGTGCCACAGAGCGTCCATGTTCTGGGAAGAATTGAAGAAAAAAACCACAAAACAACAAAAAAAATCCAGATTGAAGTGAAACCTAAACAATAGTAACAGAAAAAACACATAGGTAGGAAGTACCCAACATATGCCAACGTATTTATTGTACATAGGAAGAACAGAAAAAAGAAAGACCTCTACAAGATCTAAAAAGATTACTTTGATGATGCTCTGATTCGCAGAGATACGTGGAAATTAGGAAACTTCTTGACTATAGAAAACATCCATGCACTGAGTTTCACAACTGCTGGCGTGGTACTCTATCCATTAGGCTATACAATGCTTTAAAATTATTAAGTGTTTTACTGTCTGTGAACTGCAGACCATGAGAGTTCATGGACTACTGACAGACCCAGCAAAAGGAAAAAATTTAGTTTAGAGAAAAAATAAGAGGGAGAGGAAAAAAGTAGTAGTACTTTAAATCAGTAAAAATATGCAGACATAAGCAAGATTCCTTTCATAATCTAAGTAATCAAAGTATAGTTAAGCAAGTATGAGATACATGAGTAATGCTGTTTTTGATATATTTTAATGTAACTTCTAATCATATCTATCTTAATATAAGATCAGGAAATTTTTTAAAAGGTTATATTGCTACCTAATTGAAAGGAATATTTCAGGTTCTATGAAATCATTAAATAAATTGCAGCTAAGCAGTTGATGTTTACAAAGACCAAATTGCAATTTGAAACACAAAATTTTCTGAAACATTTTCTTTCAGAAACATTAAATCTTTTTTGCAAAAATACCCACGCAGAATTTGCTTGGCTACATCACCTTGATACTGTTAAATACACACTAGAGAAAAAAATCGTGCTTCCATTCTGAATAAATTACATGTTCTTGATAGTAAGTCAGAAGAGGAAACTGAAAAAATGCTCATCGATTCAAGAGATGAAATAACAACAACAACAAAAAAGCACATTGCATTTTAAGAAGAGTTCTAGTAAGATATTACAAAGAATATCATCACAAAATTAATGGCCACTGACTTCTAGAATAGTTTGGGTTGGAAGTGGCCATTAAAGATCATCTAGTCCAAAACCCTGTAACGAGAAGGGACATCTTCAACTATATCAGGATCAACTTGCAGTAAAAGAAACTAAATGTTTTCTTTGCAAGTTCACGAAGAATCTTCTCTAACACATAAATCAAAACCAGTAATATGATCCTGAACAAATACATTAGGATGAAGAGCTCTCACCTTTAGAATAAAAATATAATTCTCACTAGTTTTAAGTTTAGGAGAACAGTGTCAGTTAACAGACTTTTTTCCTAACCATAAATAGAAATTCAGGATGCATCTGTGGTGAATAATTTTGTTTTATTTTTTCTTTAAAAAGATTAAACAATACACTTTTCTGAGATTGCAGAATTATTTTAAGCAGAGTTTTGGGGTGTTTTTTCCCTTTTTTTCATTTCTTTTTTTTCAGCCTTAGTCTTGAATCATAAAAATACTTAAGATCAAGGAAGAAGAGCTGTACAGTGAAGTCAAGACTTTATATGAATACTTATTATATAGAGAACTGTATTTCTTTAGGCCAGATTTTAATATGACAAAAGTTAAATTCCTTAAATAAATGGTCAGAATGCGTTAGACACAGTGTGCTCCCAGGTGTACCATGCTTCTTGAAACTATGTTGATAATGTAAAGAATACATCTTTAATTTTTATCTTAAGAGGGTGGCATAATTTTTAATGCTAGAAAATACAAACTCTCCTTTTCCAAATCAGAAGTCAAGAAAATTCTTTCATAGACCACTGCTTTACACACTGCTGCCTCCTAGCAGTTGCCCAGATCAGGACTAGGCAATCAAGAAAAAAACCAAAGCTTTGCTTTTAAAACAAAATATTAAGTTTTAAAACCTCCTCCTCTAAGGTTTACAAAACTGTAACATTAATTTTCAGAATCACAGAATGACTTGAGCTAGAAGGGACCTACAAGGACCATCGAGTCCAACACCCATCCCTATACAGTACAACCCAAAAATTTACACCATGTTTCAGAGTGCTTTGTCCAAATTCTTCTTGAATATCGTCAGGCTTGCTGCCATAACTACTTCTCTGGGAAGCCTGTCCCAGTGCCCCAAGGCCCTCTGAGTGAAGAGCCTTTTTCTAATATCCAACCTACATCACCCCTGGCACATCTTTCTGCCATTCCCTCAGGTCCTATCATTGAGCAACAGAGAGAAGAGATCTGTACTTGCTCCTCCTCCTTTCCCATGTGAGAAAGCAGTAAACAGCTACAAGATTCCCCATCTCCTCTTCTCTAGGCTGAACAGGCCAAGCAACTTCAACCACTCCTCATACAACTTCCATTCTAGACCCTTCACCAGTTTTGTGGCCCTCCTCTGGACACTCTCCAGTAGCTTGATATCCTTTTTATATCAGTGCCCAAAACTGCACACAACACCCTAGGTGTGGCTGCTCCAGTGCGGAGTACAGCAGGACAATCACCTCTGTTGACCAGCTAGCAATGCCGTGCTTGAAGTACCCCACAACACCGTTAGCCCTCTTGGCTGCCAGGGCACACTGCTGGCTCATGTTCAACTTGCCATCAGCCAGAACCTCAGATATCCCTTTCCACAGGCTCTCCAGCCTCTAGCACCTCAGACAGTACGTATATCCTGCACATCCCAGGTGCAGAACCCAACCCTTGCCCTTGTTAAACTCTGGAGTTGGCAATTGCCCAGCTCTCCAATTTGTCTAGATCCCTCTGCAGGGCCTCTTTGCCCTCAAGAGTGTCAACAGCCACCTCTCAGTTCCATGTCATCAGCGAACTTGGTTAGTAAACATTCAAGTCTTGCATCCAGGTCATTCATTCATGAAGATATTAGAAAGTACTGG
>WAAB01002281.1:1229-39335 GCA_013389865.1 Piaya cayana
TGTTAAACCTCATCCCATTGGACTCTGCCCAGCAGTCCAGCCTGTTCAGATTCCTTTGCAGAGCCTCCCTACCCTCCAGCAGGTCAATACTTCCACCCAGCTTAGTGTCATCTGCAAACTTGCTAAGGGTGCACTCGATGCCTTCATCCAGGTCATTAATGAAGACATTGAACAGGGCTGGACCCAGCACTGGCCTCCAGCTGGATTTAACACCATTTACCACCACTCTAGATGGGGAGGGACTTTTTACAAAGTCATGTAATGACAGGATAATGCGGAATGGCTACAAATTGGAGAGGTGAAGATTTAGACTAGACATAAGGAAGAAAGTCTTCACAATGAGGGTGGTGAGGGGCTGGAACAGGTTGCCCAGGGAAGTTGTGGCTGCCCCATCCCTGGAGGTTTTCAAGGCCAGGCTGGATGAGGCCTTGAGCAGCCTGATCTAGTGGGAAAGTGTCCCTGCCCATAGCACAGGGACTGGAACTGGATGATCTTTAAGATCCCTTCCAACCCAAACCACTCTATGATTCTATGATCTCCAATTTGTTCATCACTGTCTTCCTTAGACAGGGATAAATGTAATGAAAAACCATCACTGATACCATTTAGTACAGACATAGTATACACAGTTACACACATTTACTTAAAGGATTCTGTCATCCATTTTCTTCTACCAGAAAATGGAACGCTGCCTTTTTCCTTACTGCTTTTCTTTTGCCGTGCTGTGTTTCCATGTTATTCTACTCCAGCATTTCTGCTGAACATTTATATCAAACAGTTTAAGCTCAAGATGAAAACTCATCTTTTCCCTGAATGATGAGACACAGAAAAACTCCTTTCTGTGCTCCAAGGTGATCATACAGACACATTATTTTTAAGCACTACTGTTCTGTGCCAAAGTAGCACTTTGTATTTTAACTTAGGAATTCAGTTTACAAAAATAGTTATTTTCATCTTGCTGAACCGCGTCAGTATTTTACAGACAATGGAAGTTCAAACACATGCCCATGACTAAAATTTTTCTCGTGATGACAGCTTTTAACCTCAATCACTTCAGGGTGTATGTCTTCCTTCTTTCAAAACCTGTCCAGAGTACTCTCTATTATGGTACCATAGCACCTGTTCAGCACATGTGGACAGCTCAGCCCTACTCATCATCCCTTCTCGGTTTTGTCAGCAAGTGTCTAAGTCTTGCGGTTTTCCTTTCTTAAAGGAAACGCTGTATGCTTTAGTTTGAAGCCACGTAGATCAATCTTTTCCTTTTGCTAGAATCACCCTTAAAAATTAGTATCTACACAGATTCACGGTTAACAGTATATTTTCCCTGAACTTTTATGTTTTGAAAATATTTTTTTTTAACTGCAAATATGGTTGAAACAAGCATATGGTAGAAACCACACTTAGATTTAAATTGGTTGCATTAGAAAGGAGAAAACCAGAAGAGAAGTTCTGCCATTTGTGCACAATTAAATGCCAAAAACTTGTATCAACACAATGGCAAAGGAAACATCTCCATGCCAGCTGTAATCCTTTTTTTAAATTCCACCAGAAAGCCGTACACAGGCACTAACGCTTACCCTGAACTGGAGTGTGCTCTGCCTCACATCTTTTGTTAGATCAAAAATCAGCTTCTGAGGTTATGAGGGGTTGACTGACAAGAAGCAATGGGCTTAAGAACACTATGCAACCTGAGGTAAATAATGTGAGGTTTGTAGTTCAGGATTCGAATGTGGTTGGGGAACTTTAGAGCTCCAACCGTTCCCCTTGGGGTCCCACTAAACTCATCAGGGTCTCTAGGTTCCATGTTCTGATATCAAATTTGATGCCTAAATTCACACATCTGAGAATCATTCGGGATGACCATTAACACAAAAAAGTTATTCCAACCATTAATTTTGCTTTTTCACTCTTGAGCCTCCTTGCTCTGAAAAGAACAATTTACTTCCAGGTTGAAATCCTTTTATTCCTTGGGATTTGGTTTGCAGGTTGCTGTTACAGGGCCAAATTCAGGAAACAGAATTCTAAGACAATCAGGGTTTATCACCCACGAGCATTTTCACAAGGCTGGGCTGTCTACAGCACTTCCAAATTCTGTACTAATAACTGATTCAAGCAATTGGGTGGAAACATTGATAGGACCTTTTAGTAAGACGACAGATAAGGCACATAGGAAAGAGAAGCACGTATTGCCACTGCATCAGGGACAACTAAATATTATGAGGTTGGTTGGTTGTTTTGCTTTTCCACATAACACAGAACTATTTTAGAGAACAAAAGATAAACTTGGAAAGAATGCTGTAAGTGGGTAGAAACAGATTTACAATAGATCACCTACACAGTTAAGTCATAATTTTAAATTCTGGTCCTGCTTATAAAAATGCTGACTATGATGGGGAAAAAACCGTGCAACAAACATGTATCAAACTGTCAACTGTTAAAGGCCGTACCAATGACAATTACTCTGCTGTTTGCTTCCAATTTACACTTGACTGGACAGTTCATTTTCTCAGCTGCAAATACCTCGAAGTATTTTTTTAGAGCTCCTTCTGAGCAAATCACAACAAAATTTCAAGTCAGAGTAGAAGCAAAACACAATAAATACTGTATGCTTACACACAATAGTGAAACTGCACTTCAGCATAGGTTGTTCTAGGATGGAAGATCTCTGAACAGACACAATAAAAACCACCACCTTTTAAACCAAAAAGTCAGAATGACTTTTAAGCTGGCCCTATCATGAATTAGTTCAGGCACTGGAAACAAAGTACTGCAGGCAGGGTATTAATTTATATTTAAATATAAGAAAGGTCATCAATATATGCCTATTTTTCTTTTTATCAGAGAAATTTCAAGTTAATAGGCATGCAGAGTTCTGCCAGTCAGCACTTTTTGAGAGCACTGAGCAATTAGTGTGGGTAAATTTGGTCACTGTCAGATTTATTGCTTACCACCACCTGAGGCACCATATAATGGTTCTGCCATGTACTTAAAATGTAGCTGACATTAGCTTGTATGTTCCCCTCATGATAAGGTTGTACCACTTCCTTTTTATTTATAAAATATGTAATGCTCTGCCGATGTGACTTTTATGTTTAAAGCTAACTCAAATTGCTCATAATAGCACCTATCAATACAATTTCAGATCTGCAGCTCTCTGTTCTTTTCAAAGTGCACACTGCACTTTTTAAATTCCCATGGATACAAGATTAGATTAGCGAACTAGGATGATGTAACAGTTAAGACAATTGACTTAAATCTATAAACAGATGAAAATCCATTTTCAACAAGCTCTCTCTTACATATTAACACAATGCAGAACAAAGTATTTCCTTGTCACTTAAAATGAAGTGTACTTTCCTTACAAAGAAAATTAAAAGCAATTGCCCGCAAATAAAAACCGGTAAAGGCTTTAAACAGATTGTTTTGAGGTGGTGCTGTAAATTTCAAAAGAATAGTTTTATCTGATTGCATGTGCCACAACATATTAAGTTAGATTTCACTTACAAAGCATATGAACTATTCTTAACAGTTTTTATGACCAGAACGAAATGTAATTGGTGTTGCCATTGTCAAGATATTTGATGCCTAACAAAATGACTACACAACATTTAAATTTACAGCTTTTGGAGTTTCAAAGACAAACATAAGAATCGCCTATATACATTATTTCAGTAATAAAGTTAATATCAATCCCATTTTCAGGATGAAAATCCACATCCATATGAAGAGACCATCTCTGGTCTTAAGGCACTCTGTGTATCCAGAGAAGATGTACAAGTAATGTTGCTACTTCCTCCTCGTTTCAAGATTTCTCTCAAGAAAGTTTACAGCTGAAGGACAGGAGCTCAGTTTGGATCTTAACCAGGTATTCTTTTCCTACACTTAAGGTCACAACACACATCATCAGTTCTAAAGTAATCTCAGGATCTTCTCACTTGTATCCACAGTGTTCATATTTTCAGCTTCAAAGAATCACAGAATCATAAAATAACCAGGTTGGAAGAGATCCACAGGGTCACTGAGTCCAACCAAAGGAGACAGACAGTGAGCGCACAGAGTTACTGGAGTACTGGGAGCACTGTGACTCTGCTCCAAAGGCTTTAAGCTGGAGGTACCACATGGGCAGACAGTGACCAGGCAGAGGGAAAGGCACTGCAGCAGAAACCTCTGGCACAAGGATTAATTGCCTCGCTCACAAGAAGCACCCAAGCTCTAGCAAAATGTGCAGTTCCTATCCTTGCTGATAAGGAGGGTTTTTTTGAGAATCCACTGGCTGTTACCACCAAGAACCAGCGCTTTCCTCCACATGCTAGGTTTTCTCTTATTATTGTCCACATGAAAAAACTTTGCGAATCATCCCATCCTCTTGCCCTCACTGAGTGGTGCACAGTCTCCAACTCCCAGCTTCAGACACAGCATTAAAAACTAAAGCAGTTTCAAACATTTTAGTTTTTTAAGTACCATTTGGGAAAAATAATAATTTATGCTATATTAGAATTTCAACATCCTCATGTGAATTTTCATTTGGGAAGGTGAATTTTTGGGTTTTTTTGGTTGTTTTTTTTTCCCTAATGTAATCCCTTTCAAATGGCATTCGTCAGATGTCAATGGAAACTAAACTTTAGACATACTTTAAAAAAATCAAGTCATCTTAGTCATCCAACATACTGGACACAGCAAACAGCATTTATTTCACTAAACAGACTGGGTTTTTTTAAGCAGCATAATATCTGTAGTTACTGAATCTAAATCAATCATTTAGGGTAATATATCCTATAAGATTATAAGACTAATAGATCTCAGATTCTCACACCTCATTTTTATTCACAGATTGAAAGGTGAAAATAAGCATTTCTTCTATTTCAATTCCCTGCCCATTTCTCAACTTCAAATGAATTATTTAATGAACTGTACTAGTTGAATAAACTGACAAAAAGAAAATATTCTGCACACCTGCAAAAGAGGCCATGCTGCCAAAAGCTGGTTTAGCACTTCAGCTAATATCAGTTACGGGTGCTTATGCAGTCACTTTTCTACAGTTCATTGGTTTAATTGTCTTTAAGACTTTGGCAGCTGAACTGTACAACTTGAATATCACTTTGGTAGCATTTTATTGCTAGTAGTAATCTATATTTTTTGAATATTTTAATGATATTTCAAAGGAGTATCACAAATTGCAACATAACTATAGGTTTTTTGTCATATTTAAATATGACCAGTGTTTTATATATATATGTCTGATCTAAATTAAGAATCTTTTCTATTTTGACCTTCCCTTTAAAAATAAGTCCTGTTATCATTACTTTCTATTCTGGTCATGGTAAAGTAGTTCAGTCTCAGATTTCAAACTTCCTCCTGTCAAATTTAAGACATTCAGATTAGAATAGTGAAAACTCCTGAACTTGAAAGAAACTTTCTGGGAGGTTTCAAGGAATTATAAGAATGTAAGAGTAGCCACGCTGGGTTCACCTCGCCCATTATCCTGCACTTAAAAGCGCTAGCAAATACTGAGGGAAAGGGCATATTGCAGAGTGGTGTACCCTACCAGCTTGCAAAACAATGTCTAAAAGATTGCCAAACCAGAGCTGCACTTAGACCACCACATCTTATCAGTCATTGATGAGCCATCTCCTGTGAATTTGCCTAATTCTATTAGAACTCATTGATTAATGGAATGTTAGTTTAGAGTTGTTCCGCTTTGTAATCTGTTAAACAAAAGTTTTGTTCAAGACTCGGTTTTTCTGTGGCGAGGGAACTGAATAACCATTCCCTAACATTTAAAATGGCAAAATGACTGTTTCTTTAGGAAAGTTAAGAAAGGACTCAACTACTGAAGGTCATTTGTCCCTTTCTATGGGAGGATTAAGAGATGGCCAAAACATTCTCCAGGACTGATCTTTCTAGTGAGCATACTACATCCTTCTTTCACTTAATGTCTGCAGTAAACAGACTCCCTCTTACTAAGTAAAACACAGATCAACAGGCAGTGTGTCTACGGGAAAATCGTGCAACATATTGGGAGGGAGGTGCGTCTTTTGCCAACTACGTTCAGGAGTAGTAAATACACAACTCTCCATGTTACTTGGCTGAGATTCTCAATATCTGTTGTGAGAAACAAGTCAAAATATGAAGCAACACTTCAAAGTAAAGAGATGAAAAAATTAACTGTTAGCTAAGGCTCCTGAAAGGGTAAATTAAATAGAAAACAATGAGAAAGAACTACATGGCAAACCAACTGAATCATTTAACTGTTACGTGTAACTTCTCTGATGGTGATTTTCATAAAGATGGGTTCATTTGTCATGTGTATATTGAATATGCTCTTATGGAAGCAAAGAGTAAAGAATCATTAGCAAACAAACATGGCAAAAAAATTGGCCAAGCTTACCCTTCAGCTTACCTAGCACTGGAGTCTGTCCATAGAGACTGCAGTAGAACCTTCCTTCTTACTACAGCCTTTCAAAATCTTCCATTGCAAGTATCTGGCTTACTAATTGTGTTCACCTGGGTTTTTTTAAGAGGTACCACCTTTGAAACCTGCTGTGCATCATTACAATACACTCACAAAAGCAGCAATATCACAGAATTAGTAAAATAGACAAAAGTCTTAGGAAAAAACTGACAACAAATCAAGTGTGTCAAAAAGCAGCGCAGAATTTTAAAACAGAATTTCCTTCATCATTCTAAGTCCCACCCACCACCATCCCCCGAAACTTTCCCAGAGGCAATGAAAGGCTGTAAATGAACATCACCACTAGAGAGCTACTGCAGGAAAAGATGTAACTTGTGATGGCAAAATACTTTTCTCTCTATTTAACATATTTTCATAGGGATATCCCCTTGTCCCAGTGTAAAGGCAGGTAAAATCAAAGGGAATAGAGACAAGGGGAATAATTAATGACAATCTATCTTTGGGGAAATCAGAGGCAGATACTATGCACATAAATTTATTACCTATGCTACTACTCAGTCTTAGGGTACAGGGAAAGGAAGGAACGACTGGCTTGTTTTCCAAATGGGCAACCCAGAGGCAGAGAAACATGTGAACTTATTTTTTAAAATATATCTTTACAGAAAGCATTGCTGTATTCTTCTGCCACAATACGAAGATAAACTTTAGCTATGCTGGTGCAAAGCTCATTTCCATGAATCAAGGACAACCAAATAATATCAAGTTTAAGTCATGAGGTCAAAATATACCAAGCCTGCATTCTGACTGAAATGAGAAGTTATCTTCAAACCTTTAGCTTGCCCGAAAACAGAAACCATCTGTTTTAGGAACACAAGTAGACTTTAATTGATCATCACAATTCTTTAAAACCAGATTAAACTGAATGCTGCAGAGGAGAAAAATCTATCAAGTACAGTGTCATCTTCACAACAACTATGACAAACAGCACAGAATAACGTTTGATATCACTACTATGAGAGCAGCCTTCTGGTGCAGAGAAAGAGAATAAAGTCATATTTGCTTAAAGAAATATGCAGTACTGCCTCAAACCACAGAAGGCAATGTGTGCTTTTATAATGCATTTGTTTTAAAACTTACCCATTTTAAAATGTTAATTTTCCCTGAATCATACAGGAGAAAATGATATGCATGTAGTACACTCACTGTACTGACAAACATTAGAATGCTCAGCCAATAAACTGACATTGCAAGATTAAGATTGAACACGGTAGCTTTCATGTAAGAAAATGTGTCTTTCTGCCTTAGTCTGACACAGCATATATGCTGTATACAAGCATCGGCAACAGTGTTTATCAAATGGAGAGCTTCAGTTCACATCTGTTTTCATAATTAAAAAAAAAAAACATAACCATGCGGCTTCCTCTGTATTTAAAAACATGCTTTCTGTGTATCCATACTATCTCAAAACCAGCCTGAAAGAGGACTAACCAAATATATGCTGTTTCAAAAGCCCCTAAGCCTACTTACAATACTTCCACTTCAAAGCAGATGAGAAAGAAAAGGAATTCTTTCCAAACTCTGAAGTCTGAGCACAGAAAGAGACAACATCCGTACCCTGGAGGTAACAATCTCAGCTCTGTCAGGCCTATCAAGGGAGAAACTTCCAGAGGTTCCTGGAATAAACCTTGCCTTCAGTTCCCTCGGACTTCAAACTAAGACACCGTCAATGGAAGCATCTCTGTTGATCGGTTTTAGCAACCCGAACACACAAGGCCATTCAAACTAAATGGGTGTTTTCAACAACCCCACAAAGCACAATTTAAACTAGAGCAAGTCCCAACACACAGGATTATATTAAACCGATTAAGTATACCCTCTATCTGAAGTCCCTGGACACCTTCAAGGAAATTCCATAGAAGCACAAGCTAGCTTTCCCAAATATTCAACAGACAGTGCCTCAACACCAACAATGCATCAAAATATAAAATCAGAAGTTCCTAGGCTAAACTGTCACTATCCTGTACCAGACTTACTGAGGGCTGAAGCATTCCCAGGAAGCAATCCTTGTTTACAGGAAACAAATGTCCACTGTGAAGACACAACATACAGTGTCTAAGAATTAAAGAATTGGCTGTTCAAAAGCACAAGTCCCTCGACACAGCTTGAAATTCAACTCTTACTGCCATTCATAGGCTTATTTTAGGAGACAAACTGTGATCAACCATTCCAACCACGATTTGTACTCAAGCTTTCCACTTGCCTACAACACTTATCGGGGGGGTGTGTATGTGTATGAATGTATATATCAGAGAAGGAAAGCTTGCTCGCTGAGATTTTTTTTTTTTTTAATACAGCAAAAGCATGCAAATTTTGAAATGTCAAAAAAGTCCTTTCTGTGAGAAAAGCAAGACACCTGCCATACTTTGCAGTGAAGCTTCCAAAGGGAGCAGTTAAACTCCTGTAGTTTACAAGACAATTTTATAACCTGCTAACAGGAACTGTTATAAGCAATTATTTCTTTATCTAGTCTCAATTTTAACTAAACGCTAATAAAGGTATAAATTCATTAAAAAGCTAAATTTTATTGTAATAGCCAACAATGGAAGTAACCTAACTGTATCTGCTTCCCATAATGCCTGTACACAGAAAACAGCTTCAGGAATCTTCAACCTAATTCCCAAAGAAAGGGATAAAGAAGAAAACATAATTACAACAACCAAAAAAGCCCATCAGAGTTATCTACACTCACTACACTTTTCGCCCTCACCTTAGTATTCAGAAGTGACAAGTATCACCGAACACCCTCTGTCTTCCCCCAGGCAAAACCATGACTCCTTAATGCCAAGAAGAGGAGCAAAAGAAAAGCAACAACTAAGTTTGTGTGCACTCAACCATCATCTATGAAATAAAGCAAACAAAGCAGCAGTTGCAAAGGCTCAAACTGACAGGTACCCTTGTTGCATCAAGGCAGGTATCTGTCTCTTCTCCCAGGTAACAAGCAGTGGGACAAGAGAAAATGGCCTTAAGTTGCATCAAATGAAGTTTAGATTGGATATAAGGAAATGGTTGTCAAACATGGGCACAGGCTGCCTGGGGAAGTGGTGGAGTCACTGTCCCTGGAGGTATTTAAAGGTGTGTGGATGTGGTGCTTAGGGACAAGGTGTAGTGGTGCAGCTAGCAGTGTTAGGTTAAAGGTTGAACTTTATGATTTTAAAGGTCTTCTCCAAATTAAACAATTCTGTGATTCTATAAAATGGATCCTCCATAAATAAATTAATTTAAAAAAAACCCAAACAAAAAAAACCTGACATCAAAAAAAACCAAAACCAACCAAACTGAAAAGCTAAACCTCTTAATACTCCTTTCTTTTCCACGACCTACTGTGCCAGGAAAACCACTGGAAAAGAAGACTAAACTACTGGGTGCAAAAGGAAAGCAGAATCATAGAATGATAGAATCACTAGGTTGGAAAGGACCCACTGGATCATCGAGTCCAACCATTCCTATCAATCACTAAGTGCCAGTAGCACACTTAGAGGTGCACAGAAAATGACAAGATGGCTTCTGAGGGCCAACAGAACTACACACATTAACAACTTGGACAGTTTGGCTCATTTAGTTGAAAAGCCATTTAAGAAACTGGAAACGGTCCTACTAAAACCAATGCATTTGTGCTGGTACCTTGCATACTTGAAAAGTTATAATGACACAGCAGTGCTTTTAAAAAAACACAGAACATTTCTGAAGTGATGACACCTCATATACTGGGGGAACAGCTACTTAGCAGTTCGAGCTAATGATCACCCAGAGCACTGCTTATAGAGTAGTAGTCTGTGAAGAAGCACATTTACATGGACACAAGCCTAGCAATATTCTGCAGGCCACTGTTTAAAATATCATAGAATCACAGAATGGTTTGGGTCGGAAGGCACCTTAAAGATCATCCAGTTCCAGCCTCACTGCTATGGGCAANTACCTAATATAAACATTCCCTTTTTTAGCTTAAACGGACTCCTTGCACATACTGTTAGCATCCCTAATATACATAACCACATCAATCACGGGCTCTCTAAAGATGTTAACATACCACAGAAGAATGTGAACCACTACCCCAGCAAAGCTATCTTTAGGATGAGAGAATGACTGTTTAATCATACATCAGCAACAAAGCAGTTTTGAGCAGGGAAGAAGGGCAATCAGTCAATAAAGTCCGCAAAGGTAAGTGCCTGCTCTGCAAAGTCTCAGATCCCACGTCTGGTCAAAAAGAAAGATTAAGACATAACATATGCAAACTCCCATACGAATCAACACACACATTCAAGACCAATGCCAACAGAAACCAGTGTTAGTTAACCCAGTAATAACTCTACCACCTACATACAAGGCTCTCCAAATGTTTCCTCATTCCAAACCCTCATTAGCTTACTAACTGTTGTATCAATCAATGTATTTGCACACAGTTTGCCAAAAATCCAACTTAATACATAAATGATCAACAATGACTAGACAAAATGTATTTGATTAGAAAGCAAAACTCACCATCTGTGAAGAATAAAGAAAATGTTTCTTAAACAACTTTGATATACCAATTTTAAAGAAATACTATAGCATCGGTATTTATCCATTTGGAATAATTTTGTCTGATTATGTAAGCTCAGACAAAAGGAGGTGCAAGAATACTATGGACCAGAAACAACATATTAGAAAGAAATTCTAATCCCAGAGAGCATCAAGGCCTTATGCAAACAATGGGAAAACAACTAATTGTCAGTCACATTCTTGCTCCAATGAAATGTCTATGTTTAGTCTTCTAAGGGTGCAGTTAAAAAATGAAGCTTAACATACAAGAGTCTTTATGGCAGGCAGGAGAAGGGCTGAGGGGTCAGACAGCCAGAAGACCATCTCCAACAGAACTTTTAAACAAACTCTTTCACTGCGGTGTATGTTACCAACTTATGTTTACCATGGGCTAAAACCATACAGCTAAGAAGTAGTTAACATACTGTGATCTCATTGTTTATTGTAAGGTTTTGTCTATCCACAATTTCAGACCTAAGAAATAGGTAAGAAATGACAATGAAGAATTTACAATAGTATTTGGGGTTAGTAATGTCGTAACTCCCCTTCACTCAATTTTTCAAATGTATATCGGTTCTTCAGGTGTTTAGTTTCCTTTATCATTCTTTGCAAACTGCTGTAATATCCACATCACAAGTGTACTCTGGGAAGTTATGCTCACAAGCAACAGCCTTGCAAGACAACCTTTCTCTGCTGCCAGTTCAGCACAGAAATACCAAAATCAAGAGATCATTTTCACAGAAAGGGTCATTGGGCACTGGAACAGGCTGCCCAGGGAGGTGGTTGATTCACCTTCCCGGGAGGTGTTTAAGGCACAGGTAGATGAGGTGCTGAGGGGCATAGTTTAGTGTTTGATAGGAATGGTTGGACTCGATGATCCAATGGGTCTCTTCCAACCTGGTGATTCTATGATTTCTTCATCATTTCAAACTGGTATAAGACTAAGTATGACATATGATTAACTTAACTGGATAAAATACACAACTGATAAAAAAAAGAAAAACAACTTTGAAGGCAACACCCCAATTGCCTTTCCTAAAACCTCTGCTGATTCTCTCATGTTGAATACAATAGTGTTTAATTTCACATGTCTACAAAACATCAAGTTTTAAGTACTCTCTGGACAGAGGACAGATCACAAAAAAGGGCATTGTTTCTACATAAAACCATGGATCTGGTTTCAAAGAATACAAAACATCCAACAGAAATTAACTGGCAAAATTGTTCCACAATCCAAAAATTTATATAACATATTCCCTGCATTTCAACCCCAAAGGGATTCTGCAAAGTACTCTAAAAGGTAAGCACATGGCAGTCCTGGCAGCAGCACTACCATGGAAATCAACACACCTCAATATACATATATATATATGTGTAATCACATCCTTGCTCCCTTTTTAGAATTATTATTACTTATTTCTGCTAGCAAGTGTAAGTAAACTCAATAATTGGCCAGGAAGCCAGAATACTGTGGTTCATGCATCAATGATATTGATGCAACCAAAGCATCTTTGTGTTTCTTCATTTACTTTTCAATTTGCCTCTGCTGTAAATAGGGACATAATTTAAGGTCCGGTGACTTGAACAGGAAAGATAAAGGCAAAAATATGAGTCTATAGAACTGTAATCCATGACGTAAAATACAGGAAAGAAAACAATTAAATTTCAGGGTGCAGACTGAGTTTATAGGACTGACAGAATCATTTACCTTGCAAAAGAAAACAAACTGTAAGAGAACCATTGAGACAAGTACATTATATTTATGCTTTATATTTTAAGAAGCAAGCGCACATTTTAACTTCAAATATATATTATTATCACACTGAAGGCGAAAGAGAATCCTTACTGGCTGCTCTTCTCTTTATATTTCATCTCCTTTGCACTCAGTAGTGGAAAGATTCCACATATCCTATGAAAATGTAACTACCTGGTAGCTCAAGAGCTCCAGCATTTAACTGGTTTATATAAAACTGTATGAGGTTGAAGTATTCTTTCCTTCAACCCTTTACTTATACACAACAGTATGCTAGATAGATCACTTCCAGTGATTTTAGTTTTAAATATGCTCAGAAGTATATGAAGAGCAATCTTCACTTTATGAAACATGCTAAAATGTGTTTACAGTGTTATTTAAAAACATACAATGAAGTGGTAAACCATTCAACTTTAACCACAAATGTTTCTATACCTCGCATTTACCAACAAAACCACAGCTCAAACAGATGCAAGTTATGGCAAGAATAAGTTCTTTCCCCATGATTTTTAGGTATGAGGAATTCACAGGTGTCATTAAATACAGAAAGATATTTTTCTAGATTCTAAAATATAGAAAGAAATTTAAATGATTCATTAACACAGAAACTTGGATCTAAAATTTTTCATGCATCTTGAACTTCAGTGTTTTCCACATCAGAGACAAAAAATGAGCACACACTTCTGTCAGAAGTTAACTTACACAACCTCACCAAGTGAGCTTTATTAGAAATTTTATTTCAGCTCATCATTTTCATTAATCAGCCTTTTCCTTTTAAAATGCAAAATAAAAAGGTGAGCATTCCATTTCTGAAGTCAGAATCAGACTACACTGTGATAGTAGCACTTAAGAGGCAGAAAGTATTTCTACCCTTACCCCACACGTTTACACTCAAATATCATTGCACATCGTTCAGAGAGTGCTGGCAGTACTCAAGAATATGGGGCAAACTGGTTATGATGAGCTCTGGTAGAATGCAGAGAAGCCTCTCCTGAGTATTATTCATTTGCTAAATGCTTTATAGGCAGACAATAAGAGCATTCACCTTCAATTTGTTTTTGAAAGCTTTTATAGCTGGTACCTAGGTGACAGTTTAGCCTGCTCGCAATCCAGGAAAGTATTTCAAACTGCTTTTTGTTCAACATACAAGACTTTAGCTCTTTATAATTGGAAACCAGTGTCTGAACCCTAGGCCGTCCAGGCACACCGAGACAACACAGGGGACCAGACTTGCACTCTTTCACGTAGCACCCTCTGATATGAGGGAATTAAGCAGAATCCTCTCCTAACCACAGTCTGCTTTCCTGAAAGTCAGAGAGGCAAATAGACTCTGCTGTGCAACTTTTGTAAAGGCAAAGAGCTGAATTGTTGGCAGCCAGCATCTTCTCTTTTCTATCTCCCACCCCCAAACCAGGGCGCTAGGCTCAGAAAAATCATGCAAGTATTTGCACAGAGCAGTTTTACACTCACTGCACTCAGACTCCTCAACAAAAATACTGGATTTTTTTTTTTTTTAAAATACTTTGCATTGGTTTCATGTCTTCTGCTCTCAGAAAACTACAATGAAGGATTGTCGGCAACCTACCCAGTCAAAGAAAGGAGAGAAAAAAAAGGGCCCAGCTGTATGGATGGGCATAACATACAGCAGGACACAAGGCTCAGGTGCACAATTGCCATGCTCAGTTGCAGTTTTCAGTATCAATTGTTCCCAAGCCCAACTAAGGTCATCATAATTGTCTTCTTGGAATCACAATGCAAACAATGGGGTGCAAAAAAGTCTTCAGGGTTTTTTTATTTATAAATATAAATTCAACTACAGACATACTGAAGGAAAAAGAAATTAAAAAGCACTATATATTGATAAAAAAATTAAAATAATAACTACATGCAAGACATACATACCAAGTTTTAAGGCAGAAGGAGTCACTTCAATCTCACCACCGATCGGCTGAAAGGCAGCCAGCTGAGCCGCTACCTCCGTCTCAAATGAGTCTGGGCTATTTCTCTCTGTCAAGTTTCCATTGGTGCCATCAGTCTGATGGTGAGTTTCTTGCTCATCATAAACAGCAATCAGCTATCAAAACAAAAGATAATACAGTCTGCATATTTAAAGTATTCCCAAACATCACTTTAAAAACACCAAAACCAAACAACGATGAAAAAGAATATCCTTCATCACGACTACAAAAACAATCTTCTTTCAGAACCACTAACAGCAAACATACAGACTCAGGCAAGCACTGACATTTGTGTTTAAATACACTGATTTCAATATGACTTAAGTATATATTGACATGATTTCCTGAGTTAGCATGCTATTGTTAGTGAATATTTTACTTGTTCCAAAACATTTAGGGCTGAATATTGTTAAAAACACAGAACAGCATTTAAATCTTGGGGGTGGAAGGTGTTATTATTCATAAAATTTTAGTACTACCAACTGACAGAATGCACAAAAGTAACACAACCATGGAAGCTGTGCTGAGCGAGCAGGTACATGTTTTATTTATAAGTACATAGTAATTACATTCCAAGGACAAGATACATCCGTCGCAGTGACAGAGCACAGAGCTTCCCTCATCACCCAACCTATACCTCTGTCAGGATGGAAGTGTCTTGGACTATCCTGGTACACATGCACACACGGGTCTCTACCCATCCTGTATCTATCATCTCCTCCCACTCTCTCCTGCCGGCTTACACCAGACATGCTGGTTCTGACAACTGTCCCTCAGGCACCCACCCTTCCATGACTTCAAGCACAGGAAGGTCAAGACTAAGCAACCACAAACAGCAAAGTCTGCTGGCCAAACTCACATTAACATTGACATGGAAATGATAAAAAGACACCAGAAAAGTCTTCTTTGCCTCAGCTACCCTGGCCTTTTCACAAGGATCTTCCTTTTGGTCCCTACTAACACAGGGATCAGATATTGATGAAGCTGCATGCACACTAAGTGACTCAGATCCATGTGGCTGGATACAAACTGTGATACAGCTCCAGAAAAAACAGTTATCCATGTTATAGTTCTGGGAAAACAAAAACAAATATTATTTCCCAATGAATCTAAACAGATTAGAAGACTTGTGGTTCTCAATCAGTGGGACACTTGACACCCTTGAGCCCTCTCTAAGAGGAGAGCGGGTAACAGCAGCAGTTCCAGCACTGTTCCTGCCCTGCTACTCAACATGGCATAGCACTCGTGCCATACAGTAACAAACACTTCACCCAGTAACCACGGTACAAGATATCTTTACCTTAAAGCATTCATGTATTTCATTTTTTTCTGATTACACTAAGTTTTTCTTAGCTAATCCTGAAAAAGACTGCCACACGTACAACTGGTTAGGCAATGGCAAGATAAATACAGACATAAGCTTAATGGACCAATTTAGTACTTTCTCTCTCTCTCTGTTATTTTAAGGTATGAATACATAAAAATATTAGTACATCAAATCTCCTCTGACACTTCTAAGACATGTGTCAAAAATTATATCCTATGCTAAATAGTACACAGAAATAAAGAGACAAACATTTAAAGGAACTCATTTGCCTTAGGGAAGATATCAATGTGTGAGAGGGAGAAGAAAACAAAAATGAAAAGAAAAATCCTGAAGTGCTCCTAAAGAAGAACTGACATTTTCAGGTCTTCCATTCATTTATAATTTGGTTGCTAGAAATTGCGTCAGCTCATATTTACCAATGCAGATTTCAGAAACACACAAACTCCCTTAAATAATTAGGTAGAAAACCTGTCCTCCTTTTCTATATGGAGCCTATTTCCATTCTGTGGCCACACAAACAGCTCTTGCAACATAAAATTTGGTTTTTATTTGTCCAAAGCATATAGGAAGGATTAATTCCAGTAACAACGACAACTATTTCTGTACCTTATTCCTGCATTGCAGGGAAACCACCCAGGTGTTCACCCTGCATTCACCACCAGGCCCATCACTCTGCCCTACAACCACATAGAGCCAGAATGCTGCCTTTGAGCCAGACATCAACAGGTCATGCCAATTTTCTCCAATATAGTATCTTTTGTTTGTTTCTAAAGTGAATATTCATGCTAGTGTTATTACAGAAATCCATCATGATTTAACAAGTTATCCACCAAAAGGTTTGCTTTCTCAATCACACTTTCACTTTGGAAACCTAAACTTTAAGGAGACTGTTAGTAATAAAGAGGAAATTTGAGACCATATAGGACCATGTCACTGAAACCACTTTAGGTAATAGAATCATAGAATGGTTTGAGTTAGGAGGGACCTTAAAGATCATGTAATGATAGAAGATTTGGAACCTCTCTGCCATGGGCAAGGGCACCTCTCACCAGACAAGGCTGCTCAAGGCTCCATCTAACCTGGCCTTGAACGCTTGCAGAGACGGGGCATATACAACTTCCCTGGCCAACTTCTTCCAGTGCCTCACCACGTACGTCATCAAGAATTTCCTCCTTATGCCTAATATAAGTCTTCCCCTCTCCAATTTATAGCCACTCCCCCTAGTACCATCACTGCATGCCTTTGTAATAGTAGGATACAAACTTCACTTGAGCATTTGCAATATAGAATACAGTAAATAGAGCTCAGCTATGCTTTGTTGGGAATAAACAAGTCCTCACAGCTGGACCAAGTTGAGTTTCACATCCTAATGTATTAAATGCCATATTACATTCTAATATTTCATGATTGCTACCCCAGGATGTTGCAGAGGCCAAAAGCAGGGATTGGCTCAAAAACTGTTAAATGGAAACACACAAGCTGCACCTCAGAATCAAAAGCCCCCAAAACACACGGTAGGTATAAACCAGACAGGGAAATCAGAAGCCATTTCCCAGCTCCCACCTTACCCACACCAGTGCTCCGTTTTCGTTCTCCATGCTGGCGCGGGCAGGGCACGGGTGTAAGGTGACAGCAGGCAAACTCTCAGAGTGCAGCCTGGCAAATGGCTATGAGATGCCTTCTCGGAGCTAAACCACAAAGGCCTCATGCTGATCTGAAAGTGGGCAAGTTTCTTATGGCTGTCATTCCTCAAGTGACTTCATTGAAAAGCCTGCAGTTCCTTAGTCTACACCTAGGCAGTATTTTGACAGATTAAAAAACCAAGGAAAATGTGTTTCTTCACAGTATAGAACATGCCATGAGTGATGTAACATGATCTAGACTTAAACTCCCATTTTTTAGAGAGTGTGGAAAGAAGAAACCTTCAAAATTGCCTGTGGAGGTAGCAAAGACACAATACCTTTCCTCACCAAGGAAATGAGAAGCCATTTGTCTTCTAAAATATTTTATTCAGGAGAGAAGTCCTTGGGACCACAGTTGCAGGAGCACCTTATCAGTAGCAAATCTAATATTACAAATACACCACTAATCAATGAATGCATTATAAATATCAGCTTCAGCCTTTCAAAGGGAACGAACACAATTAAGGTTATGTAAATTAACTATAGAAAAAATAACTGTAGCAATTGACTTCTCATTCCAGCATGGAAAATTCTTTATTTGGAACAGACGGCAAATCTCTTGTGATAGAAAAGAACTTCAGGATACATAATGAAATCTCCCACAAACATAACATGAAAACAACAACATCATTTGCAACACTGTTTTTTTCCTTACCAGTTCAATATTTATATTGAGGGCTCAGTAGGTTGGTTGATTTTTTTTGAAAACACACCACAATACTACTGTAGACATTTGTAAACTGTACAAGTTAGGCTAATACTCTGCTGTGGTTTTGTAGGCTTGCTGTATTTAATCCCTTTTTAAAGGTTATCTGAAGAACATGCATGCACACTCACAGTAACAAACATCTATGTATTTCTACACAGGTAAAATTGTTCTAACTCCAGTACTGTTACAATCTCTATTAACAACCTACCAGTTACCAACACAGTCAATAAATTACCAAAACTCAGCACTTACCTGTCACTTTTGATTACTGAACTCCTCCCTATTTACACTGATGCAGTCATAACATAAGGTAGAAATCATGAACAGTACTATTTTACTACCACTTTTGTTGTTCATAAATGGAAAATTCATTAAAAGACAATATGAGCAAATTTTAACATTGTATGATGTCCTATGGTGCAGCACTTTCAAGATTTTTCTGCTAATTCATTTGCAAAGCTTGTAGAAAATTAAAACAAGATTATGTAAAACTTAAGTAAGTATGTTCCTAAGTAGACAGGGCAACACACACCCACCGGACTAAGATCAATCCTCATATACTGAAAGGTGGGTGAACACCAGCAGTGGGCAATGATGTTACTGAGTGAAACGGGAACCACTGGCCATCAAGATACAAAAAAAGTGATGTAATGTTGCATTTAAAAATCCCCACTAGACAGGTTAGTCCCACGTCCCTGTTCCCCTGTGAAGCGGTACATTTTCGAAGGTCTCTCAGTCTTTTCCCAGCTGGTTGCACTCTTTTCCCTGAGCCCCAGCTGCAGAACTGCATTGCAGCTCACATGCAAACCCTGCAGCCACGTCTCACTGTGTACTGGGATCTACAACATACACACAAGAAACAGTAGGAAAAAAAACGTTTTAATGCCTGCTAATTAAGCTTAATTAAACAAAACCAAATTTGTGGAGTTTCAGAATTACAAAGGAAAACATGGTCACCTTTGAACAAACAGCAGAACTTGATAGATCTTGCTTTAAGCTGCTTGTCTGTTAAACCAGAAACAGCTGACTTTCCACTGCTCTCTACACCATTTTAAATAGAAGGTTTCATAATTATTTCTCTTCAAACTACACTTTTGACAACTAGATTACTGTTAATAAGGTTAAACCCTGTATATTTTACTAGCTTTTCTGTACTGAATTAGAAAATAGACACCACTATTTCCTTTCTGACCCCAAACACCAGGCATGTACACAAGGTACTAACGAAAAAATGGCAAAATAAAAGCTTGCTTGCAATTAAATTAATCAGCTTTCAATTACTGTCAGGATAAAATCACTAAGAGAAGTTCTCAGTCACAGGCTAACATCAGTAAGTGATTGAAAAGATGCAATATTCAACAGCTGGAATGATATATTCAAAACCACAAAAAGGAATTAGATGCTCAACTTGTATTAAATTTGTTATTCAAGTTGGAATTTTTTCCTCTTAATTTTTTTGCATTCAAAACTTTATTTACATTTTCCTCTCATGACTTACTGTTTTTTTAAAAGACACGTTTGTTCCCTGTCCATACTCATTTAAGAAAAAAGCCTGTGGGTTTTTTGAGCCATATCTATACTTCTGAGAGCCAGTGTTCCTCTAGGAGTGATTATTTGTTACTTCTACAGTAACATGGCAAAAACATTTCCCATTTTTTGGGTCACTTGCTAAAAACTTCCCACACAAAGCACTCTCATCTCAGACAAAACCTCAGGAGCGGTCAACGAAGAGCTTGGTGACTATCTCACTGAATTTAGTGTTGTAATGAGAAGCAATAGCTCAAGCTAGAGCAGAAAATTAAGTTCACCACAGTATCACCCTACCTTGCTCCCTGATCTCACAATTTAGGATGTGCAGGATTTAATATTGTATCTATCCCTGTAAATACATTACAAAAAGGCAGAAGGCATCCAGTGTTTCTCTATGTAACGCACTGATACCAGAATATTGCAAACTTCAAAATAAAACTTTAAAAAAAATTAAATATATCTAAACAACCTTAATTCTCCCCAGGTCCTTACACCTCCAAACAACCAAAGACAGATGGAGAAAGGTGACAGTTGACAGCAGCCTTCATAATACCAGTGTAAAAAGGGGAAAAGGGTCCTTTCATCTTTCTTATTCTTCCTCCTTCCTTTCTGCAAGGTTACATGTTTGGCCAGGTCAGTTCTTTACCCCACCCATCTAAGACACTCAAGCACCAGCACCACACAAAGAGGCAAAGCTACCTCTTTAGGCCACCTTAAGGTCAAAATCTGCCATCTACTTTGAGGGTGCTGTGGCCTGACTCTGCTTTCCCCAGCCACTGGTTTCTACTGCTCCTTCACACAAGTGCTACGACTTCTTAGATCCAGTTCAGGAAAAAGCAACTCCCCATTCTCCACCTGCTTCAGCTCCATGAACCACTTAACCCAAATTTCTGTCAATACATCACTGAGCTAACATCTCCTAAAACAAGCTTTGGCTGTAACCTTGCAGTAGTGACATATCTCTGCCTTCTGGAATGAAGACAGACATTTGGGCTCCCACTTCCATGATGTGCTCTGCACGTGTGTCATGAAGTCTGAACACAACAGCAGGGATGACATTTCTATAGTTCCTTCAAGGACTTGATCTTCCTAAGAGAAACTCTTGTATGGGTGCAGATTGTACTTCTAACTTATGCCCACAAGGGAACAAGAACACTTTAGATCAACAGCAGGAAAACTGAGAGTGAAGTACACCAAATGTTTAAAAAGCTTCATAAAGCCACTGTCGAAGTTCTCAGAACTCCACAAACTCATTAATATAAAATCAGATTTTACATATTACTTACAAAAGACTCCTGTTCAAATGGTTAAAAGATGAAAGACTGGTAACAGTGTGACATAGACAGAACTAAGGTAATTAGGTTACCTCAAAAATGGATGAAAGTGTTATTTAATTTTTCAATTTAAAACTTTCCTGGAGCTCTACAGCCTTTCTTCAATGTTCTTTCAAGGTATTCTTCTGGCATATACTGATAACTGCTTGAAATGGTATTCTTGCATAATAGTTTGCCTTGGAATTTCTTTAACTTAAAATAGAGGCTGTCAAGGAAAAATACCAATATACACACCATATGGCATCCTTCCTTTACACCTACATACAAAAACAAATTACAGCTACATTACATGAAAGCTATGGTGATTAGCTTGTCTTGTTTACCTACATGCCAAAACTACATACACCAAAGGATCTTCCCAGAGACCACCTGACACTTTTCCTACTTTCATTATTGAGATTTCTTTTGGTACTTCCTAAGAGTAGCCAAGAACAGAACCCTATTGCAAAAAGTACAAACACTGGTAGCCTCTGCTCTCAAAACCTTTCAAGGATACAAGGAAAACAGGAAATAGGAAGAGAAGCAGCAAGCCTGAAGAAGAGAGACCAGGCCCAGTCCAAGTCCAGCTCTTTCTGGGGAAAGGGAAAGGAGAGTGCTGGTGTCAGGGAGGGATCCTTATCCAACCATTTTGGCACAACCCAATGGACAGAGGAGGGGACAAAACAGAGAACCAAGAGTGGAACGAGGCCAGGAATGTGAGAGCCCTGCAGTGTTTATTTTGGTTTAAATGCACAGGAACACTACAGGTCCTTAATACTGCCAAAAGCTTCATCTGTTTGTATTTTACCATTAAAAAACATCATGGCAAGAGCTGATACTTTAAATAATAATTTTCTTCATAAACTAAGCTGGGATTTACAAATTATCACTAAGCCGTAAAAGTCTGTCCAAACAGCGAGATACTAATTGTTTCCAGTCTTCATAATTGAGGTGACAGGGCCTGATCAACAGGCCCAAAACAAAGCAGGCAACCCATGGATGATTCATATTGCATTGCTATGTGTACTTTTAATCTGCAACTACTTGCATTGCTGTTATGAGTAGAATTGTGTTGTGCTATTCCAGTAATGCACAGAGTATGAGAAAATGCATCATAGTTGCATTATCAGTAGAATTGGGCTCTGCCATTGTAGTTGTGGCTTCTTCGCTGTGGACAAGATGTAAGCAGGGGACATCGTGGAGATGAGCAGCAGTTCCTGCACTTGTGAACAGTGCACAATCACCACTCTGGCCATCAACACCCTGGCTGACTAATCCACAGGAGCATGAACACTGTGTGAAAAGAGAAGAATAATGTAGGAATGCTGTATCTCAACAGACCCTTAGTTCAAAGATAAAACATACCCAGCAGTTTCCCTTATCTCACTTCCTGGGCTCTGGTCAGGCTCCAAGAGTGGGGACCAATGGGGCAGTTGAGATCAGAAATTCCTCGAGTTTTTTTTAGAATTATGCAAGTTGGGTTTTTAACAATATAAAAGCTGGACCCTCTTGCAGTCACTTTGGCATCCTCACCTGCGAGTGTACGCATTGTGTACACTCTCCTAACTGTCCAGGGCAGGCTTTTCAAAATCCTTGCTGCAACCAGGGGCTCCCCACCAACTGCAGATCTGGATGACGACAATAGATACATCACCAATTGCCCTTTCTTGATTACTGTGCTTATTCTCTCATAGTAATAATGAAATGCATTGCCTTTAAAGCTGATATCGTTAACTTGTTGTTAATCACCAATAATCATTTGTTACCTTTGTTGTCTTAATAATTTAAGTAAAATCTGTTTTCACATAGTACTCAAGTGTTTGGGCCTTTTCTGCTGATTGCACTCTGTGTAAAACAACATTTCAGTCAGCATATCTCTACTTCCCAAGAAATCTGGAGCTTCTCTACTTGGCCATCACTTACTATATCTAAAAGAGAATGAGTTCAAGACAGCTATACGTAAAGAAAGGACTGGATGTTAGCCCTCCCAAGTTCCTTCCCCAGCCCTCCTGCTGCGCCTGTGCTGTGGCACTGCTGGTTACCCAGTGGGGTTTGTTTGCTGAAGACCTGAGCTGACCGAGACTCCTTGAATTCACCAGATTTGTGGTTACTTGCATCAAAGCCATCAGAAGGGGTTTGAACTCTGTTATTTCTGAGAGATCAAAAAGTCTAGACTGCTTTGTAACTACAAGTCTTGCATTTAGACACCTGGGTACATAAATAAACTCATGAACTTGAGTTGCCTGATCTCCAAGAGTTTCTTAACAGCCTGTTGTAATTTCTCTTGTGCCTTTTGTGTCTTTTGATTTTTTTTTTTAAATTGCTATGGCAGGTCCTCAACTATTCTACAAAGGTAAAAAAACTATACTAAACAACCATGCCCAAGAAAACCCTTTGTGCGTGCTTTTCAGACTCCAGGTATTGTTTTTGCATCTGTGATCAAAAGAAAAGATATCCTTATCTTCCTGTTATTTCCGTGTAGCTGAACTGGCAAGTTTTGTGGTGGTTTTTTTTTTTTCTTTTTTATTTTTGAAAGGTCATGGCAGAAAAAAAAATATCTACCTGATTGATGAGACCTTGCATACAGCTTCCTCCGGTCCAACCTCTCCCTCTGTGGGCACACGTGACTGTACTTCAAACAATGCAGCTGATTGGGTACTTAACAGTGATATTTGTGGCAAAGTTTGATGAGCCCTTCAAGCACAACTGAGATGTAATTTTTTAAGCCACTTAGTAACTACTTGAGAGCTGTTATGGAGATCCATAGTAACAATACAGACATTCCTTGAGGGTTGACTCTGGGTAGCTTCCCAGGCTGATACAAACGCTGGTGCTGAAATGTCAAGGATTTATAATTATGACGGTGGCTGCATAAAACACATAAAACCAGCCTTATTAGGGCTGATTGAAGTAAATATACCAAAGGACATTCCTCCTTTCTTCTGTAAAAGATTCATGTTCTGTGCTATTTGTAGCCTGTCACCCTCATTATGTTTTCATGTGAAATGGCTTCTGAGTTGTGCTAGATAACAAATGTCCTTTGTTTTTTATTCTTCCTCTAACCAAATGAAGAAACAAATGGAAGGAGGACTGTAAAATGCAAGACTGATTATTTCCTTTCTGTTTACCTTGAAACTGAGTGCTTTCACCCAGATGAACTTTAGAGAACATGAGCTTATTGCAGAGTCTGTTTAAAATGGCACACTAAAAATGTATATACGAATAACAAAGACTGCATTGCTTACTAGAATCATGCTTGTCAAATGCACTTACTGTAATAAGTCACTGAAAAGGAAAAAAATTACTGTGCCTTGGTATCTGAAATATGACAGTTTACCCTTAGAAAAGAAAGTAACATCTTAGTTGTTATACTGTGCATAGGCATCAATAAATGTTCGCTTTCATAATATGAACTACAGTAACTCCACATGATGAATTATCTTATATTACAATACTCCCTTAATGCTAAATTAACAGCTTAGTCCAATTCCATAGACAAGCTTCCTATGGAACACGCCATAAAACAAGCCAGTAAAAACACAATCCCCCCTTCTTGATAGAACAAACATATGTTGAACAGAGAACCCACAGTAACACTGGATATTCCAAGCCACGCATGGTGAAGTGAGACAATGAAGTAAAAGCCTGATGACAGGAGCAAAACCTGATCCCAATTCCTACACTAGCAAAGCGTTCCTGCAGCCCACTGCTACTTCAGCAGGCATCTTTCCTGTCAGAAGTATTCAGCAGATCTTTCCAACAAATGCAAGGACATCTCCCCACCTTCTCACCCCTTTCTGAATACTTTCTAAGTCCTGGGAAACCTTAAAGGGTGTAAAAATCCAGCCTGTCAGTCAGTCCTGATTTAAGGCACAAAGAAACGTTTAAGTGGACTGCTGGTGAGCATTCTGTGACAGACAAAACTGCAAGAAGAAACTGAACAGCTTTTAGACTCGAAAGCTTCTTCATTGCTGGGGCTTTTTAACAAGGTTTCTAAGGAACTCAAAGTGGGAACAAACAAGCATCAATCCAGCCAGGACTGACTCATGTGTGAGGTGGTACTAGGCATGTGGATTCACACTTGGCAGCACCCATAAAATCCTCAGTTCTCCTTTCCAGTAGTTCTCTTACCACTCCACTCACTTCTTGTACATGCTTCTCACCCTATTCAGAGACATTTGTGGACTCTTCCAAATCCACACTATTTTTGATCATTACGACATCATTCAAGGTTGGGGAAACATTGCACAGCTTTGTATAAAGGTGGCAAAAGCTGATAGGGAAGCAAGAGAGAGGCTGCACCCTGCTAGCTTTCCCCATTCCAGTCACACTTGATCTGAATGTAGGAGCTCATAGGGCTGAAAAAGCTGGGAAAAACAAAATTAGGAAGCCAGCCACCACCTCTCCTACCTGCTCTGCTTGTAACTCTTCTTAGCTACACATGCTTGGTTGGAAGAGACCTCTGGGAATCACTGATCCAATCCTTCATTCAAAGTAGGGCTACACTGGCACTTAGTTCAAACTTTAAAGCTGGCTTGGGTTGCTCAGAACTCAATCCAGTTTTGTGCGTGTCAAAGATTTGAAAAGTCTCTGGGCACCTTTGACCATCCTCACAGTTAAAAAAAAGCAAACCAACTTTCTCATGTCTTGTTGGAGTCTTCCTTATGACTACTTAATGTCCATTATCTCATCTTCTCACTGCAGACTTTCAGCAAGGTAGGGTGTATTCTTCACTACAGCCTCCCATTAAGCAGTTGTAGACAGCAAGATGATCCCCCTTATCCCATGCAGTTCACTCACTTGCTCCCCCCACGTCATGTGTTCAACCTGTTTGTGTTTGTGACCCTGTGCTGAGCCTGCTCCATGTATGTCAGTGGGTTTTAGCCTTCTTTGCTGTAAAGCTGGGAAAAACCCAGATCAACTCCTACCAAGACACTTTTTCCCCCTTTCTTACTGATTCAACAGTAAACAGTACAAAAACAAGTTTTTGCTTTGGCCACAGTTATTCAAAGACAGCACATGAATTAGCTGTTTGTTTTAAAATGGCCTCAGTCTTTTTAGAGGACATAATGGGATGGAGGAACGGAACTTTGGAAGAAAAAAAGCAAGCACAAGAAAATACTTGAATTGTAAAATGCATCAGAAAGTGTAAAACCATCTGCACAGCATAACACACAACAACTTTCATTAGTACCGACAGGCTTGACAAATCTTGGGATGTTGCCACACGTCATACAATTCTCACACTGTGTTTCTGCCTGTGCAGAAAAACATTTCAGTATTTACAACTGCCAAGAGTCCTATACTTACTGATGCCTGGTTTAGTGAGACTGCATTATTTGCCCTGTCTCTGACAGTTTATGTGTCAGGCTCTAGAAAGGCAAAAGCAAGCTTACAAAACTGGCTGTCACCTTGATGAGGAAAGGCCTGCCCCTAATGATAAACTAATGGTATCAGTCTCTCCTAGGCTGTTATTAATTCTGTCAATAAACAGTATTCTTAGGGGAGTTCTAGTGCAATATAATAACGCATACATACTCCTTTTAAAAAGCAGAAAATAAACATCTTTCATCTTTCACGCAGTGACCTCGTTTTCAGAAGGGTCACAACCCTTTATGCTTCAGCAGCAGAAATTGGCTGACCCTGGTCTTTGGCAACCATGTCCCTAAAGAACGCCCCTAATGTCATGTTCTTTTTATGCATGAAATTTGAGACAGAGGAACAGAAGAAGAGGGGACAAGAGAGAATTTTAACATAAGTGCAACAGGAATGGCACTAAAATCTTCAGAATACATTTAGCAATTGGCTAGCTCACACAGCTTGCTAATCATACTCATTAACACAAGACTACAGGGTCAATCATTGTCCCTCACAGAAGAACTATGTTGTCTTTATTTTTTTCAAACGCAAATGTTTTCAAGAAGTGTACAACAACTAAAGAGGAAACCTATAAAGTTACACTTACTCTCTCAGAAGATCAGTAACCACAAAACTGTGAAACACTCAAACTTTAAAATAAATGTGGTAGTTCCAGACACTGCAGTTCCAGAAATATATGTTCCGAAATGAACCACCAGAACAGAAGGACTAGAAAAAAATATTTTGACTTGACATCTTAATGTACCATTACCATGAAAACAATGAAACTAAAAGTAAAATTTCCAGAGATAGTCACAGCTCTGGCAATAACAAAACACCCTTCAGTGACAATTACTCATTTCAGCAATCAGTTCATTACAGACATCCTACTGCTGCCTTGCTCATTATACTCCTTAAAGGAATGATCTACATGTTATAAATTTCCGTCATTTTTTACTCTAGCATTAGCTGCCCGCAGCATAATTTCATAGTTAAGTTTCTTAATTTCTTAGTAAACAAATTAAATGCGGACATCACATTCAAGATCCGCAGCAGAATTAAACACTATTTTAAGGTTTTCCAACTCAGAGTTAGAATTCAGAAGACAATTGAGAAAATGTTATTTGCAAAGTTAGCAGTAGCTATGTGTGCATACATGTGTTACATATTTCTTGGACATGAATATGTTTGCAGGTAAATAAGATCTCACCCTTCTACTACCCATGCTTTGGTATTCAAGTATGAACACATCCTATTAGAACAAGGTATACAAACCTCCCCCCACCATTCAAAATACCGTAACACTAGAAACATTCTTGCCCTTCCACAATAATATAGGATCCAACAATAACACCAAAGTACACTTCCTGTAAGCGATATTTTAATTGTTAGATGGATTTTGACAAGATCCTGGTTTCGAAGGTTGAATTTCAATGCCCTCTTAATTGTAATGTTGAACATTTACTTGATGCATAGTTTTGTAACATTTAGCTATGAAAATGCAGGCTGCACGGCTGACCTCTGAACAATGATTGAAATTATCTTAACATTTCTTAAGGAGTCCATCTTCTGGAAGAAAAGCATTGACAGAAAAATAAACTTTTCTTTTGCACTGTATATACTACAAAATACTGAGCATGGTTTCTTACCTACACTAATTAAATTATAACTTCTTATTACATAAAAACCACTGAAGAATCATAGAATAATTTGGCTTGGAAGGGACCCTAAAGCCCATCCAGTTCCAAGTCCCCTGCCATGGGGAGGGACACCTCCCACCAGCCCAGGCTGCCTAAGGCTCCATCCAGCCTGGCCTTGGACACCTCCAAGGACGGGGCAGCCACAGCTTCCCTGGGCAACCTGGGCCAGTGTCTCACCACCCTCAGCATGAAGTTTCCTCTTAATGTCTAATCCAAATCTTCCCCCTTCCAACGTGAAGCCATTCCCCCTAGTCCTATCACTACATGCCGAGTAAAAAGTCCCTCCCCAGCTTTCCTGGAGCCCCTTCAGGTACTGGAAGGCCGCTGAAAGTTCTCCCTGGAGCCTTCTCTTCTCCAGGCTGAACAAACCCAACTCTGTCAGCTTGTGCTCATAGCAGAGGTGCTCTGGTCCTGTGACCATCTTCAAGACCTCCTGTGGACCCACTCCAATAGTTCCATGTCCTCCTTCTGTTGGTGATATGTTTAACCAAGAATATAAGACTATATTTAACCAAGAAGTTGAATTCAATTAACAGATTCCTATTACTCTGAAATATTGATTTAATGTGACCTGAAGCTTTCTTTGTAGAAAAAAAATAATATATATATATCTTTATGCCTAGGGCATAGTTTAATTTTGATTACAGTAGTTTGAATATTCTGCAAAACAGTGATATGTCTTGGGAACAAATGACTTCAGACCTTTCAGATCATTACTCTGAAATTTCAAATGTGATTTTTTTCAGAGAGAAGCTTGTTCATCCATTTTCCACTCCTCATTAAAAATGATAAAGAACCTATTAGAAAGTAAAGCTTTTTTAATAGAAAAAGCTCAAAGTGAATGATATACCAGGCTCCAGTTTCAAAAGTAAGCTAAACTACTCTATAAACAACATAATGGGAGAGGAATAAAATATTTTCAGCTCATAGAAGTCTCCCAGAATACTTTCGTTGTCATGAATCTTCAAGATTTCTTATCCCTACGATCATGAATAGTCATAAAAATGGAAGCCACACAACAGCCAAGTTGTTAGCCTCCTGCAGAAAAACATACACAGTTATTCCTTGACCGATCTGCACTGAGGTCTCACCAGAACCTGTAGTGATGAATTTTCCCAGCTTTGCTACTAGTACTTGAGTGGATTCAGAGTAGAATGATATTTGCCTGCCTCGCTGCCGCATCACCTTATTACCAGCAAAAGGACTTTTTACAATGGCTTATAGTGACAGGACTAGGGGCAATGGGTATAAACTGGAGAGGGGAAGATTTAGACTAGACGTAAGGAGAAATTTCTTCATGATGTGAGGTGCTGGCCCAGGTTGTCCAGGGAAGTCGTGGCTGTCAATCTCTGAAGGTGTTCAAGGCCAGGTTGGATGGCGTTTTGGTCTGGTGGGAGGTGTCCCTGCCCAAGGCAAGGGGAGGTGGAACTGGATGGGCTTTAAGGTCCCTTCCAAGACAAACAAAAATTCCAGACAAGGTAACAAATACATTCACGCTCCCTTATGCCTAAGGATTCATCTTTATCCTCCAGTCAAATTATTTTTCTTTCCAAGAGATGAAGGGTGTTTTTTAACACTTAGCTGAAATCAAGTCTGAGAGGTTCATACTCAGGGTGAGTTAAACAGCTTTCTATTAGTAATGCAGCAGGCACATACACTGCACAACTTGATGCTGGTCTTTGGAAAGGTCCCCCAAAATAACCTCACGCTTGATTTAAAGATCCGGGTGCCTAAACTACTTTAAAACGAACCAACCAACCAACAACAACAGAAAAAAAAAAACCCAACAACGAAACCTAATCTACCACACAAAACAAAACCAAAACAACACAGGAAAAACAGTCTGCAGCAATGAATGGGAATCACAGCTGGGGAACAGAAAATAACAAAGTGCATCTACTCTTTGCAGATATTAAGAGGCTGAGGAGAACCTGCCAAGTATCTATTGCATGGGACATCAAAACAGAAGTAATTTATCATTGTGTGTGGATGAAAGACTACCATTTTTCCCTCATAGTTGCATTTGAACCCAGAATTAATTTTAAATCAGTTAGGCTAACATAAGTCAAACAAAAAGACATTATAAAATAAATGACATGGGGTACACACTCTAAACAGCACTTCTGGCCAAGTTTGTGGTACAAATCTATTATCACTCTTTGCCTTCTCCTAAACATGTTGTTTAGGTTACCTGGGAAATACATATAACTTTTAACAAAAATAAAATTTGCATAGGTGTGCTTCCAATCAGCAGATCCTTTCCTTTGTCGGCAGTGTACTAATAGGCCTCTTGACCTATGGGGCTTTAGTACAGGGAAGAGGCAAGAACAGCAACTCCATCCTCTTCCTTAGGCTCCAGCCTAAAGTGACTGCAATAATTACCAGAAGGCACCTGCTAGCTCCTTCTCCTGTTCCATGCTTTCAAACTCTATCAAGAAACTCTACAGCTTCTGTTGATCCAGCAGAAATCATATTGTTTGTCTGTCACCCCAGTCCACTGGGATAATAACCATTTACACTGATCGTTTCTGATCTACTCTTCAACCACAGCCTGGCAGCATGGATAGAGGAAAGCTGCCATGTGATCTAAGAGATAATGTAAATCAATCGAAAAAAAGTAGCAGGATTCCACAGCCAACTTCTACCCTCCACAGGACTGCTCACAAGTAGCATGTTCCTGTGAAACATTTTAAGGAAACTCAAACCACTGAAGAGGGGAAAGCCTAGAGCTAACCACAAGGAGCTAGAGCTTCTTGAAGAGATAAAGTGACGAGCTCCTGACAGCATAGCTGCTACTTCTTGGCAAAGGGTATATTGTCATTTCAGTTTATCTGGGCAATTGAATTCAACAATAAGTTCATTCAAAATGAAAAATCAGCTGAGAACTGAGGAGTAGGGAAGCTTTCCGGGTTAGCTTTCTCACCGCCGCTGAATAAAAGCTAAGTACAAGAGCTGAGCACCGTCAACTCCCAGAGTCCTCCTGGTCTCATCTACTCTACCAGCTGCACAGTCCACCATGCATCATCTGCAAACCGCTTCTGTTCAATATATCAGCTTTAAATGCAAAACTCTTCAACACACATCCAGAGTGTTTCCCATTTTTTCTTAACTGAAATTCATTATAGTTCTCTGCAGATTTAATTGAACTGCAATTACTAAAACTAGCTTGACACAAGCCATGAAGAAGAAATTAATATTCTACTAAATAAGAACTGTCACTCAGCATTTCCTAAGCTAAATGTAAAAATTAAGAGACTGAATAAATGTATGCTAAGTATCATAGCATAAATACGCATATAATGCGTTTTTCTCTTCATAAAAAGTGTTAAATTTAATGTAAAGACATTTAATTACACATCAACATTTTAGTTGCGATCAATCACTGAAAATCAATGATTCTTTCAACTAAATGTAGAAATGTATTTAATTCAAATCCTATTAGTTTAAATATTTTTTTTGTTTACTTTTCAGTCACTTCAGTTAGTTCACTATCCAGGTAGGTAATGCGATCTCAGGACTTAACCCCACTGTAACTACAAAAATATATTTTCCCTTCTGTAATCAACACAGTTGTTATGCTGGCAGTGAAAACAATTGGAGACCCAAATTTCTCATCCAAAAGTGCATCACTCAGGGTTTACCTACACTCAATCTCTTTACTGAAGTTTTTTTTATGCCATTAAAATATTCCAACCCTATTAGCATGCAAATATCAAGGGGTAGAAAGAGCACACATAATACCATTAACAATCAAAGATTTCTTGGTCCCCATTATCAGATCTTAATTCTCACATTAACTGATGTTTTGTTAAAAAAAAAAGAACAAATCCATTAGCAGCTGCATTAAAAGTGAACAAAAAAAGGCAACAACTGCTGATGTTATTATGCACCTAACCCCTTTCTGAAAGTTTCAGTATCCAAGAGCACCGAACACTCATTGCTTCAACTTCCATTTCATAGGAGAGATGTAAGTACCTGCTACTGACAGCGTTTTCCCCACATCACTATTTTTAGCTAGCTTTGAAACGCACACAGTCATTTTTAGCAACTCTCTAGGTTTTTCTGTTCAAGGTCTTTTAAAACCATGATGTGGTACTTTTAGGGGGAAGAAGAGAAACAGCATTTTTGCATGCAGGGAGCACAATGCTTCCGCTTCAGCTGCACCCAGGCAGCAGGTGCCAGCCACAAGCCTTCACGCAGGCAGAAGAGCCCTCGAGCCCTCCTCCAGCAGGCACCTGGGAAGTTCTCAGCTACCTGCCCTGGTGTACCCTGAACCATGAGAACTTACCTATGTGTTCCTCTCTGCTGCACATGCTGGTATGTGATCCTATTTTGATAGGAATGGTTGGACTCGATGATCTGGTGGGTCTCTTCCAACCTGGTGATTCTATGATTCTATTAGGGGAAAAAGTCAAACTAGCCTGCTCTTTCATATAGAAGGGAGGATACCAAGCAAACACCCCCACTATAGTTATGAGCACACAAACATCACTCTTTCACCTTAAGGGTGACTTTATTCCTAGATGAACACGAGTGAACTGTGCGCTAAACAAATTTTCAACACAACTTGTGTTCTCTCCTTTACAAATGCACAAGTCCGAGTTTCTCAAATCAGTACCATGTAAACAGAAGTTGTGTAAATCCACAGCGCGCCACTGTTGCAGGCACGTTTCCAGTCCTGCAGAAGTCTACCATTACACTGCCTCATCTTGGATATGTGTTGACCAACTTGATTAGTTTACAAATCTCCCCCAAAACACCATTAGAATTGGTGCAAGATGCACTGACCCACATCACAGGTTCACCAATACTCACGAAGTAACTCAACTAGTCCTTCCTCAGGTACAGCTAAAAACCAAAGGCACATAATCTGAGTTTCTAATTGAGGAAGATTTACCTACATTGAAGGTACTTTCTTACATGCCTTACAATCGTGAAGCCTACCGACCAGTTACAGCCCATCTGAAAAGTTTGGCACTCCCACTGTTCCCGCACAGATGTTCACATTACCAATTAATCATCACCACAGGGAGCCTCAGCACAGAGGCTAAGGGTTGAATACACTCGCTTCAATCTTGGTTTGGAACCCTTTCAATATCTTCCAAAACAAAAGCAAATATAAGCAAAAAAAAAAAAAGTCCACACTCAGATATTTAGCATTACGAATTTCCCTCATGAATAATCATGACAAACTGATTTTAAAGTACCCCAAAAAACCCAGTTCTAGCTCCACATTAATTATATAGATACAGATGCCTTTAACAAGGCAAACAGATAATCTATGAAATTTAAAGCATATACCAATACTATTAAAGTATCCTACTTAGAAAGATTAACTAAAAACCAGCAACTCTGCTAGTAAACAGGAATTACAACACATATGATTATTTTCTTAATTCAACTTTTTTTTTTAAATCTACTACAGACAGAGTACAACAAAATGAAAAAATTCTCCATATTCTCTGTGAGAAACACTCTTTCACTGCTAAAATATGAAAAAGGACAAAGTGTTCGAAGCAAAGATAATAATATTTTTATTTTACAATTCAGCACTGAATTGGATGCCCTTCTAAAAAAGGCATACCGCAAAGACTGGTCATAGGAGTTTTATACTGGTTGAACATGTGTATTCATACAGATTTGGAGATGACCCACTGTCAGTTCCTTTGTTTCTCTGATGCTCTTTATCTTATCTCCTTCATTGTCTCCTCTTGATGAGTTCAAGTCTCTCTTAAAACAAGCTAAATTCCTGTTACCATCACTTCCTTCCTTAAGCTGGCCAGGACTTGCATACTAGCCTTAGACAAAGTATGGTGTAAATTCTCAAAGAATATTCATCTAGGCTATTCAGTTATGTCTGAAGACCATCCACACAACATCTCCCGATGCAAGACAGATCCACACCACAAAAGCATGTAAATCAGCTGCAGCAAAACCCATCAACCAATCCTCACATTCTCAGTGGATGACACATCAATGTCATTACTTAAACATTTTCTGTTTACACAAACAAGACATACAGAAAGATGCATTCTGATTCCTTAATTTTAAGTAAATTACTTAAATCTTATACTCCCAGCTGACAAACTGCATTGGTTTCATTAAGTGTATTTGTTACTAGCAGCACATGTGAGCTAATACACCCACAACAGAAGGCTACAAAAATAATCAAATACAAAAAGTGTACTCTGTATGTGTATATGCACATATATGTGCAAATTAGAAGGAATGCTTCTGAACTATGGCAGAACTATTATTCCTACTTCATAAACAGACATAAAGGCTTAATGAAGCTGTTCTACCTAAGACAGTACAGGATATCCACGACAACCTTGGAGTTAAACCTGCTTTCCTTCAAGTCTACGGTTAAGACTACAACCATGTAATTATCTTTTTTTCCCTTAACAGCATTTTTCATCAATAGTTCAAGCACTTTACAAAATCTTGATCTAAATTTTACATAAAGAAGAAGCGATGTGCTACACAAAATCACTTACACATAACTACCCACAAAGCCAATGAAGCACCACTCTGCGTGTGAGCAGATAGGGCACAAAACCACTGTTCAATCGAAGAAATTTTAACCTGTCCTTTTTTAAAGCAATAACCTTCAATTTCATGATCCAGTTGATTTCAGGTACAAGTGAATAGAACCCACATAAAGCAAAAAGCGTTTGAAGTTAGAAGTGTTTTTATTCAAGGTTTCAGATGAACCTTCACTTGAGCTCTTAAGGAATATATGAAACTGCACCGTTTTAAGAAGTAATGTTGTTAGAAACTTCACCATGTAATTACTCACACTGTTATTACTTGCTGAAAAGCTTTACTTGGAGCTTTTATGCCTCTACAGAGACATGCAAATATCATTAAGCAGAATCCATGTGCTCATCACAAAAGTATTTTTCTAGCTTGGGATTTCTTTGTTTGTGTGGGAACAGAATTCCCATACCAGGAGATGGGAAGTTTAGAACTGCTGATTCACACTGCAGCAGCTCGCTCTTCTAACATCAGTACAAACTCTGAAATACACACAGCTGTAAGGCTTGTATGTAGAAAGCAGCATGAGAAAAAAAGCATCCTCAGCTGTCTGTGTGGCTGACGAACATGCAATAGTCTTGTTTTTCTCAGAAAACACATTTCAGAATTCATCTGTTTTATGACAGACCAACATTACATCTTTTCCCAAATTTCCCACTTAAGCGCACTCCTACAAAGAGGGAATAAGTTTCAATAGCCTATAGAGCAGGTAGGGCTGTCACAAGCCACCACCACTATTTCTAAAAAGCAGAAGAGCGGAGAGTAGACAAAACCACAAAGAAACCACAGAAAATGCAAAATTTCATAAGCAATACTAACAGAAGTGCATGACCAAACTCTTGATAGGCACTATAGGGACCTAAGTTTCAAGGTCTTCACATCCTCTAGAAACACTCACTTTGTAAGAAGTATTTCAAAACACAAAAAAGCATTAACAGGTAACTGGAGAAAACACAAAATGTAGATTCAGTATGGTTCAGGTAAAAGTGTTGCAAACCAACCTTTGTAGCAATTAAGAGATGAACACCCTACAGCATCCTCTAGCTTTCAGTAACAGAGACAACTGGAACTCCCAAAAATTTTAAATATTTGTGACTCATTTAATAACAGCAGGTTTTGAAAACTGCAGATGTATGAAAAAACAAGAAGTTAACAAATTCCAAACCACAAATAACTGAAAGACATGGATGCTCACATTAAAAGTAGGCATATATAAAGATCATCCCACAACTTTAAGAAATATATATATAGCCAGTATTGGTAGAGGAGGGGTACAAAAAATAGAAGTATCTTCTCATATTTTGATCAGAGAAGGAATTAAATCATGACACCTTTAAATAACAGCACCTTTCAAACAAACCAGAAATGATTACAAAAATTTTTATGAAAAGGTATGCAAAACCAACAAATAAAATGCGTAAGAGCTTTGTAAAGATCAGTAGTTGAGCCTCAGTGTTATCTACTGCACATCTGCCACACTACATTATCTTACTACTCAAGCATCATTTTTGCATTTCAATGCAGTAGCTCCATCAGATTAATGCCCAAGACATTTCAGCTGTGTTTCAAGTAAATAAGTGGACATACAGGAATATTATGCATGGCCTGTATCATTGACACTAAGCAAAGAAAATGTGATTAGCACCAAATTGCATCTGACAGGGGAATCAGAAAGCTGTCAAACACAATGACATGGATTCAGTATTTAGAAGGTAAAAGGGGAATAAAGAAGCTGGCCAGTCTGGCATGGAGACAGCAATAAAACACAACGGCTATGATAAATTAATTCATTTACTTATGAAAAATTAGAGGCTTCCACATGCAGCTCTCATTTATAATCTTGTCAATCTGGCAGAGTAAATAAAAAGCCTATACAATGCACAGTGGGAGGGGAAGAGAAGAAACAAAAGAGGGGGAAAAGAAAAAACAGATTTTTGCATTTAATCTAACAGAATAATTTCTTACATTAAAACCACATAGATCGAGCCTTTGATAGGAATGACTACTGCAGGGACACATTATAGCAGTCACTACTGTGTTTACTAGAGACACTCAGTGTTAAAACAACAGGAAGGTTGAGATCAAACGCTCAGAAGCCATATAAAACAAAACGAAATTTTTACATGCAAGAGATAATGTTACTGCATCTATCAAAATACCAGAAAGAGCTATGGGGTGGAAGTAGAAGCAAATTCAAAGGACCAGTCCCTGGGACAACAACCAGCCCCAGACAGAGGCGATGATCGTAACAGCTGCCCATGGCTGTTGACAGCAGCTGGCCTTGGAAATGCTTTTCCGGAAAGTAAGATCTACAGCATCCTGCAGCTCAGTCTCTGCAGTGCTTTCTGGGATATTCTCCCTGGACCACCAGGTAGACCCAGCAGCTAATATTTTAAAAGCAATGTGGCTACAGTAATTTTCTCAACTGAGATCATTCTTATAATCACAGAATCCATAGAGTGGTTTGGCTTGGAAGGGACCTTAAAAATGATCTAGATCCAACCCCCACCATGGCCAGGGACACCTTCCACTGGATCAGGCTGCTCAAAGCCTCATCCAACCTGGCCTTGAACACCTCCAGGGATGGGGCAGCCACCACTTCTCTGGACAACGTGTGCTAGTGCTTCACCACCCTCACAGTAAATAATTTCTTCCCAATATGTAATCTACATCTTCCCTCTTTCAACTTAGAACCATTCCCCCTTGTCCTGATACTGCATTCACTGACTAAAGGCGCCTCCCCAGCTTTTCTGTAGCCCTCACTAAGTACTGGAAGGCTGCTCTAAGGTCTTCCTGCAGCCTTCTCTTCCCTAGGCTGAACAACTCTGACACGCTCAGTCTGTCCTCATATGGGAGATGCTCCAGCTCTCTGATCAACTCTGTGATCCTCTTCTAGACTCTCTCCAATGCATCCATGTCCTCCCGGTGCTAAGGACTCCAGAGCTGAACACAGCACTCCAGGTGGTCTCACAATAACACAGGAGAGGGGCAGAATCACCTCCCTCAGCCTGCTGACAGCACTTCTTTCGATGCAGCCCAAGATATCACAGAATCACCGGGTTGGAAGAGACCCACTGGATCATCGAGTCCAACCACTCCCACAAAACACTAAACCATGTCCCTCAGGACCTCGTCCACTCGTAACTTAAACACCTCCAGGGAAGGCAAATCAACCACCTCCCTGGGCAGCCAATTCCAGTGCCTAATGACCCTTTCCGTGAAAAACTTCCTCCTAATCTCTAACCTAAA
>WAAB01002281.1:40137-59807 GCA_013389865.1 Piaya cayana
AAGTGCCCTGGCAGGGCGGAGTTGGGAAATTCACAAAGATGGTGAATGACTTTGTTGTGTTGTGTTAATGAAGTGGTTTGCAGGTGGGGGCAGGAGTTTTTCGGGCTGGGCAGGGAGATGTGGGATGGGCGGTTGACAGGAGAGGCTAGTTGCTAGGGCAGAAGGACCAATCAGTGTTTACCTGATGTTTTGGCCTGCTTGTCCTATATAAACAGCGAGGGAACCTGAATAAAAGGACTTCATCTGAAATCATATTGATTTGTTCATGAAGTTCATTGGCCCCCGCCATGTTACATCACGTCTGGCAATTGTCAGTGAGTTCAAACCAGAAAATAATGCATTTCCTGGTAATAAAAGAAAAAGCTATCTACACCTTAACAGAATAGTGTAGAACTCCACCATGAAAATGTAGTTGTCTGTGAGCAGCAGCAAGGGCAACTGTCAACACCGGCACATAAGATACATTTTCACCTTCTGGCATTCCAGATTTTGACTTATAGCTATAGACCCATTAAAGTCCAATTTATTCTGAGATACATACCTTGGATATAAAGTGTTTAAGGGTACAGTCAGTTCATAGGTACTTCTGAATACTGGAAAGATTGTTCCAAAAGCCAGGGGAAAAGGAATTCACCCTGCCAAGTATCAGACATTTACTTTGCAACAGTCTAAAAGGACTCCAGGAGATCAGAAGGCCGGCACGCCCCAGAAATAGGTTAGAAGTTGATGCCTATTCCAAAAAGCCTACTTCAAAAGACAAGCCAGTCACTAGCAGTATTCTTCACCATTTACTACACATCCAGTTTATATAGGAATGACAGATCAGGAGAGATGAGACACCTTGTTGATAAGCACCAAGAAAACTGTTTGCTGTACGCATTCTGTGGCAAAGCTGGAAACTTAGCCCATATCATTTAAGGCCAAGACTAATGGCTTACTCAAAACCACCCTTCTCGCTCTCCAGTGTAGTTCAATCTACTTAACAATTCTATTTTATTTTTATCACGAAGCATGTGGAGTGGTGGAAGAAATAGTGAAGAAGGGAAGTCTCACCTCTAAACCAATGGACACACCAGCAGAGGCAGGTCTGGGTCACGGCAGCCTCTTGACCAGTACTAGTGCTACTGATTGCATCCTAACCTCCACAGAGTTAAAAAAATTAGCAGTTTTACAGAGCTATTTTGAAATCTCAGAGATAATTTAGAACAGACACTTTCCAGATCATTTTGGATAAGTAACTGCAATAAACCTCTTTTCAGAACACAATTAGCTCTGAAGATTTTGAATTTTGTACCATTTCCACATACTGCTCAACACTGGGACTTTTTAATATACATGATTTTAACTAAAATATTTTCTTTTTGGTCTACAAATTAAGCACATCCTATTGAACTCAGTATATACAACTCAATGCACACATAGCTACTGTTTTGACACATCCTGTTGCAAATCCACACATTGTTACCTGTTGGAAGGCTGGCAGGGGTTTAACTTGCGAATTTCTGCCAGATTCTGATTTTATTGCCCCACCTAAACTGAAGCACGCAGCCCTCGCGCTTGTGGAGCCAACCCTCCCAATCCAGGCTTATCCCTGACTAAAGGAAGATAGCCAATGCCAAGATAGCCATTGCTTAAACCCTGCAGAGGAAGACAGGGAAGCAGCACCAATGGCACATCTGACCTCCTGTTCCTATTTAAAAGCCTAGTGAGAAATGATATGTTATTGAAGTAAAGCATATGAATTTTCCCAGTGTGCTGCATCTTCCGAACACACCCACACCAATACTCTGACATTCCTAACATGGAACATCTGCTACGTTATCATCAGTAAATAATGTGGTTTCTGGTTTGTTTTAAACAACACAAAAATGCAAAAATTAAGGTTTAGCCAGTATTTCATGTTCTCTGCCAGTTTTTGTTCTGCTTAGCTTTTCCATCATTGAATTCTACCCACCCTTTAGACTGCAAACAGCCTCCCAGTACTTCCCAATACCAACACTCCCTGCCCAGGAGAGGGCAGAAATAACCCTGGGGAAGCCATTGCTTGGATTACTGAAGAGCATTTATGAACCCACCACTCAACCTTTACTAGGTCAAATTCACAGCCATACCCTCAAATGAATTTTTAATTCTTTCATATCCGATTTTCAGAAAGCTCCGAGAGGCAATTTAAAAGGTTGCACAGTACATGGTATGCATCAGTGGCAACACAACCAGAGGAAAAAAACAGAATTATTTAAGTGACCTCTACAGCTGAAGTCTTAACATCTAATTTCAAATTTTCAGCCAATTTCAAGCCTTAAACAATGTAAAATGTGCATATATAAAAGTATATAAGAGTATAAACAGAGCAGGTAGGAAGAAAGAAAAAAGCCTGATGGAATTGCCACATGGAAGTTAAGGGAAATACTTAGTGCCTGGCAAAATCCCTATACAAGATAAAGCCTGTTAACGAAAAGCTACTTCACACCACTTAACCGCCCTTTTAAAGCATGTTAGAAGTACACTCTTCAGCACAAATACCTTTTTATTTTGACACTACCTATTATGCTGTGGAAATCTCATATTACAGTTCACAACTATGCCATAATCGCTTTACTTATGATTAAACCTGTGGTACTGTATCTTGGAGAAGAGTTGCTGTTAAGAAACATAGCTAAAGACAACAAAACATCTAACCAAACAGGTAAGTAAAAAAAAATGCCATTTCTTAAAACACCTATAGCTATTGCAGGAAAGTAGAGACCAGCTAATTGCACACTCCTGCTGTCACTGAGGATTTCACAGTTGGTCAGGATACAAAGCATGACCAGCTGTAACATTTCATTTAAGCATTTGCTGCTCAATCGGAACAGATTTTTGTAAAACATTTTCCTATTATCTTTTCATCTGCACTATTGCAAGAGAGTAGCTTTAGCTCACAGGGTTGAGACAAGCAGCAGATCACAGACACTATAGTAATGCTGGAATAAGCACTTTGGAGCAGATAAGACAGGACTGGAATTAACCATTCTTTACTTCTTTTTGCCTTCGATCCTTGTAATCCACTTCACTCTTTCAGTACTTCCCTGGTCCATTTCACTTGTTAAGAAACTGCCGTGAGCTTTTTATCCTTTTTTGAAATTTCAGGAGAGGCACTCACATCAAGCTCAGCTGCAAAAAAAGTACTGAATTGCAGTCTAGGTAATTTTCACTCCTAATCTGCAACTTCAAGTAACTGCAGCAAATACTTAAATATTTCAAAATATTTAAATCTGAAGACTTTATAAAACCCAAACCCAGAACAGACTGGGGCCCAGGTCCTATAGTACTGGCCTGTTCAATTAAATGTGGGGAATTGTCCTAGCTTCTACATCAAAACCTGCTGAGAATCACAGCTTTGCAGAGTACTGCCAACACCTCTCTAGCACAAAGATCAGTGTAATTCACAGTAAGAGTGTAGCACAGCTGAGTCCACTCCCATACAAAGTTCATCTCACCCTTGTCTGCACATGAAAAGCACACTGGCAGGTGACTTTCTGGAGAGGAGACTCAACGCTTGCTGATAACCCAGGAAGCAAAGCAGAGCCACATGTGAGTGCTGCTCAGTGATGCCCTAAGAGTGCATCTGCAGCATCCCCAGTGCCACAAACGTCCATGTGGGCTTGAGTTACAATTTGCATTTGAAACCCGTTGAGGGTAGAAAGGACTGGTGGCACCACAAGGACTCCAGACATTAAGCTTATCTCAGGAATAACCTAAAAAGAAATGTCTCTAAATTCACCTGAGTAGCCACTATTTACCCCACCCTTGCCCATCACTGTCAGCACCCACTGTCTTCCCTCACATTTCTTCAGCACCTCAAGTCACAATGATATTAAGTAGATGTCATTGATGAGGCACGGGACAAAGAAAGCAGGGAGATGATGTGTCTATGAAGCCATAACTCAGCATAATCACGTGTGATTACATGGAAGATTAAAAGAACAAAGTCATTTAAGCTTCAGGTCAAGTTTGGTGGATAATAAATGCCTGCTACTCTAGAAGTTGAAGATGTAACACAGGCTCAGTGGTGTACGAACACTACGCCATATAGAATTTTTTTAAGAAATCATGCTGAAGGTATAGAACAATGCTTTATCCTTGGGTATCTGATGACATCAGAATTCTGAGGCAGCAATGAGATCATTCAATTAGGAAAAAACATCCCAGAAGAAAAATTACAAAGTATTAGCTGCTTTCTGGTGAGGCAGTAAAGGCAGGTCTACACCACAGAGGCAGCTGAGATGTGGTAGAAGGAAGTAGGCTTGTTCTTTGATCCTGGCAGCTCAGGTAAGGCTCACAACAGACCAGGATGGCAGGGACCAACAGCCTGCCCTGGCCAAACAAGGACTGCAAGCCACTACATAAAGGGTGCCAGGCGCCTGCTGTGGCACCTTAACCCAATTTATTTCACAAACCAGTGAGCCTTAAGGAAGCTCACATGTAACAGAGTTGTTTCAAAATGGGAAGCATGAGGTGAACAAGAAAATAAGTAAATGAATTTTAAAACCCCAACAAACCTATCAGTGCATTTGCCCAAAATGGTCTCTTATCTTTTGCCATCGCTGGAGCTATCCCCCTTATTCCCTGCTCCTCACCCCCAAGCCAGCAGCAAGCACTGCAGCTGGCCCAGTGCAGTAAGAAAAGTGACACAAACACACAGCAATAAGGTGCTTATTTAATACACAAGGCTTCCACAACCCCGAAACATCTCCTTTTCCCCAGTTTATTTACTTCCAGTGTCTATCACTATGGTATCACAGGTGACCTGCACAGAGGAATCAGTTTGTGCCTTTGGCACAACTGCCTTAAAATTCTCATGCACTTCCAGCAAAAAAAAAAACTATTTTCCTGAAGAAATGCAACCTGACAGTTCTTTTTACAAAAGTACTAATACAAAAGTAATTAATACAAAAGTGCACAGAAATTAAACTTTTCTCTTGCCTCATTTCCAAACATTTCTTTATCTGAAATAAGTTGTTAGCTAAATAATGACTGCCTTAAAGTATTTTTTCATTGAAAGCATGTGTATACAAATTAACAAACAAAATGGCAGCCAAAACAAATATTTAGTCTTACAGGTGAAACATTGGCTGATAAAAAAAAGCACAGAAATTCTAGCTAAGGCTTTCTATATTTGCTTTTCATGTTACATCTAAATTTCAAACAAAAAGGGATGTTGCATTGCTGTCCCTTACAGTGAGCACACAAAATAAGTAAGGCTAAACAGAACTGTGAGTGGAATGCCAGCAATACCTTTTGATTTCTCTGCTTCTGTCAGCTTGCATCTAAATATCAGCATAACTTTGCTATTAAATTATTACGTTTGTGCTTTCCAGTATCCCTGTACCACAGGACAGCACCCTCCCTGAGTTTCCCTAAGAGCGATGAAGGCCCCATATCTCGAGAAGCAATTAAGACAAGTAAAAATAGCAGTGTTCCACAGAAAGGTAAAGAAGCAGTACCAAACAAATACAGAAAAAGTCAAACATAACTGTTTTTAAATTAGATTTGAATATTCCAAAACCAATTAAAAATTCCATGCTTTTTTTCCTAAAATAAGAAAAGTAATATATTTGTTATATATAAAACAAAATTCTTAACTGTTTTTTACCTGTTTGGAGCAACTAAGCAGATACAGAAGCAGATAGAAAGTGCCTTCCTAATGATCAGCATCCAACATAAATCTAAAAAAATTATCCTAAGAATAATTCCATTTCACAAACCTGGAATAGAGAAATATTTCCCAAGCACATCCAGACACTCAAAATCCTTTAAATAGACACCTTTATCAAAAGTTATCCTTAATAAAGTATAGCTATCATAAAATATATTGAACTAACTTCTTTCAGTGACATTTAGAATACTCGATCAAAAATAAAAACACAGGGAAATCACTACACATTTTCCCACCCGTCTCCCTACAAGAAGGAATATCTTGTCCATCAGCAATCAGACACAGATTAAATTCATATTAGAGTTCAGAGTGATGACAAACAGCATGCTAGGAACAACGCATGTTGAAAAATACTCTCAGCAAGAGCACATGGTTTTGTCTGTCATGGGTCCTTTAACACGTCCTACTTAATAATTCTCAACCCCAAGAAAAAAAATGAAGGGGAAATGAAGATCCATGTGGGAATCAGATACCAAAAGGAGATAAGGTCTATCTTTCCACCTTTTAAAACTCCCAGGCTTTCCTCTGTGCTTGGCGCAATATGTTTGATGTCAACACCTTAACAAATACTTCCCCAACCCCTCAAGTAGTTGCTTTTTGCTTTACTGCCTAATGTTGAAGGCAATGACAGACTATACTGTGTTACTTACTCTAACAATTGCAGGACTCAAAATACCAACACAAGCAGTTCATGAACACTTACTACCTTGTGAATATAACTGTGAAACAGCTGCTCCTGAGAAGACAGCAGGTGCCCACAACCTCTGGATAAGCTGCTTTTCAACCCTTCTTGCCGCATTCACTGCGACAAGCTGAAAATTCTTACAAAACAGACTGTCCTAATGGGCAATACTAGTTTATTTATAAAAATGGAACCATTACTGCAGAAATCCTTGAAGTTTTCTATATACTCTTTGAAAAATGTTATTATAATTTATTAAGAAAAAACACTGGCCAAAGCATCAGTTATTTTCAACTTTAGATAGAGACCAAGGGCACAGCTGAGAAGTGCCTGAAAAATCACACAAAACACCTGAGATGGACTAAAAAAACCCCAAACCCAAACCTCTGGTACTTTAACAGCTTTGTCAGTTAAAAATTGTTGGAAAACACACTGAACATATTGTAATGCAGATGAATCACTTCAGTATCTAAGGCACTTTTGCTTATTTATTCTGAGCAAGTATAATTCCACTTCTTAATCAATTAACACACTCCCAGTCTGCACCGCTTAGGTAAAGCTACACATCTCTGTTCTGTTGCAGGTTACTTATTTCAAGGGTTTCAGAAAATTGTTCCTTTAGAACTCACTAGAGATCTGAGAAATTAGGAAGAATTTAAAAAACAAATCTGTCAACAGCAGTTTCTATAGAAACAAATACTGAACCTGCAGTACTGGGGCAAGGGAATTCTTTAGTGGACTGTGAAAATTTAAAAAAAAAAAAGTTAACAAGGTCCTATAAATCACCATTTCACCATTTCTCAAAAGAGAAACCAGAATCCAAAGAGTTTATTTTGCCTTTCACTGAAACTTAAAAAGCTAAACAAGTGCACCTTTAAATATAAAAGCCAAAACTTTTCATTTCATAGTGACAACTGTTCATATACTAAATATAGGATGCATGTTTGGTCTCAGACGTAAAAAAAAAAACCCAAACCCTTGTAATCCAGGCCAAATAAAATACTGAAAGTGTTTGTCAGCTTAATCCTACAACAGTGACAAAAATTTCTTTGTCCATTACTGCCAATAATGATCAGATGCATCTAATGCTTCATGAGCCTCTTGAAAGATCACACAAGAACGTATGTCACACTTGATCACACACGATCACAAACTGTCTTCTCCAAAGCCCTCTTCCCAGCTCCCCCTTCCACCCTCACGTGGGGAGCTGAGCCTCCAAGGCGCTGGTTGAGATCTCACATCTGGGCTGTCGGTGAGAAACGGCGTTCACCCAACAAGACCACAGCAGCAAGAGAGCTCATGAAACACCCTCCAGCACCAGTCCTGCAAGCTGGAATCACAACAAACCATTTACGGCAGCCCATAAAGAATTAACACACCCATCTGTTTTAGTTTAGAAATTTGATTTTAAAACCTAAATAACTAAACAAAGCCTAATCCCCGTACTAGCTCCCACCAAATACAGTATTTCACCAATACTTACCCCGCAAGAACATCTCAACCTTATTTTACATCATAAACTCACACACCAGTGAAAGCTCCAAGGGAAAAAGGAGCTGGCATCAGGAGAACCTAGTTCACTGGTGAATCTGCAGAAAAGTTACCTCACGCTCAGATTTCCCTTTCAACGCATTAACTGGGTTAAGTACAATTATTTAAAAGCAAACAGACAACGAGAATTTTGGTTTAGAAGGTACCCAGGCAACAAAAACTCTAGCAGACCTACGCCAAGCAAGACCCACACAGTAATGGAGTATGGAATACTTCATTAGTTCTTTGTATGGGATAAAAATCTGCTCTGGAACAAAGACTAATCACACTATCTCAAGAAAATCTGTCAAAGAGAGATGTAAAATATGCATTAGATCAATTATAAAAACCCCTCATCTTTTTAATAATGAAAATTATCACTCATCAAATAAAATTCATCAAGTATTTTAGCTTTAAGGAAGCCCTTAAACCATGAGACCAAGTTTTGTCATAGAGGATGATGTATAACCATCGAAAAAAATTTACAATACCTGGGTGGGAAAACTGTGAGTTAATAGAGAAACTGAATTTTCACTATTTAAAAGGGGACACAAACATTCTGCTACGACATCTGTTCATAGGTTCTACTGCAGCAGAAAACCACCAGAATTTTAGCTGTCAAAACAAATCCTCAAATTAAAGAAAGAAGGAGGAAATAAGTGCTGAACAATTACACACTTCCAGCACCACACGTCTAGCATTTAGTCAGAAAAAAAAAAGCACATAAGAAGCATGGATGCAGCCTTAACACTCAGCCAAATGCCAGAAAGATTACCAAACTGGAAACAAATTGAGAGAGACATCAATTTTTACACAACAATTTACTGAGATCGAGGAAAAAAAAACTGGAGTCAGACTCATGAGTTACTTATCTCTGGCAAGGCATCTAAACATGAGTTCAAAGGTATGAACTCTGCTCCACACACAACTCACAGTGCTGAACGCTCACTTACATGGCTTCAATCTCTTCTGATTTCTAACACCAAAACTGACATGATATTGATCAGTGATTACAACGCAACCAAGAGATACTTCCACTGCAACATAGTACAGCATGGTACCGGAGAGCACCTTATATTGTTAAACTTAAGACAGCTTTACTTACCTAAACTCATAAGCCACATGAAAAGCAATTATTTCCCATTCACAGGAGTTAACTTTTCATTTTCCAGCAATCCTTCTCAATTTCATTTTTACGTTCTCTATCGTAGTCACCTCTTCAAGTAGTTTGGGAAATTGCCATGTGTTACAGCATCAATTCTTGGAAGGCAAATTTTTCAAAAATTCACTTTTACTAATGTAATACCCTGACTGAGCAATCTACATCAGTTTTAACAAGTTGCTCTAAGTGGAGAAAACAGGAAAAAGGCACTCGCAAGAATGTCACAACATCAAGTGAATTGGGACATAAGCTGCTTAACTAGCATTTGATGTACTAATAACTACTGAGCTAGGTGCAGATCACAAACATATCTCCCACTCCCCTTAAAGCACCTGACATTACAAAAGCCAGTGCTATCTCACTGTCTTTGAAGATGGTTACAAAAGACCAGTTTGAGAAGAATCCTGCTGGCTACAGCTTTATATAAATTCTTAAATTTCAACAGGTGATGTTCCTGCCACAAGCTGACCTGACCTAACTTCCAAAGCAGGCAAGGGCATTGCTGCAGGAGGTACCAGTACCACTCAAGGGTTTGGAGATTAGAGACTCTAAATGCAAACAAGCAACAGTTTTGAAAGCTGAATCTGTATTCTCAGCCTTAAACCACAGCAGAAAACAGAAGCAGAATCTAGATTTTCAAAATCCCCTTTGAATCTTTCTTTTGAGGTGTTATAAATAATATTTTAAAAAGGAAACTCACAAATCTAACTGAAGCGAGTAGTGCATATTGGAAATATCAGTTTCCATAGTCTGCTCGTAAGGACAAGATCCCGAAGCAACATTAAGAACTGCAGGAAATACCTGAGAAATGCAGCACCAAGGTGCACCAACATCAGGAACTCTTTGTGGGCACATGACCAACCGGATCATTTTGAAATGTATTTTTCCTTCCATAAGACTAAAGGAAGGAAACAGCCATTGAAGGAACAAAGTACTGGTGTACTTATTTTAGAAACCAAATATTTTCTGATCATATGAATGACTGATTCCTTTGTGTGCATACATATTGCTTCATACTTCTGCTATGGAACTGAAAATTCAATAGTGTCACGTTGTAAATCCCCAGCAATGCCCACAGTCAGCAGCTACTACTGCATGTGTAAACAGGTGCAAGTCAGTGCATATTTTTCCATATTTTATGAAATATATTCCAGGATATTAATGCAGGTGGGTAAATGAAACTCTTCTCCTCCCTCACAAATTTAATTTGACACCAGACGGCTAGCACAAATTAGGTTATGATCCTATCCAAAATGTTTCACATTAAAAAAGGAATATTCCCCACAGTACTTCATTTTTTGTATAACTGAACTATACCACGGAGACATGGAAGAATGCTTTTCTGTTTAACCGATCAAATTAAACAAGGAAATTCACACTGAAAATAATAACCTTGAAAAGTGTAACAGCTACTCCTCTTTGCTTTACGACACAACACGCTTATTTGCCTATAAAACAGGGAAATTTCCAATTGAGACGCTCTGCTTCTTGACCTTGAATACAGAAAGACCAGTCATTAGAAAGAAAGCTTATTTAATTTGAAACCATTTTACATTCACAAAAGTCTGAAGTGCTAGACTTAACCATTGCTTTTTTTCTTCCATCTTCCAGGTAACTGTCAGTTCAAAAAACATTCAGTTTCTAGGGCCAGTCCTGCAGCTTGTGACCTGCCGCTTCTTACCCCTACCCCTCTCTCACCTGTAGCATTTTAAGAATGGATTATAGACCATTCCAAGTGAGAAGAGATCCATAAGGAGTTTGAGTCTACATCACTTGTTCAGGTTACTCAGAGGCTGGTGATACTAGGAGTACACTAAAACAGACTCTACGCAGCGACAACAAGTTACTTGCAAAAATCAGACTTGGTCATTCCTGTGAAGAGCCCAGCTTCGCAAGGAGTGGAGCAAACCCTCCAGTACACAACACCGACAGCAGGTAGCTGGCGCCCACCCTGCTCTTACAGGTGGGAGCAGCCAAAGGAGTGGATACTGGACGAAGCCACTGCCAGAAGTCTGTGAGTTGTGACCATTTCTGGACTTGAATCAAGAAAGGAAGTAGCTAATATGCTGGATCTTCCTTTAAAGATATATCTTAGTCTTTCAGCAATATCTTTATTTCCAAGTGAAGTGTCTATTCCAACAGGTTGCCCCACAGGCAGAGGTCCCTGCAGAGCTCATCGCCCAGCTCCCCCGGGGAAGGCGCTGCAGCAGCTCACCCTGTAACCCTCCTGGCAGAGGGTTTGCTCCACTCCTTGCGAAGCTGGGCTCTTCACAGGAATGGCCAAGTCTGATTTTTGCAAGTAACTTGTTGTCGCTGCGTAGAGTCTGTTTTAGTGTACTCCTAGTATCACCAGCCTCTGAGTAACCTGAACAAGTGATGTAGACTCAAACTCCTTATGGATCTCTTCTCACTTGGAATGGTCTATAATCCAAGCACCCTCTACCTCTAAGAGTTCAAGTGACAGTGCTCAGCCACGGTTTGAGCCCCAGAGATCTTCTCAAGACATACCATAAGCAATCAAGGGGCTTGCCCTGAAACAGATACAGCATAATGATCGTTTCTGAATGGAGGAATCCTGACCTAAACTTTCTTCCTTAGGTAACTGCCACACAGCATCCTGCTTCCTCTTCACCATAATTTCCTTCCAGTCACCTACTCGGATCGTAGACAGAAATGCACACAGTACTAATATTTACATACTTCTTTTAAGTTACATTACAGAAAAGTAGTAATTCTCCATCAGATCAAATGACACAAAGATCAAAATTTTAATAATAGATGTAGATAAAATTATTGTAATATTACAAGTAGTGTTTGTTTTCGTAACTAATAATAGGGCGATACTTCACTGTGTCATAATTGACTCGACGTAAGATAGACTAGGGGGAAAAAAGATTCATATCCAGCTTGAGGAAAAAACTGTATATTTCAAAAAACAATTAAAACGATTTGTGCCAGCCCATCTGACTGCCACCTCCAACAAAAAGTCAATCCATAACTTGTTGTGAGATTTAGCTGAAAAATAACTTTGCTTAAAAATCTGCTGTATTTCCTATTTTCGTTACAGAGACCTTTCACACAGCCCATGCAACATTTGTGTTTACCGAGCCTGGGTGCTCATACTAGAAAACATCAATACAATCTGTGTTCATATCATCTCCATACTAATCAGATCGATCACTTCTGATATATTGCCCTGTCACACCACTGTAATACTAATCCAACAAACAGAGCTGCAGGGAGATGAAGCTGATATATAGGTATTTAACACTAGATTTTTTCTTTCTTTTTTTTTTTATTCCTTAATGCTCACGGGCTCCACTGCCACAGGAATTAACAGAACTGCCAGCAAATCACAAGCACTACACAAGCAGCTCTGCACAGTTTTATTATGGACCATCAAATAAGAATATGATCCAGGATAGTATGACAAAAGTGACCTTGACTGAGAAATGAGGCTACTGGTCTTGCTTCACTTCCAAGAGGCCATTAGAGCATAGTGTGTGAGAACGCCCCAAGAGCGCCTTAGGGTAGCAGCAGGACACTGAACAAGAGCCATTCGCCTGGTCAATCCTTACAGAACTTTTTGAGAAAGACATACAGAGATAACCTTGCAATTAAAAATGTCTTTATAAACATTACAGCTCTGCAAATTTTTATTACCCTAAGACTCTTTCACAGTTAATCACTGTCTACTGCAGTATTCCTGTACAAAGAAATTTAACTTTAAGTAGTCATTATCTTTTGAATTCTCTTTCATCTCTAGAAGCAACAAAAATAATTTCTAGACCTCTATTAATCTCATTTACAGCTAGTAAACCAAGATATAAACTATATCTATCACTAAGGCATGCTTTATATATTATAGCATTGTTAAAAGCATTCCAGTCCATTTTTAGGTCTATTATTTAATGAAGTCATACTCCATCTTAATAGATAGTGGTTAAAACTAGCCTAGGAAAAATTCTTTTCAATGACCCAAAATGGACTGATACAGATAGCAGGAAACATAAATTTTAAATCCTTTTTCAATGCTCTGATATAGCCTGATTTTTTTCTTCTGTGTCTGGAAATACCAATTAACATTTTTTTTAATGGATTACTCTTTTCAAAGATTTTTTTCATGTTTCAAACAAAGAGTTCTTTGTAACAAAATCAACACTTAACATTTTCTAGCCTTTGACATCCACTCTTCTTTGAGATACCACAAAGGAGAAAGGGGTGAATTCTAACCACTGGCACTCTCCGAAGGTCCAACAGTATAAGTCACACACTAACAGTCTGCTAGCCCACAACAGCATGGAAATAGGATATTCCATGTGTAGACCAAACAACTTTCATAAAGGTAACACCTACACACACAGATGTTTTTCTTATGGAGTTAACACTGGAGGCTCTAAACACATAGATCAGACTCTTCAAGCAGAGCACCTTTCTGACCAAGAGGGTCAAGACAGGTAGCTCTATACCTATGGCACAAACATTCAGATGACCAGCACATCTACCATTTGACCAGAGCTGACAGCAAACTCCATCGCATAAAGAAGTAATTAAGGAGAGGCTTGTGATTATATAGAAAAGAGCAGGAGGGAATTGCTGGTCAGCACGACTCATCTGGTCAACAGCTCATGCAAGTCCTGGGAAAGCAGTGAACCAACCGTATGGTGAATGACATGTTTTGGTGGACCACATTTCACTGCAAAGCAAGTACAGCAGATGTTCCATATACATCACAAAAGCTGCTTCTTTAAATAAAAATGCAGCAAGAAGGGAAAGGAAAGATATTAGAGTACTGCTTTAAAAACCTGCCATCTATAGACAGAGACATAAAAATTTAACATGTTTACTCCACTGAATACTTGATAACACTCAAGAAAACAAAATATGACTATTTTTTAGAAGTATACATTAGTGCCGTTGTAGAAGTGTTATTACTAATTTCAAAGCAGTTGACTTACTCCATCTTTACTCTCTCCTCAAAAAAACCTTCTGAACAAAAATAAAACTTAGAAAAAATCTATCTGGTTCCACTACTGCTTAAGTTAAATACAGCACGATAATGAGAATCCAGAAGATTATTCGGAAGCTACAAAGGCTAACCTTGATTTCTTAAGACACTTCCACAGAAGCTTTTAATATAAAACCTAGATTATATTTCTAATTTTATACATAAATGCTTCCAAATTCCTGGAGTAATAAACGAACTACATCCAACCACTATTCATTTGGGCCAGAGGCACGAAAAAACCTCCTGAATACTCTCAAGCTTCCCAGAGCAGTAGCATGGAGAAACTGTTCAGATGAAGACAATGTGTATGCCTGATTCATAAATCCTTTCAGTAAAGAGCTGATGAAACCAAATTGCACACTATCAAATGCCTGTTTCATAAAATGAGAAGCATCACACGTCTGCAGTGAACTCCACAGCCCAGGTTCACACATCTGATTCCCAGGTAAAGAACCAGACAGATGTCCTGCAAAAAAGCCTGTAGAGGAGGAAATAATGATAAAAATGCACGGCCAAGGTGGCTGCATGCTTCACACAAAGATTTAGAAATGCAGGGAAATTCTGCCACTATTCTGGGTTATGTTTTAGCACTGTGTTTCTGCTTCTTCCCTCTCCTTTATTTTTAATACTGATCATTTGACAATAATGAGACATTTGGTACTCAAGCAATGATCTACTCCTGCTGCTTATTCCTCACCTAATATCTCAGCCTACTGCTGCACCATAATTAGGATCATGGAGATGATTAGGTTCACAGTCATTAGGACTAGATCTGGGCACAACCTGACATTTTCCATTAAGCTGGGGGAAGATGCGGGGAGGGGGATTTTCTCACGAGTCTTCTCAGTTCTTCCTTCCCACACACAAAGCCTTCCTTTGCCCACCCCACTTCATTTTGAATCTTTCCTCAGTCATACTCCAAAGCACGGATTAAGTCAAATTTGTTTTAAGATCATTAAAAAGGGTCTGAGTTTCAGGTTCACAGGGAAATCAAGCAAGTTTCTTCTAGCTCCACTGTGCAAGTTGAACACTGCTCTAATTACACTGTCAAACTGAGCATTGTGAACTCTTAATAAACAGAGACCTGTTTTCATGCAAATCTTACTAGCAATAAAAAGACAGGAAGAAAAATATGTCAGCAGAATTGTTCCTGTAAGCAAAATGTTTTTAAATGCTTTCATGAGTTGTCAGCAGCCCTAAGCAGAAGCAGTTACCAGGGTAAAGCATTACAGCAGCAGTTGAAAGTTTTCAGTCAAATGTTCTAGTGGAGACCGATACAGCAGAAAGCTAAACGTAACAGCTATGAACAGCCACAATGGTCTGCATGCCAAGATTTATACAAAAGCAACACTCACCACGCGAATGGCTTTATTCTCATTAAACCATGTAAACGGGGGGTGGAAGGGAGAGCATTTACAAAGAGAGTCCAGGAAGAAAGCATGCCTTCATCCATACAAATCACCTGCACTGCCACTTCCAAGTTCCATAGGACACAGAACATCGTATTTCGAAAGTCAGTTCTCAACATGTTTACAGAGTATTACAAATAAAGGCTGGGATTACAGGAAAATAAGCGTGCTCTTAGGAGACAAGGACAGCACTGTCACAGAAGACTCTCAATGAAATTATTCCAAAATTAATTTGCCTGCCACCACAAGAAAAGGTAAAATGAGGACAGCATAGCATCCAAGTGTCTGGTAAAAACCAACTGAAATAATGATGCTCTTTATTTTTCACTTTCTAAAGTAATCTGCAGGATCTAGAACAGACAAAACATTGCAGAAGTTGATGCAATAACCTAATAACCTTGTTTTTACACAGAATTAATAACAAGTTCTCATAATTCAACTAAGAACTTTTTGAACAATTAAGCTATAGATCACCAAGGGAGACCCAGGGAGCCTGCAAGTCTCAGGGCTCCAGCCTGCTCTATAAAATGGCAGTAAAGAAAGCATTTACCTACTGCACAGGGCTGCTGTGACAATTAATTAATGTTTGTAAAGTGCACTGAAGCTGAAAATTACTAGATACTGTGCTAAATATTAATTACCAGGAACACAACACTGTACTGGAATTGTCATAGTGCTCTCATTGTAAACTCTGCTCACTGAACAAGCTGAAGAAAGTTCTCAGTGCCAAGTGGAGGTGATCACCTTCTGCACAGACACTCGAACACGTGCTGTTCACAGACTGCGTGCGGCACCCCATCAGCCACACTGTTAGGTACCCTTCTGCACACACCCACACACGTACATATACCCAGCACACTGCATTTATTTCTCATGGCAGTCATGTAGACAGCTTATGCATACAAAGCATCTGGCCATAGTTTCCCATCTGTATATTGCTTAAAGTCACTATGTCATTTTGAACAGTGCAAAGGCAGGTTTTGAGTATCCAGGAACTACGGACCCCAACAGCTACTCCAGCAGCCAGAGCTCACTAAGAGTTCAGATCCCCTCCGTACAGATGTTTTGGGAAACAAGCTCACTTTTTATTGACACTATATTTCTAAACCCAGTGGAAACTGCTTTATGTCATAGTTTTACAGCTTCATCATCTTTTTCCTTTGTGACACTTAGCTCTTTAAAAGGGATTTTTAAAAATACAATTTAAAAAATGAAGGAAATGACATGTATTGAGAAGATAATAGATTCAAGAAAATCAGCAAGAGGTGCATTCCATGTGGAACTATAAATTCTGTTAAAGTAGCAGCATTTTGCACTGTCACCTGTTAGGAGTGTTTTAAACAAAGCGAGTTCAAGGGGAAGACAAGGAACGTCCCTGTTCTGGACTGGTAGTTGCCACGTGCTGCATGGGGAATGCAGATGAAGATACTCAACAAATTTGAAAATTCTAATCAATATCAGATCCATCTCATTACATCTTCCTCACTGAAGGGAACACTACAACCTGTTTGCTCTCAGTCAGCCACAGGCATACATATGATCAATAACTTAAAACGATATGAGGTCAACTCATGCAAAGAAACTCCCAGTATGGTTCAAAAAACCGCTTAACCATTCTTGTTAAATAAGTAAACAGCCTATTTTGCTTCTAGCTCAGTCACTGGGCTGTTTGTTTGTGGGTTTGGTTTTTTTTCTTAAATAGGAACAAGATAATAAAACATTAATTGAATGTGTCAGAAGAAGGATGTCACAAGAAGCATATCAATACAGAAAGATATTTGCTGCACATGTGCTTTAAAGTAATTGCAGGATGCTGGTTCTGCTCCTAAGTAATTATTACATCAGTTATCGTATTCCCTATAGAGTTATGCAAATTTATTTGTTTACTTTAAAGATAACTTGCCCAAAGGAAAGTAACCAGTATGCAGCTACACATCAGTTGTAAGTTTTGAAAAAAACAATGAGCTTTTCTTGAATGCTTGTAAAAAATGCCTCTCTGCCATCTTCTAATAACCTTGCACGGAGCATCCAGGCAACTTCTCAAAGGAGATGTAGGCACAGAAGATCCAAGTACACAGATGACCTACTTTACATATCTAGATCTCCTCTCACTCTCTGCCTCACAGTAACAACACCAGCCTTCATTTTCACACTGTTCTGAATGCCTTGTGCTAAAGTAGCAAGGGAGAATTCAGGAAAAAAATACCCTAAACATCTAAACTGGAAATTATACAGAAGAGAAAAGGCAGTAAGCAGTTTGGTAAAGGGAGGCAACAGCTCACACCCTTCCTTTCCACAGCGGAAAGGAATCATCTCCAGCTGGGATTTTCTACTTCACATAAAAAATGAAACACATCCAAATAGTTACACAATCACCACATCTTTTCCTATTAAGGCAAAGAAAACACTGCAGAGTTGAAATGACTGTTGTAAGCACACAGACTTGTTTTTCCCTCTGCAAACCAAAACCCCTGCTAAACATCAGTATGTGTCCAATTAAACATGTACTGTGCCTAGCCTTTGTAGAGGGCTGGCAGAGATCCTCCTCTAACTCATCTGGTCCTAGCAACCAAGAAGTCCAGGGGCAGTCACACTCTACAGCTCAGGTTCCTAAGCCTCAGGACATACATCAGCCTCTGGGCAGATTTCTCATCTTCCATCTTTTAAAACATAGTAGGGGAAGCTCTTCAGCACAAAGACCCAGATAATCTGAGAGTGCATTATGGTCCTATCAGGATTTCATCAATGAGAACCTACTGGTACACCAAGATATCTACCAGGTGGTCTTCCCAGCCTTTTGACAAGCCAGTGATCCTTCCTTCTGGAGAGGCGCTGCAGGGAGAAACCTCTTTCCTTACTTAAAGCATCTTAGTTATCCATTCTAATAGAACTCTGTAAACTTGCCCCTCTTGAATGCTCGAATAAAATATGCATTTATCCAAACTTTGAAACAGAATTGAGGAGTTCCCATATGCATTTGAACAACTTGTGGTGCCACTGAACAGGGGATCCAACACTGTTAACAAATACCAATAACTACAGGCCAGTAATCATAAGGGACAGTATTTGAGGCTTTAAAAACTATATGTAATTAAATAATTTTTTTTTTGTTTTAAGATGTGTCACTAAATATAGGAAGTCTTTTAGATTCCCACCCAGCTCCACCCTGTCGTAAGACACAGAAGGGAGTTTTTTACTCGGGGAGTTGCCAGCTCTCAGAACAGATTAGTGCATATCTCACAATAATTGATCTTATCTTCCAACTGCAGCTGTAGGATGCGTTTTAGGAGATGGGAATTTCAGCTTTGACTTGAAGAAAGTTTGTCACTTTTTGCAATCTGGAGAAATATTTCTTATCAGGAGGGTACTCCGTCAACCAGCAAAATCACAAAGCAAATAAAGACACTATTTCCATCTTTGTTTAAATATCACTCAAAAGCAAATCAATCTCATGGTCAAGGGAGGTATTCATTGCTAAAGCCAGAAAACTTTAAAAGCAGATGACAGAACACTTTATGAGGATGGAAGTTAAGACAGAGTGACAGAGGAACACAGATATATTTTACACATGCGCGCACACACACAAGAAAGACTTTAGCAGATTTCTTAATCTCTAAAAGAAACATACAGCATAAATAACCATAGTGACAATGAAGCCTGACAGTAGGAATATACAAAATAAAAGCTAACTATTAATAAAGTATCATTAACTCTTCCTCTGAGAATTTTCCCAGCTCTAAACAGCACATTATCACTACATTAATATAGGAGTACTCGTGCAGCAGTAAAACACTTTGCTGATTAACTATTTTAATCTGTTCTCTATTATTTCTCTTCCATAATGGAAACAAATAGCCAGTGAACAAATTCCAATTTTCTTCTTTTATAGTCTCAGAATTTGAAGAAAAACAAGATCAAGTGTCTTGTTAAAATGATACAATGAATTTCCCTCATCAATAGACATGATCTCTAGATCAATGCCACTTGTTCTTGTGGGAGACTTCAATCTCCCTGATATCTGCTGGAAGTACAATAGAGCAGAAAGGAAGCAGTCTAGGAGATACCTGGAGTGCGTGGAAGACAACTTCCTTGCAAAACTGATGAATGAACCAACAAGGGAAGGGGCCCTCCTGGACTTGCTGTTTGTGGTAGAGAAGACCTTGTGGGCGATGTGGTAGTAG